>CM035160.1:73433213-73816281 GCA_020205615.1 Panax quinquefolius | reverse complement strand
GAGACTTGCTACCATAAAATACTACCTTTTACTTGAGTCATAAGGTTTACACACTTCTTATGATAATCGATTCTTCGCTCCATATTTGAGCGTACCAATCCATCCCCAAAATTACATCAAATTCCTCGAGTCTAATCGGAATCAAATCTACCCACAAGATATTTTCCTTAATGTTCACCCTACAGTTCTTGTATACGAATCTAATAGGGATTACTTCCTTATTCGCAATTTCTATGTTCAAAGGAAAATTCAGTTCTTCTCTAGGCAATTCTAACCTCTTAGCAAATTCATCCGATATAAGCGAACAAGTAGCTTTTAATCAAATAATACATAAGCATTTATATCATTGATTGGGATAATACCAGACACTATATCTTTTGATTGCACAGCATCTTGCATAGTCATGTTGAAGGTTCTGGCCGTGGGTTTGTTTGATGTTGCAGGTCCTACAATGGCCCATGTACCTCCATTGTTACCTCTATTGCTTCTGGTTGTCACTCCTTTCCTCTTCTTAGGGCATTCACGAGCAAAGTGATCCTTGGATCCGCACGTGAAGCATACATTCTTCTTCGGTTGAGTGCAACTTGGGGCGATGTGACCCTCCTGGCCACAATTGAAGCATACTCGCTCCCCCATCAAGCACGCACCCTTATGGAATTTCCCGCATATCGCGCACGCTTCAAACTTTTTGTTTTGTTGGTTACCCTACTGGTGTCCAGCACCCATGCTCCTATTCCACTTCCTCTTCAAGTTGTTGTTGCTATTGTTGTTGTTGTTGTTGTTATTATTGTTGTTTCCATCGCTACCACTCCCATTCTTAGTCTCATTCTCATTCCTCTTCTTCTTTTGTTCCTGGTTGAACTTTGTCACTGCCTCGCCTCCACCTTCAGCGAGTTCTGCTTTCTCCATCACCGCTGTAAATGTCTTCAATCGGAGCAGGAGACCCTCTTTGGGCGGCCGGGGCTTGATCCTGTTCAAATATCTTCGCCTTACGCTCGTCTGTGCTGACCTGATATGGCGCAACCCTCGCCAATTCGTTGAATTTCGTGGCATACTCAGATACCGTCATCGTTCCTTGTTTTAGTTCCAGAAACTGTACTTCTAGCTGACTCTTCGAACTCTCTGGGAAATAAGTCTCGAAGAACAACTCCTTGAACCTATCCCAGGTCATCACTCCTATCCCTTCACGAGTTTTATTGGTCTGCCTCCAATAACTAGCTTCTGCTTTCAACATGAATGTTGGGAAAGCAGTCTTCTGATCATCCCCCACCCTCACGACATCGAACACCTTTTCTATTCATAGACCCATTGAATTCAGGTGGTCCAACCACCTTGAAATCCTTAAATGTTGTACCATGGTTTTGTGGTTGATTCTGCAACGCTCCTGTCAGTAGTGTCACTAGTTGTTGAACGGGGTTACCGTCAACATTGTCGTTATTAGTAGTTCTCTTATTATTTCTCTGTCGGGGTGGTTCACGTCTGGGAGGCATTTTTTGTTAAAACAAAACATCTATTAGACTATTACTCAGCTTCTTTAAGTATTTCTAATTAACTTTCCTTCATAAAAGAAATAACCACACAACACATAACACTTTGAATAAAATAATAACTTTTATTTATTCATCATTACTTCGAAAAACATAAAAACAATAGCATCACTGCTATTTACATTCCTTTCCTGAACTACAAAAGTTACAGGACAACATCATTATTATCATATCCCATGGTTACTTAACACTAGGGATTTACACATTATTTAATACTTATTACGTTCATTACAGGTACATTTTCTATGATGATCTATTAAGATACTTCTTAGCCCTATCACGTTCTTCCTCCATGACTCGAAACATTGTTCTGCAATATAACACGAATGACGGCAGCGTCTCGAACTGAATTAGATATACCATGACCCGATCTTGAGCTCGATTAATTGCGGTGTTAAAAACTTTATCCATCTCTTCCATCTTCATCCTCTTCGCCTATGAGTCCCTTACTGCTCTTCCAGTTCGTTGATAAGCTTCCTCGTATGCATCTTCAGCTCTTACCATCTTGGTAGCTTATTCCTTCAACTTATTCTTCAGTTCCACGACCATCTCGATCAATTGTTCGTTCTCTCCTTCAGTCTGTACTAGTTTCTCCTCGACATTTGTCAGTCGCTCTTCACGATCCTGGATCTCGCCGTCTTTTTGTGTCATTGCAGTCTGTTGTTCAACTACTATCTCCTCCAACACCTCAACTGTATCCTGAAGTTCCACGTTACGGTCATGCACCTCATCTTATATACGGCCTGCTATCGAGTTAAGTGGAATCCTCTCCTCCTCGTCCTCATCAACCTCATCCTCCTATGGTAACTCAACGGGATCCTCCTCGTCTGTCTCCACATCATCATTCTCATCTTCAACTACTGTGACCAACGGGGCTGACTCCCGTGGCATTAGTTGTTCCCAAATTACCTGAATGTCGCGAGGTTCCTCCTCTGTAGGCACTTGAGGTCCCTCCTCCCTAGCCTGACTGGATTCTCCAACATTAGTCATCCTGACAACAAAGTTTTAAAGTTTTAATTATTAATCATTCATTACTCGACACTCACGAAAGTACATAAACTATAAACACATAAGCACATAAGTATTTTATTACTTCTTTCTTAAAACTCGATAAGATTTATCTCCACTATCTTTTCAAAGGTTACTTCCTAAGGCTCCCCCCCCCCCACCTAAGGTTCATAACCTAAAGCTTTGATACCAACCTGTGACACCCCCAAATCCTGGTACTTCATTTCCTCAAAATTTGGTGTTCACTTAATCAAAACATTCATTTCTAGCTACCCAATTATAATAAAATTGAATAATCAAAACCTGCCCATACAGGATAAAAACTTAAATAAAATCTCCCAGGTTATCTAACCTTTAACAACAATCATTCAAATGCGGAAATTTAAATAAACTTCATTACAATCTTTAAACCAAAGTCTGAAAGTAAACTATCAAAACTATTACAAGTCTTCAGTATTTATTCATCTTTCCTTCTCCCTTACTGGTGCTAGGTACGTCACTCATTTCAACTTTGGCTGTAAGAAATTTTACAGGCAAAAATGAGCAAACAAGCCCCACTTGAAATAACAATAAATAAATCTTTAAACTTTTACATCCATCGCCAATATTAGGCTCAATAGAACTGAACAATATATTCTATTAACTTTCTGAAAATTATAACATTCACTGAGGGTCTAATGACCACGAATCATGTTCACAGTTATAAGTAATCTTTCAACTTTAACTTTAACAGTCATAAGACTATAAGGACTCCACGTACTTAGGGGGATCAACCCTTCGTACAATGTATTTTGCACAACCATTTCACTGCTAAGCGTAAACCTCTATTAAAAGAGTTGTTCATCTCAGTATTTAGAATACAAGTTCGCACCAAAGTAAGTTTGGTTTGGATAAGCTTTCAAGGAAATTTGGAATTTATCGAACATCAACTAAGGGGTAGTTGAATAAGACCATTAAAACTATACTATAGAATAATCGTGATTGAATCAATTATAGTAAACTAAAGTAATGCGTTAGGAATAATCTAATAGTATACAATTTGAATAACTATAGCATACCTTGCTTGAACAACACTAAGCCAAGGTTATGTAGAATTGAATAGTAAGCATGCATATCATATATAGTTGTGCATGCTAAACCACAAGTTAAATACAAGAATAACTTACTCAAAATAACTTACATCGTTATATTGTAATCGAATTGAAAACAGTAATTGAATTAGCAAGATAATAGATTAGAAAACTTATATCATCATGAGTAACTAGATACAATGACTTACTCAATAATAGGAAATCTAGCTCTACGAAAGTGTAGAAGTAGCAACTTATAACAATTATAATTGAATTTGAAAACAATAATGTACCAAATGAAATTAAACTCGCACAATGAAGTTTTGAGTTAGAGAACTTGCTCAATTATAAAATAGAGTTAGAAAACTTGCCTTGCTCGTAGGCTAAACCGAATCAATACGAATCACAATATCCTATAAACATATGTCATCATGACATAGTTAGCCATTACCACTTTACAAACATAACTAAGTACGTTCATCATTTAAAATTAGATTTTTAATCACATAATCACAAGCTAATATTTAATAAAATAATTATTCATAGTATAGAAATACTAACATCAATATTTTATAGTCCTACTATCATCACATAGTGTTTCTTAAAATTTCGTGTACAAAAAGTACACTATTAGACCATTTTGCTAACTTTCATGTTGCTTGGCCACAATTTATAATGTGGTTACGCCTGATCATGATTTGAGTTAGTTATTACTGACTTTGGGTCACAGGCCATTGGTTGGACTGTATATATGGTACGCATTTTATTTACGATATTTATCTTCTTTGGGCGTGGCTGCATGGACTCCAGAATCTGGCGACCAAGCTCGGCAACAGTATGAACAAAAGCCAAATTGGCCTAAAAGCTCGAATCTAATAGACTGATTAACATGTAATACACATATAGACTTCATATAAACATATTGTGAAGACGTCTAACATGTTTCTACTCATAAAAAAACATAAACATCAAATTTACAACACCCAATTTCAATGTTTTGGCAAAAACTCCATTGTTGACATTTTAATGAAAATCAACGGTGTGATTTTGTTTTCAATCAAAGCGAAATTTCAAAACATCATAGTTATGATTATACATACCTATCAATTTCCTTAATCAATTTATCAATTTAACAACTAATTAAAACTTAATTTCTATTTTAAATTAAGCCATACTCATATATTTTTCATATGAACACTGTAATATATTTTCTTCACAAAACACATAAATACATGAATTAATTTTTCTATAATCATGCATAAACTCATGAAACAACCTTTTACAAACAATTATTATACTAAACTATATACATATCAACAATTCTTCTTTTACAAATATTTTATAGAGACTTTTTGGGAAGAGGAAAACTAAACTTTTAAAGAAAGAGATTGATCTCCTACCTTTGATTAAGAAGATGATATCCTAGAGTTAGATTATTCTTTTGATTATCAAGTTTCTTCTCCCCCAATTCATTTCTCAATTTCTCTAGCCTTCCTTCCTCTCTTCTTTTCTCTCTATAAACTTCAATTGAGTCTTCTTCTCTAACATACGTACTAACAATATAACGTATATAGTATTAATATATATTAATGATATAATATAAGTATAGATATAATTATATCAGTTATGTATTATTTGAAAATCAAAAGCCATAAGGCTTGTTTGGCTAATCAAAATAAAATAACTCATTAATCCTTACACCTTGTTTGGTAAGTCTAACTAAAGCAAATGGATTAATCCTTATACCTTGTTTGCTAAAACATCATTAGATTAAAGACTTATTATGCAATAAGACATGTTTGGCAAAAACTAAATTAAAGTCCTTTACTTTATTTTAATAACTCCTTTATAGCAAGGTTATTAGTCACACTTTTATTTAATTAATTAATCAATTAAAACATTAATCTATTAAATTACTTTAGCACATAATTTAATATCACATAACTATAATTTCTTTTATAATTGTAACTTTATTCGACCAACTAATATTTTAAATTATAATTTTCCATTTAAAATATTATAATTTATTTAAATCACTATAAGCTCTCTAGCTTACTTATTAAATTAAATTAGTATATAATCTCATAGCAATTAATTTTCTTAGCTCCTTAATTATTTACTCAACAAATAATTAACTAAATCACATCAACTAAAATTGCCATATAATTCAATAAATATTTAATATTGTAAATAAATATTTAATATTTAATATTTAATTATTTATTCAACAAATAATTAACTAATTCACATCAACTCAAATTGAACAATTATTTATTCAACAATAAACATAATCCATTAAATACTTATATTAATCAATAAATATTTAATATTACACTTTAAAATTCTGGAATGTTACAAATATCAGCAACATAAATTATCTCTTCGTTAGCTACCTTAATATTTAAAGGTATAGGCAATGTTTCGGGAAGTAATCCTAATCGTCTAGCAAAATCACATGCTATGAAAGAACAAGTAGCACCCGAATCAAACATCACATAAGCATTTAGGTCATTAATCGGAATAATACCTGGGACTACGTCCCCCGATGCCATCGAATCTTGGACCGTCATGTTAAAGGTACGGGTCATCGGCCTACCCGTGGTTGCTGGACCACCAATTGTGATGCCCCCAAATCTGGGTATCTTCTAACCCGATAGATGGTGCTCCACGATACTACAATTCATACAGTCATTCCATTGAGGTAACAACAAAATGAGTGTAATTACTATATTCTTATTGCATTAGTAATAAATCCTTTCCCAGGTTCATAAACCGAATACATTCTTTGTTATTCATAAGTATATTACATACGAATACTCTAGTCTATTACAGGATAATCAATTATCCATCTTAGCCTTGCCTTTATCTCTCTTAGAACTCTTAGTTCATTCGACTTTAACTGGAATCATTTGGTTCAAGCAAGAGTGAGCATAACTAGCTCAACAAGTCTAACAAAGGATTATATGAATATCACATTGAACTTATATGATTATCTTCCATAACTGAACCAATAGCTATGAAGCACTATGAAACATTTGACTAGTACTTCTCATTTCATAATAAGAATTCCAAAGTATATATAAGAGCTTAGGAATTATGAACCGGTTAAAAGACCATGAACATACTCTTTCCGTTTTCATACTTGAAAAGGACATCCGGCACTAAGGCCATCCATTCGGCTTTACTTACGAGTAAATCTAGGTGATCAGCCAATAGTACCCTATGTTGATCAACACTTTTCCATTAAACGTATTTATGTTTATGTTTTGGTAACCTCGCGTGCCCATCGAATAATCGATGAAAATACTTTTGTTTGTTCATAGACAAACTTATCTTCACATCCGTACCAAATACTTGGCATAAGATAACATTAACAGTTCTATATCGAAATACTTATAAACAAATTAATCTAGCTCTTAAGAATAGTCTAGCCGAGTTAAAACTGGCATCGACCCTTTCATAAAACAATTCATGCATCTCATAACATGAATCACTGAAAACCTGGCTAACACGAAGGTTAGACAAACGTTAAGAAAAACTTGCCTTCAGTGTCTGCTACAGAAAAATTACTTTTCCTTTCAGTCTTTACGATCTCTACAACACATAACCACATAACATACCACATTAGGTCATGAATGAACATACATGATTCCTAATGAATCTTACCCTTCTTCTCAATCTAATAATGTATTAGATTGTTTATTATTGGTTCTGGCTTGCCGTTTACATCGTTCTTACCAACTTCTTTCTCTTCTATGTTGTAAGTGGATTTACTTTATTAATACCACTCGTTCGAGTTAATCACCTTTCCTCACGGCTTACTAACGTTCTTACGTTATTAATCGAAATTCGGTCGTCATTGGTTAAGTACACTTATTGCATACCGTTCACGTTCACTTAATATTCAACAACTTTTAGTTGTAACTCTCAACGTTATTGTCATCATCGAAGATGCTACTTTAAGTTAAGTAATTCATCATCAATTAACTATCTTTCATTTCGTATACTTAATCATACTTATTTCATTAATAAAGTTAGTTCGACTTACTATACTTCATTACGACTTGTTAACGTTCTTACGTTTTTAACCGACACTCGATCATCATTGGTGAAGTACCAAAGTTGAACATCATTCACAGTTTACTTATTACACTATTGCGTTCTTCGTTTAATTATGGTTAAACCATACTTAATCCTGTTATCGCTTTATAAGTGATTTAAAGTCAGCCTTATCATGTACATTAAGTACATTCATGTCTTACCTTTGGTCTACATTCAAAGAGAATAAAAACCCTAACTTGGTCAACCATTCTACATGCCTTGCACATTTACATGACATCTTCTTTTGTATAGTAGGCCGCCGTTACTCTCGAGGTTTAGCGGGACTCGGCGCTATGGCGCGAGTCCATGAACTAATTCTCGCGCTGCGACGCGAGTCTCCCGACATTTCTGGTTTCTCTCGGTCATACCTGGCACCGCGGCGTGACACATTTACACTGGGTTGGCGGTGCGGTGCCGCCCCTGTGCACCAGATAGTTATGACAGTTGGTTTTTCTAACGAACTTCCCGGCTTTATAACTTATTCATTTTACATCCGAATTGGCTCATTCGAAATCCCACAACTCACAAATTACATACTCTAGGTGTTCATATAAGAATTTTACATTTTCAAATCCGTTAACTTGGAATTCACTTTTTGGTTCATTTTGAGCTTTCGTTTATCATTTTCGAGCGTTCAATACTCATTTTCTTCATTATAAGTCGGAATTCAACGATTCTCGATTCCTCAACTCATGAATACCCTATCTCATGTGTTGGCATTAGAAACCAACGTTTTCAAGTTACACGAAAACTTTTGACCCTTAATCAAAGATTTTTACCTTTTCGATGTTTTACGTCTATTTTTGCAAAATTCGCCATAACTTCGTTACTCATGTTCTATAAGCCAAATCAAATGGAACACTCCATTGATTCATTATCTCCATCCTAACCAAATAATATGCACATACCCTAGCTATGATGGTTTTCAAATCGTCCAATCACAACTACGTTCACGTTCATAACTTTCTACGGTTTTTAGCTTATGTAAACATTACGATTTCCATTTAATCATGACTTATCAATGATTTCATTATTAGTAGTCATCCTTATTCCTCCTCACTAACATGCTCCACCAATCTATGATTCTCTACGAGAAAGAAATCGAAAAAGATGAAGACTATTGTTTACGAGAATATTACCTTTTTTCGTTCTTCGCGTTCTTGCTCTTTCTAGCTCTTTCTCTCTCTCAATATATGTTGGCTAATATTTGTAAACTATCAAATGAGCTAGCCAAGCTTCTATTTATAGGAAACTCAAATGGAGGGCATAAGGGTCATTAATCCACCCACCTCCTTAATCACCTCCTTACTATTCCTTACTTAGTTCTTAAGTTAACTTGGCCACCACACTCTTTGCTTGGCCATTAAACTTACTTGATCACCACACTTACTTAGCCATTAAGCTTACTTACTAATCACCTAGCTTATCTCTTGTTTGCTTATCACCTTTACTTAGCCACCAAGCATAAACACTTTATTTAGCCTCCAAGCATAAGTACTTTACTTGGTCATTAATTAACTTATCCTTTGTTTAGCCACCAAGTACTTTACTTGGCCACCACTTGGGGTCACCCATGGTTTATCTTTACCCATTGGATCGATCCACGGATCTGGTTCTTACTTTGGGCTTCTAGCTTAATTAACTTAACTTATAATTGGGCTTGCATTAGCAAACATTGGGCTTGTTTATTAAATCATATTGGACTTATCCATTTTCTACAATTGGCTTAACCATTCCTATACTTGGACTTGTATAAATTTTAACCAATCCTACAAGTCCATTATATATGGCTTAAAGCCTTAGGACGTATTCTATATGTATTACTATCGTATTCTAACTCGTATACTAATTCATAATATACGATATACCATCATTCATACATACTCATATAATACATCGTATCATACTAGTATTCATTACCTCGTACAATACATACGTATTATACGATCATTGCTTTAATTCATTATACGCATTTCATTTCTTCTCAGAAATCACTTTCCCTAACCGTTAGGTTTTAAGTCCGCAAGCGAAAAACTGCGTTTGCCATAACTTAAATATTATTGGATATTCTATCTCACCTCAATATTCTATCGTTACGTATTTCTCGGAAGTTCAAAAATAATTCCCGAGCAGAAATGCGTGAATAGTGTTTTTCAAAAAATTTCTCGGAAAGCTTTTATTTTCGTCTTGGAAATTTAAAAATTTAATCCTACCACGTAGCCAAAATACTACGACGTTCCGACATGTTTAGGTCATTGAACGACCTTCAAATAGATTACTCACTTAAATAATCAATTAAATTTATTTAATCCACATAATCAAATAAAAATTTAATTCTCAGAAAAATCCGATTTTCTCGGGCATTACATTCTTCCCCCCTTATAAGGATTCTGTCCCCAGAATCACTCTATAAATACATAACCAAATGAGGAAATTTTTTCCATCATTTTAATCTCAAGTTCCCACAATGCTTCGTCGAAATTGTGGTTCCTCACCTTCACCTTCACAACATTATACTATTTTACATGACTTGTCCCTTCCTATCAATAATCTGAGTTGGAAGTTAAGCACTTACGAACACATTACGCTATCTTCCTTTTATTAGTTCTTCTTTTAACTCAGTTTTATTTGGAACTCAAATTCCTCCTTCAAAACGAGATGATACTTGATCTTCACTTCATCCTGCATCTTCTTCTTCATTCGCTTACGTTTCTCGTTACTTAGTTGTACTTCCTTGACTCGTTCCATTTTCGTGGGTTGAGTCTACATTACGAATGACATTTCTACCTTTTCATTTCATAATTGAACTTCTAACTCTGTTCTCGCCATCTTTGTTATTAACTCATTCTGAGTCGTTAACATTGATAGCTTTTCCCTACCCTTCCTACTTAACGCGTCGGATTCTACGTTTACTTCTCTGTATGATATAAGATATCCCAGTCATGATCCTTTATCAATTCTAACCACTTTCTCTTCCTCATATTCAACTCCTTCTGTGCGAAGATATATTTCAGACTCTTACAGTCCTTGTATATCTCACACTTCTCCTCGTATAAATACTATCTTCCGATTTTTTTTATTCAAAAACTACAGCTGCCAATTCTAGATCACAAGTAGGATAGACCTTCTCATAATCCTTTAAGTGGAGTTATGCATACACAATGACCTTGCCATGCTGCATGAGCACGCCATCTCGTTATCCATGCGAAACATCGAGATACACTACAAAATTCCTCGTATCATTTGATAAAGACAATACAGGTGCCTCACTTAACCTTCCTTTTTAGTTCCTGAAAACTATTTTCTCCTTCTCATTCCCATCATACTTATCAATAACAAATCTGTCTATCTTTTAAGCTAAAATTCACACGTAGTGAATTTCGTATCCAACTTCTCTCTCCGTAGTGATTAAACACTATCTTCACATGTTCAACGTAATCTTCTGGCATCTTAGAAAGACTAGAATATCACCAATGATCATTACAACAAACTCGTCCAAATATTATTCGAACACTCTATGACGCTAATGGTACTTTCAACCATAGCCTTTTGACAAGAGTACTATCAATTTGCCACCAACTTTCTCGGCGCCCCTACGCAAATTCTAACTTCAATGCATTGGTCAACCCCAATTGACATAACCAGAAACTCGTGGTAACTATAACGAGTTCTGAATGTCGTCTTAGGTACATCCTTCCTTCTTACTTTCAACCGACGATACCCCGTACATAAATCTATCTTAGAAAAATTCTTTGCCCCGTTCAACTGATCAAATAGATCATCGATCCTGGGCAATGGGTATTTATGCTTAACCACTAACCAATCAGTCATATATTTGACTTACACATTAGTTTACTTAACTTTACTTCTTAAGGTTCGCGTTCTTTCAACCTAAGTTTACGCGACCTACTTTCATTACCGGCTTACCGCTTTATGACATATGGAGATGTCTTACTTAATATGTTCATCATCTTTGATGATTTACATTCTTATCTTCTTCTTATTACTTCTCTAGCATTTAGCACACATCGCTTCTCTGCTAGTAGTCCATGTGGTACTCTGAGTGGTTTCCCACAAACAACTAACAAACAAGTTCCCATCTCATCTACACTGCCTTCACAGTGAGTTAGATCGTTTGCCAGTTTCGTATATACCTTTGCTCTCTGAAGGAATTGTTTAGCCCATCTCCCATATGTCAACCATCAAAGGTTACGATTGTACCACAACCTAAACTTATCTTAACATCCTTCTAGATTACGTAATGATTTAGACAACAAGAAAGTTTCGGTGATTTATTACCGTAAATTACTACCTTGGGTTTTCATAGAAAACGTGTAACAACCTGGAATTTTGGATTATCCAGAATTTAGGTTTAAAGAATTAGTTATTAATAAAATGAATTTTTATTAATACTATTCTGTGCTATGTGTTTATTAATCATTCTATAACCTAGAATGATTATTAATCGGGAGGATTCTGGCTACGAGCTAGATTGAACGAGTAAGAATTTTTAAGACGAAAATAAAAATTTTCTGGGAACAAAAATAGTTCCGGGGAAAAAGACGAAATAGGCACTATTCACCCATTTCTGCTCGGAGATTTATTTTGAAATTCCGAGAAGTTATTGATTGCGTGAAATCTTAAGACGTGATGGAATATTCAATAATATTTCAATTATGGCAAAAACGAAGTTTTCGCCTACGGACTAAAAACCTAAGGGTTAGGAAAAGTGAGTTCCGAGAATGTAATGAGTACGTATAATAACTAGGGTTATTATGCGTGAGAAATACGAGTATGATACGAGTTATTATACGAGTATATTACGAAGATTAGTATGACGTATAATACGAATATCGTACGAACAATATACGAAGAGAAGATGAGAATACGAGAATGGAATGCGTAGAATGCGATTAGTCTTAATGGACTTTGTGTCCATGGACTTTGTAGAATCTAATTGGACTTGGATTATGTCAAGCCCAATGATTTGTGAAATCAAGCCCAAGTTAAGCCCAATAAGAATTAGGTTTAAGGCCCAAACCAAGAAAAGAAACCGCGGATCGAACTGATGGGTAAACGGATGGGTAAGAACCATTGTGGCAACCCATGGGGTGACCCATGGGCATGTGGACCGGCCACTTGGCCACCAAGTAAGGGTGGTGGCCAAGTTAACTTGGTGGCTAAGTTGAAGAGGAGGTGGGAATAGTAACTTAAGGGGCGAAATGACTATTTTGCCCCTAGCTTTGGTTTTCTATAAATAGAAACCTAGAATTTCATTTTCTAGGATTTTTGAAAATCCTACACTTGAGAGAGATAGAGAGAGCTCGGTTGGGAGAGGAAGAGGAAGAGTGTGAGCATGAATGCTCAGATCAAAAGTGATCGTGAAATAGAAAAGCTAGCGAATCGCCGACTTTGTATAACGAAAGAGAAATAAAGAATAACGGTAATCCGAACACTAGTTTCTTCTAATATTTTCTTTAATTTTTCTATGTCAAAAACATAGCTTAATGAGAATAAGGAGTAAAAGATATTGAGAATGATTTCATATGGTTGAAATCATGAGAAAAGAAGAAATAAGAAGTAAGATATTTAGTTTATAAATTTCTTAAGGAAGTATATGATTCGTAAGGATTTTGAGCGATCCGAATGAATCCTATGAATGAGTAGGTCAAATAAATAAGAAATGGTGTTCTATAACATCAAATTCCATGAAAAAGTGAAATCGTAATCCAAAATATCGATGAAAATGAAGAACGAACGAAGAACACGAAGAACACGCGAAGAACACGAAGAACGTTGTTGATGGACAAATTTAAAACCATCGTAGTGTAATTGTTGTTGATGGACAAGTTTAAAACCATCGGTATAAGTTAGATGATTATTGCTTGGTTAGGAATGTTAAGAAACGTTCATGAAGAACGGATTAAAACTAAGCTATAACGAAGTTATGGTGAAAATTTCGTAAAAGAAGAACGAAAATTTGAAAGTTAGTAAATGAACCCGAACGTGTAGGGTTTCCTAAGAATGTAAGAGAACGTATAAAACGTGAGTCATAGACTCAAGAACGAATGAATTCCGAGTTCGGATGACCGAATTACGGACGAATGAACAAAGAACGTTAAAAACGTTAAAATGAACAAAGAATGAAGATTAATCCAATTGAATGGCATGTTAATGGATTCAGAATAAAGTTCTGTTCGAGGGTAATCGAAGTACGTAAGATAAGGAAGAAAATGATTTTATAACGAAGAAGTTATGAGATTTTGAAATCAGCATCTCAAGCTTGTAAAAGACTTAGAAAAATTTTCTAAGTTTCATGTTTTTATTGCATAGTGCATTAGTGTGCCTTGAGGCCGACGCCATAGCATGTAGCGTAACGATGTCGAAAGACATGACGATTCATATCGCCATGAATCAGTAATCTGATTTAATGGTAGCATTATTTCATATGCTGATCTGAAAATCTTACGGAGTGTGGGCGGCAGCATTACCACTTCAAATAAGAGACTTCGGGTGCCAGCGCAGGTCCGGAAGAGAGAGAGAGAAGTATGTCGTAGCGTGACGAGAGGAATGGAAAGCACGGCACACGCTTGGTCACGGCGGTGAGTAATGCCCAGAAATGAGATTTTTAGTTCTTAGTTACTGGAGGATGTGCAAGAAAGAAATATGAACATAATGTTCAACTAATGTAACACTTAATCAAGTATTTTAAACCTTTAATAAAGGTTGAACGAAAAGATTAAAAATAATAAAAGACAAAGAATGTAGATGCGGGTTATGAAACCGATGTTCGGGGACCGTAGTCGCGATAAATGAACGTGAGGGATTTCTATGGTTGTGATTCCTTAGACGTTGGTTGACAATGTTAATGTATAACATTTTGATGTTATGACATGGCATTGAGAGATGAATGTAAAGCATTTAGACGCTGTGAATGCAACGTTGTTGCGATGAACGATTGGTCTTAGCATACAGTGAACCGTATGGCTTTGACATTAAGAAAGAATAATTAACATGGGGTTCATGGGATGGATAACGATCAAAAGAAATTAAAACCTTGAATAAAGGTTAAATGACAGATTAAGAGACGAACAACGTGAACGTTGAATACGTAAACGATCCTTGTGAATCGTGTTCGCGTTTGACGAACGTGCTAAGTATGCCCTGGTTGTAATGACTTAGACGCTGATGAATGTAGTAAGTAAGATACGAATGGTATCAAGAAAGCCGTATCGAATGGTAAAGAGATTAAAGAAAGCCGAATGTTAATCGGATAAGAATGAATCCTGAGGTATGGCAATTATTTGCCAGAAAGCCAAAAGGAATAAGAAATTAACTTAACGAACATTATAATTTAATAATCCGTATAAGTTAAGAGAAAGTTAGGTTGTGGTACAATCGTAACCTTTGATGGTTGACATATGGGAGCTGGGCTAAACAATTCCTTCAGAGAGCGAAGGTATATACAAAACTGGCAAGCGATCTAACTCACTGTGATGGCAGTGTAGATGAGACGGGAACTTGTTTGTTGGTTGTTTGTCGGAAACCACTCAGAGTACCATATGGACTACTAGCAGAGAAGCGATGTGTACTGAGTCCTAGAGAAGTATACGAGGAAGATAAGAATGTGAATCATCAATGATGATGAACGTGTTGAGTAAGACGTCTTCATATGTCATGAAACCGTAAACCGGTAATGAAAGTTAGTTGCGTAAGATTATATTTCAAGAACGCAAACCTTAAGAAGTAAAGTTAAGTAAACCAATGTGTAAGTCAAGTATATGACTAATTGGTGTATTTGTTATTTCCTTATGTGTTATAGGGATTGGAATGAGCGATTCGTGGTAAAGTCGTAGGCATATGTAAAGGCAAGTTTCCTAACTTCATTCATATTTTAAATGAATGCTAGTTTCTTAAACTTCTCAGATGTTGAACTTGAGAAGTTATGTCTTTGTGCGAATGTGCGATATTTGTGCAAGGTGGTAGAACGTATGAGGCCTTGTGACACAATGTGAACACTTCGGTGTTTCTATGTGATGAATTATTCTGTGTTTGAACTGTTCAATAAAAGAATGTTCTGTTTATACATGAACCGTTATTGCTAAGTATGTGCTATTGATTCTAGCCAGACAGAATGTGCATGAAAGAGAGTAGAGAATGAAAGTTTTTCAAACTGCATGTAACTAATGTTTTAAGATGATAGGAATCAAGACTATTCTTATTATTCAAGCTGCTTTGTAACCTTTGTTCGGTTATTGAAGTCTGAAAAGAATGTTTAAATTCTTGAAGTTGTTTGTTCAACTGTTATGACTTGCTGGGCAATTGAATGCTCACACTTGCTTTAAATGAAAAACATTTTCAGCGAACGATGTTAGAAGAACTTAAGGATCCCGTATAGATTAAGCTGACGGTATCCAGATGAAGTGTCATTCAAAATGTGAATGAGCGAGAAGATCAAGTGAAGACTTGTAATGTAGAAAGATGAGAATTAAACTATAGAATAGTTTAATGAACGATTATGTATCCTTGGTGGCGGATACAAGTCACTCGTGCAAGATGTAAGGAATAATGTAATTATCATTATTTGTAATGAGAAAGGTTATAAGGTTTCCAAAACCTGGGATTTGAGAATGTATGTTATTATATTTCAGTATATAATGATGTAATATTAGATGAATGATGTACTCGTGCCGTACGGAATCGGGTGTGAAGATAGACCAAATTTTGGGGCGTTACAAAACTGAAGATTCATACTTTTCCATAGACAATTTATTAAAGCTCTATGGTTAATCAACCCATTCATACCGAGAATTACTTCAAATTCTCTTAACTTTATCGGTACTTATCTACCGATACCCGCTTACCTTTCTTTTTCATGAAACCATTTCCACGAATATATTCAATGAAAGTTATTTTCTCATTCTCTGCCTTAACGTTTAAAGGTACATATAATTCCTTTTCGAAATGAACTGAATCACTTAGCAAATCCACATGCTAAAAAAATAATAATCAAGTAGCACTCCAATCAAACTGCACATAAGCATTCATTGTATTGACTGGAATGATACCCGCTACTAAATCTGTTGATGCAACCGCATCTTGGACCGTCATATTAAAAGTACGGGTCATATGTCTACTCGACGATGGTGGTCCAGTGATGGCTAACTTACCACTACTAACACCTTTACTTTCCTCCAACCCCTTCTTTGGGCAATTTCTTACCATGTGGTCCAAAGACCCACATACAAAACAACTATGGTTTTTCTTAGGATTAGGACAATTGGTTGATATATGACCCTCCTGTCCACAGTTATAACAACCTGATTTCCCTTCAGACAGACACCTAAATGAGTCTTTCCACATTTCTTACATGCTTCCATCCTACGTTTAGGATCCCCTTGTCCTACTCCAGTATTCCCAGAGTTAAGATTCTTTTTTTTTTCTTTTTTCTTTTTTTCATACTGCCACTACCACTGGAACTTTTTGCCTTGGTTCCTCCCTCTCCCTTTTCTATTCTTTTTCTCTTTGGGGTATTAGGTTAACGCCTCACTACCACTCGCCACTATAATCGCCTTCTCCAGAATGGTCCCCTAGGAAGCACTCTGGAAAAACAAAATTCTGCTATAGAGCGAGGGTTTTAGGCCCTGCTCAAACCTATGAGCCTTTCTATTCGTCGTGTCTACCTGGTGTGGAACAAACCTTTCCAATTCATTGAATTTGGCTGCGTATTGGGGAACCGTCATGTCCCCTTGCTTAAGTTCTAGAAACTTAATCTCCATTCGCCCTTGCATGCTAGTTGGGAAGTAGTTCTCGAAGAATACCTTCTTGAACCGTTCCCATGTAACAACATCTATTCCAGCCCCACCTTGGTGAGCCTCCCACCAGTAGGTTGCTTCCCCCTTCATCATGTAGGTCGCAAAAGAAGTCTTTTGCGCCTCTGCTACGTTTGTAATTACAAACGCCTTTTCTATTTCCTTGACCCATGTCCGGGCCTCCATTGGGTCCGTCGTTCCCTTAAACTCTGGCGGACCAACGCTTTTAAATTCTTTAAAGGTAGTCGTTCTTGCTACCCTAGGTTCCACGATTATTCTACTCTCAGTTTGGTTAAATGCAGCTGTTAATAAATTAACGAACTATTGCATAGGGTTATTCTAACCCCCTTGATTATCATTATGTGATTCCGCTTCTTGATTACATTGTCTTCTCCGTGGTGGCATTTTCTGATTAAATTTCATTATTATCTATTTACTTACTTCGTTATTATTCGCAACACAATAACTCATACCATAACAAAGCACATTTAAATGAAAACTTCATTATATTAATATGCTTCTTCATAGTTTGAAACTATTTACAATTTGCTTCTATAGCTAAAAGCTATTACATTTCTATCCCGCAATTGAACTTCACAAAAGTTGGGATTTACAAAAAGACTACCTTTTTTTACAAAAGAGGGTTTTACGTCACTACACACATGTTTAAAACTCTAAACTCTTAATAATGCATAACAACATCCTTGAGTTCCTCCTTTGCAATCATGTCTACAGTATCCCGACTAATATTATGTCGAGTCTATCCCGACTCAATAGAATAACAAGTAATTTTCGAAATCTCTATGAGCACTCTCATGGATGTAAGACATCTGTGCTATCTTCTGGTCTTTCTCAACAAATTTCTTACGAAGCTCATCAGCCTCTTCCTTATAGTCTCTAGCCCTCTCTGTCATAAGCACCTGTTTATCGTTCTCTGACTCAAAATTTGCTTCTGCAGACATCTTAGCTTCATGGAGATAATTAATCTCTTCATTCTAGTTCTGCACAATTGTACTCAGTTGCACATTTCTGTCAAGCACTACCAGATACAATGCTCTCATTGCATCTGGAGATGTTGACTCTAATGTAGGTACCACCGTATTAACCGATGTTACCTCTATTTCCTCCTCCTCATAGATCATCATATCCAGGTATGATGTCAAAGCTACATCTCCCTCGGAGTAGTCTTCCTCAGAAAAGTACTCATTTGGCTCCGACTGTTCTAGAATTACTAATGGTACCTCCACAACTGGCATGGGTACATGCTCTACTCTGTTCACAAACTCTTCGCTCACTGCGTGTATATCTCTATACATCAAGCTATCGTTCGACATCCTACAATACATAACATGTTGCTTAGTACTTAACACACAATAGTATAAGCACGAATCACATTTAATTGATTTAGGGTTAATTTCCATCTTTTAAATCTTTCGGTACTTAGTTTCCTCAATACCTTATTAACTCATTTGACTCGAGTTAACTTTTTTTCGGACCATTCCTTTCCTAACGAGGTTATTAGCCTAAGGTTCTTCCCTCCTTAAGTTTTATAACCTAATGCTTTCATACCAACCTGTGACGGCCCAAAATCCGGGTATCTTCAAACCCGACAGATGGTGCTCCACGATACTACAATTCATACAGTCATTACATTGAGGTAACAACAAAATGAGTGTAATTACTATATTCTTATTACATTAGTAATAAATCCTTTCCCAGATTCATAAACCGAATACATTCTTTGTTATTCATAAGTATATTACATACGAATACTCTAGTCTATTACATGATAATCAATTATCCATCTTAGCCTTGCCTTTATATCTCTTAGAACTCTCAGTTCGTTCGGCTTTAGCTGCAATCATATGGTTGAAGCGAGAGTGAGCATAACTAGCTCAATAAGTTTAACAAAGGATCATATGAATATCACACCGAACTTATATGATTATCTTCCATAACTGAACCAATAACTATAAAGCACTATGAAACATTTGACTAGTACTTCTCATTTCATAACAAGAATTCCAAAGTATATATAAGAGCTTAGGAATTCTGAACCGGTCAAAAGACCATGAACATACTCTTTCCATTTTCATACTTGAAAAGGACATCCGACACTAAGGCCATCCATCCGGCTTTACTAATGAGTACATCTAGGTGATCAACCTATAGTACCCTATGTTGATCAACACTCTTCCGTTAAACGTATTTACGTTTATATTTTGGCAACCTCGCGTGCCCATCGAATAATCGATGAAAATACTTTTGTTTGTTCATAGACAAACTTATCTTCACATCCGTACTAAATACTTGGCATATGATAGCATTAATAGTTCTATATCGAAAGACTTGTAAACAAATCAATTTAGCTCTTAAGAATAGTCTAGCCGAGTTAAAACTGGCATCGACCCTTTCATAAAACAATTCATGCATCTCATAACATGAATCACTGAAAACCTGGCTAACACGAAGGTTAGACAAGAGTTAAGAAAGACTTGCCTTCATCGTCTGCTACATAAAAATTACATTTCCTTTCAGTCTTTACGATCTCTACAACAAATAACCACATAACATACCACATTAGGCCATGAATGAACATACATGATTCCTAATGAATCTTACCCTTCTTCTCAATCTAATTATGTATTAGATTGTTTATTATTGGTTCCGGCTTGCCGTTTACATCGTTTTTACCAACTTCGTTCTCTTCTATGTTGTAAGTGGATTTACTTTATTAATACCACTCGTTCGAGTTAATCACCTTTCCTCACGGCTTACTAACGTTCTTACGTTATTAATCAAAATTCGATCGTCATTGGTTAAGTACACTTATTACATACCGTTCACATTCACTTAATATTCAACAACTTTTAGTTGTAACTCTCAACGTTATTGTCATCATCGAAGATGCTACTTTAAGTTAAGTAATTCATCATCAATTAACTATCTTTCATTTCGTATACTTAATCATACTTATTTCATTAATAAAGTCAGTTCGACTTACTATACTTCATTACGACTTGTTAACATTCTTACGTTTTTAACCGACACTCGATCATCATTGGTGAAGTACCAAAGTTAAACATCATTCACGGTTTACTTATTACACTCTTGCGTTGTTCATTTAATTATGGTTAAACCATACTTAATCTTCTAACGTTATCGCTTTATAAGTGATTTAAAGTTAGCCTTATCATGTACATTAAGTACATTCATGTCTTACCATTGGTCTACATTCAAAGAGAATAAAAACTCTAACTTGGTCAACCATTCTACATTGTCGGCGTTGCGGCGTGACATCTTCTTTGTATAGTGGCACTGCGGCGTCACACTCCAGGGGTTTTGCTCGGACTCGGCGCTACGGCGCGAGTCCATGCACTAATTCTCGCGCTGCGACGTGAGTCTCCAGACATTTCTGGTTTCTCTACTACTTACTTGGCGCACGCATGACGTGACACATTTACTGGTTTGTTTCATGCCGCTGCACCGCCGCACTGTGCACCAGATAGTTATGACAGTTGGTTTTTCCAACGAACTTCCCGGCTTCATAACTTATTCATTTTACATCCGAATTGGCTCATTTGAAATCCCACAACTCACAAATTACATACTCTAGGTGTTCATATAAGAATTTTACATTTTCGAATCTGTTAACTTGGAATTCACCTTTTGGATCATTTTGAGCGTTCGTTTATCATTTTCGAGCGTTCAATACTTGTTTTATTCATTATAAGTCAGAAACGATTCTCGATTCCACAACTCTTGAATACCATATCTCACGTGTTGGCATTGAAAACCAACGTTTTCAAGTCACACGACAACTTTTGACCCTTAATTCGAGATTTTTACGTTTTCGACGTTTGACGTCTATTTTCGCAAAATTAGCCATAACTTCGTTACTCGTGTTCTATAAACCAAATCAAATGGAACACTCCATTGATTCATTATCTCCATCCTAACCAAACAATATGCACATACCCTAGCTATGATGGTTTTCAAATCGTCCAATCACAACTACGTTCACGTTCATAACTTTCAACACTTTTTAGCTTACGTTAACATTACGATTTCCATTTAATCATGACTTATCAATGATTTTATTATTAATAGTCATCCTTATTCCTCCTGATTAACATGCTCCACAAATCCACGATTCTCTACGAGAAAGAAATAGAAAAAGATGAAGACTATTGTTTACGAGAATATTACTTTTTTCGTTCTTCGCGTTCTTGCTAAACTTCTTATGTTTTGCTTCAAAGTAGATTGATCAGTTGTTTCTAGCTAGTTCTCTCTCTCAATATATGTTGGCTAATATTTGTAAACTATCAAATGAGCTAGCCAAGTTTCTATTTATAGGAAACTCAAATGGAGGGCATAAGGGTCATTAATCCACCCACCTCCTTAATCACCTCCTTACTATTCCTTACTTAGTTCTTAAGTTAACTTGGCCACCACACTCTTTGCTTGGCCATTAAACTTACTTGATCACCACACTTACTTAGCCATTAAGCTTACTTGCTAATCACCTAGCTTATCTCTTGTTTGCTCATCACATTTACTTAGCCACCAAACTTAACGCTTACTTAGCCTCCAAGCATAAGTACTTTACTTGGTCATTAATTAAATATCCTTTGCTTAGCCACCAAGTACTTTACATTGCCACCACGTAGGGTCACCCATGGTTTATCTTTACCCATTGGATCGATCCAGGGATCCGGTTCTTACTTTGGGCTTCTAGCTTAATTAAATTAACTTATAATTGGGCTTGCATTCGCAAACATTGGGCTTGTTCATTAAATCATATTGGACTTATCCATTTTCTACAATTAGCTTAACCATTCCTATACTTGGACTTGTATAAATTCTAACCAATCCTACAAGTCCATTATATATGGCTTAAAGCCTTAGTACGTATTCTATATGTATTATTATCGTATTCTAACTCGTATACAAATTCATAATATACGATATACCATCATTCATACATACTTGTATAATACCTCGTATCATACTAGTATTCATTACCTCGTACAATACCTACGTATTATACGATCATTGCTTTAATTCATTATACGCATTTCATTTCTTCTTAGAAACCACTTTCCCAAACCGTTAGGTTTTAAGTCCGCAGGCAAAAAACTGTGTTTACTATATTATTGGATATTCCATCTCACCTCGATATTCTATCGTTACGTATTTCTCGGAAGTTCAAAAATTATTTTTATCTTGGAAATTTATACACTTTAATCCTACCATGTAGCCAAAATACTATGACGTTCCGACATGTTTAGGTCATCGAACGACCTTCAAATAGCTTACTCACTTAAATAATCAATTAAATTTATTTAATCCACCTAATCAAATAAAAATTTAATTCTCAGAAAAATCCGATTTTCTCGGGCGTTACACTAATAGCTAACTTACCACTATTAGCTCCTTTATTCTCGTCCGTCCGCTTCTTCGGGCAGTTCTTTTCTATGTGGTTAGTTGACCCACATACAAAGTATGCGTGGTTCTTCTTCAAACTTGGACAGTTAGACAAAATGTGCCTCTACTGTCCACAATTATAGCATACGGCCTTCCCCTTGAGATAGACTCCTAAACGAGTCTTCCCACAGGTCTTACAAGCCTCCATCCTTCTTTTCGGATCTCCTTGCTTCACTCCGGTATTCCCAGAGTTAAACCCTTTTTATTTCTGTCCTTTTCCACTCTTGCTGGCTCCTTCAATCTTCACTCCCCCATCAACTTTTCCCTTATTCTTCTTGTCCTTGTGGTACTGGCTTAAAGCCTCGCTCCCACCTTCGACGATTATCGCCTTCTCTAGTATGGTCCTAAAAGAAGTACTCAGGAACACATATATCCAGGTTATAGAGCGTGGTTTCAAGTTCGCGCTCAAACCGTCGAGCTTTTCTAACCTCGGTGTCCACTTGGTGTAGAGAAAACCTCGCCAGTTCGTTAAACTTGGCAGCGTATTGGGGAACCGTCATTTCCTCTTGTTTCAAATCAAGAAACCGCATTTCCATCTTCCCCTGCATACTCGTGGGAAAATAGTTATCGAAGAAAATCTCCTTGAACCTTACCCACGTTATATTTTCTTTACCAGCTCTAGTGTAAGACCCCAACTTATTATTAATGAAATTTAATTTTCTCTATTTATTATTTTGAAATAGTAAGGGTTGATTTGATTAATGTGGATAGTTATGGGTAAAATACGCAAATATTTCAAAATAAGCAAGTGGTTATAAAATACGCATATTCGTTTGGTCGTGGAATATTCGTACTATCGGGGAATATTCGTTTGGTCGTGGAATATTCAGATCTTTGTGGAGAATATTCATACGATTTGGTACAGCAACCATGTGTGGGCCCCATCTTGAAAGCGATATTAGATGAAGAAAACGACAAATATAAGTTGTTTAAAAATAACGGCATAGTTATTCAATTAATCTTTGTTAAAATATTTCGGTGGATAAAATACAAGAGTATAGCACGCGTTATTGCACCAATTATTGATTCTTACGTAAGAAGGCACTACTCAATAATGGTTACGAGAATTATCGCTCAAAGATTTTATTGATTTAATAATTGTTGCGTTGATATTTTATATTGTTGTTGTTTCAATAATTGTCATTACACATTATTTTCATTATCGAAGCAATAATTCATATTATCCGAATAATATTATTAGATAACATTATTGGCAATGTCTAGAAAGTTTCGTCTAAGGAGAGGTTTGGTCAACTAATTGCTGGCGCAAGAAGGAGAAATCTTTATCGAAAGCCCCCTCTTTCCGAGGGAACTACTGGTTGCAAGATCTTTGTGATTCTGTAATATTATTTGTGAATAATTAATTATTGATTTATATGATGAGGAAAATATTGATTTTATGTGGATATAGATGGAGAAATTTTTAAAATGACAATTGTTGAAAATTAATATTTTATCTTTTTCTGATAAAATAATTCATTTAAATATATTATTTTAATAATATAATAATGGTGATATTTTTACAACGAATTTGGGATATATGAGTATACGAGGAGGAAGAGTATTTTTGTTGCAATAAATGTTTAAAACATGTTAAACATGTCGGTGGACCCATTTATTGACTGAAATTTGATTATAGCCTGTAAAATCGTCCGTTTGTGGATTTCGGTCAATTTCTGTTTGGAATTTGGAAAAACTTTCTTCTACAAAGTTGTAGAGAATTGAATTTCCTATACGAAGTCGAGAGATTTGAATTTTTTGATAAAAGGGCTATTTATTACGAATTATTGAAGTTCCGAAGCTCCGAAATAATTGATTTTTGGAAGTTTTAATTATTTTTATTAAGAAAAACGTTTTTATTGTTTTTGGCACATGTGTGGGTGAAGTTTGGACCAGATTTGTGTGCGTAGGAAATTTGATTATATATATTATTATTATATTAAATTTTATGCTTTGGTGTTCTAAGCATTTTCCTATAAATAGGTGCTTAGGTTAGAATTGAAAATCACACGTAAATGAAGTTTTTTTCTCTCTATATTATCGGCGTATTCTTGTGAGTATTTTGAGTATAATTTGAGTATTGCTATACGATTGCAAGTTCAAGTCATAGCCTATATCCAGGTGTTTCAATTTAGAAATCTCGATCTTTCGAGGTAAGGGATATTATTTTTTTCGTAATGATATTATTTCTTCAATATCATTATCTTTGAAATATTGATCTGAAGTTTTTATCAAATTTGGAACTTTTGGTGTCGATTTACTATTCACGATACTCTGACTATTCACGTATACGACATTATTCACGAATCTGACTATTATTCATCGAAAAAATGAAAATTTTTCCTTTTCGCTCTAAAATATCTATCGTGGATACTAGCTTTGATTGTATCCATGTTTTGATCATTCTTGAATTTTACACCACTATGATTATTTTTGAGGTATTTTTGGACATGGATAAAACAAAAGTACGAATCCTTAATCCTTAATCCTTGTCATTTTGTTTCCTTTGGATTCGTTTTTTTAAAATATTTTCATCATCCTCATCTTTAAATGATGATATTATTGAATATCTTTGGCTTTTGTAGTGCAAAGATGAATGATTTCGATGAATATCTTTGGGCTAGTAGTGCAAAGATGAGCAGTGTTTAGATGAGCATGACCAGTGATGAATATCTTTGGCCTGTAGTGAAAAGATAAATTTTTATTCCGGATGTATGTTGATTGATGTTGCGTAGGATAAAAGATAGACGATGAACTTTTAAATTCATACATAGAAGATAGTAGTTTGCATTTTCTACTTAACTCTTCTAATGAATTATTATTTCCGCTGCGAATATTGATTTAAAATTTGTTGTCTATTGTATTCTATTAGATTTTTCCCCTGAAGACTAACGATAATTTGTTGTATATTATCTTAGTCATAATATTCTTTTTATGGGCTAGTTGAGCTCACCCTTTTCCTTGTTGTTCCATTTTTCTTCTCAGAGGGGAGAATGTAAGCAGTACTAGTGGGGTATGGAATGAAGGTTCTAGAGAGAGTTGTTTAGTAGTCCTCACCATTTTTGTAAAATAATGTATCAATAATTATGATGGGGATTTATTTGCGTGTGGATATTGTCTAGATGGCAATATCTGTATTTAAACTCACAGTTTATATGTTGTAATAATAAAGTTGTAGTTGTTTCTGTACCAAGTATTGACAACTTAGAATGGGTGATGTATTCCTATTTTGGGGGCGTCACATCTAGTCTGGTTAGCTTCCCACAAAAAATTGGCTTCCCCCTTCATCATATAGGTTGCAAAGGCAACCTTCTGACCCTCGTCGACATTTGCAATAACAAATGCCTTCTCGATTTCTTTTACCCACGTTTGGGCTTCTATTGGGTTCGTAGTTCCTTTGAACTCCGGCAGACCCACACTCTTGAAATCCTTAAACGTACTAGCTCGTACTACTCTAGGATTTACGGGGATATTAGCCCCATTTCTATTAAACGCTGTTGTTAATAAATTAACAAATTCCTGCATTGGGTTAACGGGACCTCCCTCCGGTTGATTTTCATTAGCGTCTTAATTATGTTGTCTCCTTCTTGGCGGCATTTTGCTGTTACAATAAACAACACATTTCGTTATTATTCGCTTCTTGTTAGTTAGTTATTATTTAAGATTAAACAATAACTTCAACATTCATTACTCAATATGTTCCAAAAAAGGTTTATATTGATTAATTCATTGTAGTATAATATTCATCGTTTTCATTACACAACCTAAGCTGATTACATTAGTATCCTGTAATTTCTTTCCAAAAATTAGGATTTACAAAAGGCTACCCTTTGATATACAAAAGAGGGTTTTACGTCACAACTAGATACACAAAATTTACATATCTAAAACTACTCTAGCTACTACTAGATTACATCTACCGCAAGGCATTACTAAAATTCGCGGCGGCAAAACAAGCGATAACATCACAGCTGATAGTATGCCGAGTCTGCCCAGCCTCTATGGGATACCCAACTACCTGCTGCTGGAAATCCTTATGAGAACTCCTATGAATATAGGACATCCTCCATATCTTCTTTTTCTTGGTCTTTAGCTCCTGCTTGAGCTCAAAGACCTCTTATTTTAGCTCGTGGACCTTGTCCTTGGCTAAATTTCTCTCATCATATTCCTGCTCCCATATCGACTCCACATCTATCTTATCCTCCAAGATAGCATGGAGTTCTTCTTTCAGTTCCTTCACCTCCTTACAATACTGGATGATTCAATCCAATACTGCCATGAACGAGTGCTCCCATTGACTCCTGAGTCATCTATTCTCTCAAAGCTATGGGGTTAAAAGACACCACCTCCACCTCTTCTTCAGACATGCCATCGAACATGGCCATTAGGTCTAGCCTCTCTAAGTCTCCAGACTCAACTATCACTACCTCAGGCTCTGCTGCTACAGGATTCGATATAATCTCTACTTGGTTCACCGACCCTTCACTGACTACATATATATCCCTATACACTTCATTTCCTCCTGACATCTACAATAAAAAAATAGTTTGATTAGTACATGTCAGTAGAATAATAAAAACACATAACATATATAATGCATTTTTATAGAGTTAATTTCCATCTTTTATTTCTTTGACTCTTCTTAAGGTTATGACATAAGGTTCAAATCCCCCCTTAAGTTTTATAAACTACTGCTTTGATACCAACCTGTGACGCCCCTAAATCTGGGTATGTTCCAACCCGGCATATGGTGCTACATGGTGCTACAGTTTACACATACATTCAATTGAAATGCCTAAAAAGAACGAATGTGTTATATATATATATATTCCAAAACAATATTCCCTTCCCAGGTTCTTTATTACCAATACATAAGTTCTTTGTCATAATATAAAATACATTACAACATTAAACCTATACTATTACATAGAAAATTCAACGGTCTGCCTTAGCCTTTCCCTTATCTTTACCGTATCCTTCGGTCCGTTCGATCTTAGTTGCATTCATATGGTTCAAGCAAGAGTGAACATAACAAGCTCAGCAAGTACAACAATTCCAATTAAATAGCATGCTTGAAACATAGGAATCATATATCTTCAATAACTGAACAATAGTTATGAAGTACTATCGATAATTTAAAATAACACTTCTTTTCCTTCAAAACGTTTTACAATGACAATATTCAGTAAAACATCAATTCCGGTCCAAGACCATGAGCATTTCATACTTTCGTTGAAAAGGACAACCTGACACTAAGTCCGTAAGTCTGGCATATCTTACGAGCACGTCTAGGTGATCAGCCTATAGTGCTCTATGTTGATCAACACTACATTCTTTAAACGTATGTACGTTTAAGTTGTGGCAACCTCACGTGCCTGTCGTTTGACGACAAAACTTTTTAGCATGTTCAGTCTTCATTTGAAAACCACACCAACATAGTTTGGTAAAATATTGACAATACTTCAACAGATTATAAGAAATCCAACATAACGTAAGTCTAGCCGAAAAAATTAGCTTTAACTTCATCATACATCAATTCATGCGTAAGAATACATGAATCACAAAGCTTGTCTAGATTAAACTGAAACAGGGGTTAGAACACTTGCATTCAGTGTCTGCTACTGTTATTACACGTTCACTTTAAGTCTTTAAGGTCTCTACAATATGTATCACATAACGTAACACATTAGGTCATTAATAAACATACATGGTTCCTAAAGAATCTTAGCCTTCTTCTCAATCTAATTATGTATTAGATTGTTTATTATTGGTTCCTTCTTATCATATTACATTGCTCTATCATTTAATTAATCTTTTCGTCAACCTTGGTTTGCAATACTTAAGGTCTTTAACATCAATTAAGAATGTTACTTCAAGTTCCTTAAGGTTGTACTAACTCTATCTTTCTTTTTATCTTTATAACCATTCATTTCTATGCAAACCCTAAGGTCGACGTCATGGTGCGCCTTCCTTACTTAAGTTGCCTGCGACATCATACTTCAGAGTCGAGGATGGACTCGTGTTGCATGGCCACATGAGTCCCAATTATATGGTCTAACATGTACTGAAACTCCAAAGTGGTTTATGGCCTTTTACACAAGCGACGCCACCTATTTGGCCTCAATGGTGTCATGTGTCACACTCAGTACACCGAAAAAATTTTACAGACTTTTTTCTTATGTGAGATTCTTGACTCATAACTTCTTCATTATAAGTCCGAATTGGCTCGTTCAAAAGCCATTAGTTCACAAATCACATACTCTACATGTTAGGTTTTCGTGAAAATCAAAGTAGCAATCAAAATTGCAAAAATAGCGGAAGCGAGATAAAATCAGATTTTAAAATTTTTCACAAACCAATTACCCGGATCATCCTTTATGCATATTATTAATTAAACGAAGAATAAGAAATTATGAAATTATACCCTTGTAGAAACGAGCTTCCTCAGGTACGAGTTCACCTCCTACTTCTCCGCGATCTCCTTGAATCTCCGGGTAGATTCCTTCCTTTGATCAATGTAAGCCACCCTAGTGTGTGGCCTCTATAGGTGATCCACCAAGGAAGAGGAATTTTTCAAGAAGAAGGATTTGGCTCAAACCCTAGTTTTTCCTATCCGAATAAGAAAAGGGTGTACTCTCCAAATCTTGGAATTACGTATATTTCATATCTAATATAAGACTCCTCTTATAAAGATATTATGTAACCCTATTTTCATTAAAATAAGGTATTATTTATTTAATTAAACTCTTTTAATTAAATGGGCTCCCTAATCCTATTAGGGATAATTAGTTAAACTCCTTTAACTAATTTTCTTTCCTAATCCAATTAGGAATAAATGAGAGTACTAATATTAAATTAATTCCTAAACCTTTTAGAAATTAAAATAATAATAATTATAATAATATTAATAAGACTCCTCTTATTAATTTATATTTAATATTTCTAAAATATTAAATAATAAATATTAAGCTATTTAATTTATTCTATCACCATAGATTAAATTAAATATACTTAACATATTATTACAATTATGCCATTAACTTCTTAAATAATTATTCTTCCTTTTATGGTGTGACCCTTTAGGTTCTCCATATTAAACCGATTGTGAATAAATCAATTAGAACAATTCTAATCTCATTTAAATAAATAAATTAAACAAATAATTTATTTAAATAAATAATATTTATTCTACAATAGGGATAAGCCTCCCTAGCGATCAACGACTTTCCGTATAATATAGATTTCAACATTAATCATAAAAGAACCTTTGAGTAAATAGTTACCTGCATAATTCAATCCTTCCACCATACAATGTCCCAATTAAATATAAGACATGGAATTACCGTCAAGTCTTATTTTATTTAATTATATGTATTTCGATTCCAAATGAATAACTCTAATGAATGCAAATTAGAAACTACTTTCTAATTTCATTCCACCTCGCCAAGGATTCTGGGTTGTCATTTATCGAATCACATAGACATCTCTCCTTTTACTAGAAGTGGTAGATTCTTTATTGATCATTCATTATCTTCATATATAACTTATTACACCCAAGCATACCCTTTGATATACTCTAAGAGTCTTAAGGAATAAGTCAAAGTGTAATTCATTATATATAAGATACTATGATGATCTCAAGTCTAAGGATCATTTGTACTACTATCACTACTGAATTCCTATTGACGGTAAGTAAAACTCCATTAGGTATTCCTTAGCGAGTCAACGTTCGATGAACTTATTCTCTAATAAGCACCTACATACTTGCTTTAGTGTCTCCACACAAATGATCATGAGATCAATCATCCTCATCCAATGAGCAAGCAACGTATGTACCAATCTATCCGGATTCACTAATCCCTATTTAGTAATCCAATGATTGGGAACTATTTTAGTTTTAAGCTTTCTAAGAATTTAGATCACATTAGAATGATCATCATCATTATTCTAAAAGCGTTGCTTAAAACTATGGGTTTATCACATATTATTAAAAACAAAGACCATGTAGATAATAAATGCCTTTAATAAATAATTCTTTTATTAATAAATAAATAAGATTGATTACACAGTATATGCTTTATCATCATACATGATTGGCTTGTATGCATAATACTTTCACTACATGTTCATGCAAGAATTTTATATTTTTGACTTTGTTAACTAAAAATTCACCTATTAGTTCATTTTTAACGAAAACGATAAACGTTCGTGAACGTTCAATGCCCATTTCTTCATTCTAAGTCGGAATTGAGTCTACAACTCTATAATGCCAAATAAGACGTGTTCTCATTGAAAACGACCGTTTCTGAGCTCAATATCAAAATTCGACTTCCATTCCGAGAATTTCACGAATTCGACGATTATCGTTCAATCGTGTGAATTCTGGCATAACTTCGTTACTTATGATTTGGTCATCGCTCCAAATGCATTCTATCCATCATATTGACATCTTAACCTACTCATTTTATTAACTTATTTTCATGATAAATTATTACTTATTCTTCATAAGCTTATAACTTATCAAAGTATAAACTACACATAAATTCATTTCTCATGACTTATTATGATTTAAGTCTTCTAACCAACATTCTTACATCCTTTTATCATACTAATTTCATTCATGTAACATATGACAAGTTTGTATATGTTCTTAATAAGTTCATAACTTATCTATGAACAAAGTGCTTATTCACGACTTATTAAGACTTAAGTCCTTTGATTATCCAATTTCTTTACTTCTTAACATATATCCATTAATCCACACTTCTCTTACCAACCTACAATGGTAGAGATTGAAGATTAATAACATAAGAGGCTTACCCTTGATGATCAAGCTTGTTCTTCTTCTTTTCTTATAAATGAAAGTCTAACTTATACTTGCTTATTCTCTCTACTAAATAAGTTGAAAGTGTTGGATGAAATTTAACAAACAACTAATGAACAATCTAGTTCTCTATTTATAGGAATTGCTAGATTAGGGTAGTTTAGTCATTTAGGCCATCCCATCTCCTTAAACAAACCTCCTTACTATTCTTTACTTACATACTAAGTAAACTTTCCCCCTACACTAATTACTTGGCCATCACAACATTATCTTGGTCACCACATAATTATTTTGGTCACTAAGAATAATCATATGATCTTGGGTTGCACCATGGGTCACCATAACCCGTTGGATCATGGCTTGGGCTTAGGTTTAATTTGCTTAACATAAGCTTTGGGCTTGTATTAACCAACTTAATTGGACTTCACAATAACAAACACTTGGGCTTGCACTATAAATTCTATTGGACTTTACAATTTGCTAAACAATCCTACAATTCCATTTCATTTGGCTAAAAGCCTTATAACGTATTGTTTATGTATTATTCTCGTTTTCTAACTCGTATATTAATTTATAATATACGATAAACCATCATTTATACATACTCGTATAATACTTCGTATTATACTCGTATTCATTACCTCGTACAATACCTACATATTATACGATTATCGCTTTACTCGTTAACACTTTGTTTTCCCCTAACATTCTCAAATTAAGTCCGCATGCGAAAAATTACGTTTTCCATACTTGAATTATTATTATATAATCCATCTCACCTTGATATTCTATCGTTACATATTTCTCGGAAGTTCAAAAATAATTCTCGAGTAGAAATCGATGAATAGTGTTTTTTAGAAAATTTCTCGGAAAGCTTTTAATTTTGTCTTGGAAATTCAAACACTTTAATTCACGTAGTTAAAATACTACGACTTTTTGACGTTTCTAGGTTATAAAATGACATTCATCTTACTAACACATAATAAAAACATAAAATATAATATTATTCATTTTTTAATTAAATAAAATTATTTTACAATAGATCCGAATTTCTCGGTCGTTACAACAACAAAATCATCATATCTTTATCACACAAGAAAAATCAAGGCTAGTCAAAGTATGTCAGAACGCCTGTTCTTGAGATATGTAGATTTTCCAGATTTCTTCTTAAGGCAGGTGGCCAACGCTTGTTTGACCAAAAATATCTTTGATCATGTTATGGATCTGGGTGATCTAAAGGCTTGAAAGTGTAGTCCTCATGTCAGAATACAAGATTAAAGCACTAACACGGACTAAAACACAAATAGTAGCAAGATCAGAGGCTCGAAAAATATTGTCAGACGAAATCTAGGTTTCTCGGTTACCCAGAAACTCAGTTTTCGTGATCGGTCAATGAGTTTTGACTGCTTATATCTTAAGATCTAGACATGATCTAACCCTGTTTCCAGTTCCAGATCATAGTCTACATGACATACTACACATATACAACTTCAAAACCCATAAATAGTTCACACAAAAGAATCTAGAGGCCCTGACATTAGCTTGTCAGACCATATATTCCAACTTTTCCAGATTTTTGAAATCTTCAAATTCGTGCATTTAGATGTTATGGATCTATGTTTTTACCGCCCATATCACTTAAAAACATCCTATTACACAACTTTAAACAATAAACAACAACAAATAACTTGAAATCATATGATTTCTAAGATTAGGATTTTAAACCATTTTGAGCCTTAATCTTGAATATGGGGTTCCTGATTTGTTATTGAAGTAGTAGGGACCTGATTTACTAATATATTTCGTGGGTCTAGAGAGAGAGAGAATAGGTTAGGTGATTATGAATAAATGAGGCATGAATGTACACTTTTCTCTCTCTTAATCTATCTATATGATGAATTTAATGAAGTGGCTGAAATATAATGGTTGAGTTGTGTTATTCTCAGTCACATGGCTGATCTATTAGGCCACCAACTCCAAAATATGGCAAGATCCACAAGTTATGTCAAATAATACAATAAGGGCAAATTGGTCTTTTGGTCTGAAATTTTAATGGCACATTTGACATTTGCTACAACCCTTAGGGTTTGGACCCTTAGGGTTTGACTTTTAGGGTTTAATCCCAAGGTTAAAAAAAATTCTAGGATTTCTAATTTATGTTTTAAAATGGAAAATTATGATTCTAAATTATAATTAGGGTTTTCTAATTATATTATGATTTCCTAATCATAATTAAAGCTTGTTAGTTAGGATTAATAGTTTCTAATTAAAATTGCTAATTTAGCTATTAGGTTCGTAATTGTACATTAGGGTTTCTAATGAAACAATTAGGGTTTTAAATTTTAACATTAGGGTTTTCTAATAATTCGTTTGGCTTTACCTAATTAATCTTATAATCAATACACTTGTTGCTTTTAGTTCCCGAATTAGGATTTTTGTAATCCGAATTAGGGTTTAAAATTCTCGAAACTGAAATTAGGGTTTCCAGAACCGGTATTAGGGTTTCTTATTAATCGTTATGGTTTTCTAACTGAACGTCGATGTTCTTAATATAATATTAGGTTTGGACATCGATATAATTTATCCGTCAACCTTGACCCTTAACCACATTCTCGTATACATATATGACCATACACATAGAACATATACACTTATATACTTAAACCTGAATAATTCACCACAAAATTTTTAAATCTATAAAAATCCTTCAAAAATTCCAAATCCATACACTTATTTTCTGTCTTGGTTTATTATTTAACTTTTATTAAATATTTTAAGATTTTACTAAATATCTAAATTCTCCTTTTGTCAAATTCACCCGTTCTTCTAAAAATTTCATCCCCAAAATTTAACTTACTCCTTATACCTTTCATACACAACATCACATGCTATACACAAAATCTATCACAAGAGTTAAATTATTCAAATCATACTGAGGTGTCATATAGACTACGAACTTTCATTTTCGAAAAGGTTTTATGGAAATTCATTTGCAAACTATCATACTTACAGACACATAGGGTAATTAGCCCGATATGCCCAGTACTAGCCAAGTACTGCTGGTTGGAACAATTTTTCCCCGTTCTTTCTATCCTATCCGCCTTAGGCGCACAAAAATTTTCTTACCTTAGTCTTTATTAAAATTCACACCAAAACAATTTGGTTCGGGAAAAATTTTCTGTAACGCCCCGAAATCCGGTCTATCTTCACACCCGGATTCCGTACGTCACGAATACATCATTCATCCAACATAAATCATTATATACTAAAATATAACAACATACACTCTCAAATCCCAAATTCTGGAAACCTTATAACCTCTTTCATTACAAATAATGGTAATTGCATTAGTCATTTCATCTTACAAGAGTGACTTTTATCCTCCACCAAGGATACATAACAGTTCATTAAACTAGTCTATAATTCAATTCATCTTTCTAATTTACAAGTCTTCAGTTGATCTTCTCGCTACCTTCACACTCTGAATGACAATTCATCTGGAGACCGTCAGCTTGTTCTTTACGGGATCCTTAAGTTCTTCTAACCTTGTCCGCTGAAAATTGTTTTTCATTTAAAGCAAGTGTGAGCATTCAATTGCCCAATAAGTCATAACACTTGAATAAACAACTTCAAAATTAAAACATTTCTTTAGAACTTCTATAACCGAACAAAGGTTATGAAGCAACTTGAATAATAGGAATAGTCTCGATTCCTATCATCTTAAAACATCAATCATTTTCTCTTTGAAATACTTTCATCCCTCTACCATTTTCATACACATCCTGTCTGGCTAGAATCATTAGCACAGACTTAACAATAACGGTTCATGTATAAACAGAACATACTTGTATTGAACAACTCAATCACAAAACAATGCATATCATAGAAACACCGAAGTGTTCAAATTGTGGCTCAAGGCCTCATACGTTCTACCACATTGTACAAATATCGCACATTCGCACATAAACAGAGCTTCTCAAGTACAACATCTGAGAAGTTTAAGAAACTAGCATTCAAGTAATATGAATGAAGTTAGGAAACTTGCCTTACGCCCAGCTACAGCTTACGCCGAACTATTCATTTCAATTCCTATATAACACATAAGGAGAAAAGATAAATACCAATTAGTCATATATTGAACTTACGTATTGGTTTACTTAACTTTACTTCTTAGAGTTCGCGTTCTTGCAATATAAGTTTACGCGACTAACTTCTTTTACCAATTTACTACGCTTTTATGACATACGGAGATGTCTTACTCATACGCTCATCATCTTGAATGATTTATATTCTTATCTTCTTCTTATAACTTCTCAGGACTCAAAGACACATCGCGCTCTCTCGCTAGTAGTCCATATGGTACTCGAGTGGTTTCCCACAAACAACCAACAAACAAGTTCCCGTCTCATCTACACTGCCATCACAATGATTTAGATCGGTTTCCAGTTTTGTATATACCTTCGCTCTCTAAAGGAATTGTTTAGCCCAGCTCCCATATGTCAACCATCAAAGGTTATGATTGTACCATAACCTAACTTCTCTTAACTTATATGAAGTATTAAACTATAATGTTCTATTAAGTCAATTTCTTATTCCTTACGGCTTTCTGACAACTAAATGTCATCCCTCCGGATTCATTCTTTATCGAATCACATTCGGCTTTCAATAATCTTATTACCGTTTGTTACAGCTTTCTTGAAAATTCTTATTCACTCAATCTAGCTCGTAGCCAGATTACTCCCGATTTATAATCATCCTAGGTTATAGAACGATTAATAAACATATAGCACATAATAATATTAATAACAATTCCATTTATTAATAACTAATTCTTGAAACTTAAATTCTGGACAACCCAAATTTCCGGGTCGTCACACTCTTCCCCACTTATAAAAATTCCGTCCTCGAAATTTCTTAAAACCACACCCTTACTCGGGTCATCACATTCACCCCTTCTTCATAGAATTTTGTCCTCAAAATTTTAGCCTACCTTTCTTCTCAACTTCTCTTCAACGGAGTTCTTATCTTTCCATCATTCCTAACCCCCATAACATATCAAGAATCATGAAGCAGAAGGAATAACGAGGAATATAAAATTTCCTCTTAAAACTTTTCATACTTTTGCTGAGGGGTCAAATCGACCATGAACTCTTACTAGGTTAAATAACATTTCAGTAAGTTCTTCTTTTTAACTGGATTTACAATCACAAAGAATGTAACTACCTCTTCTATGTTCTCCTCATACTAAATCATTAGATTTCGCACCAAAATAATTTGTTTTGGCACAAGTTCTCAAAGAAAGCTCGATGACATACCATTTGTCTAGCCGAATCAAGTAGCTTAGACCATAGCAATAAATTGGATTTCAACGTGAAACATTCGTCTAGTCAACTCAATTGATATCGACTACTTCTTTAAATTCTTTTCGCAATACATCAAAACGGTTTATGACGTCATGATACCGTACTTTTTACAAGACGTTGAGGACTTCATTCGGTTTGTGACTTCGTCATTATACATCATACCATAGCGGGTTGTTGATCCTAAGATCACATCCAACACCGTGTTCAATGGTATTAACAACTCCATCGCTTTACCACCCTTTCATCGAATGCACGAGATGATATAAAATTCATTTTGAATATTTTAAATCAATTTTCATCTCAGCCAAGCAATTAGCATAGACATACCAAGAATAGCTTTTGTTTAAAAAAAAATTCTATTGATTCCAAAAGTTGAACCAATTCTTTCCTTTTCAAAGTACATATTAGAACGAGTTCAATAAAGTTCGAAATCTAGCATATCTAGATGACTTGGAATATTCTATTCTCCACCTTCCTTCATTGTCTTACTGCGACAATACTTAATCTTCTCTAGTACCTTCCTTCGCTAAGCTTCACGAAAACAACGTTTTTTCACCTAAACATTCCTATACCTTAATACGTACCCATCAACTTACCACACATTATGAGTTCAGAACTTTCCACAATAATATGAGTTTAAGAACATCCAGACAGACCATAAAGCGCCCCGTCACTGAGACGTTCAAAAACATACCATATTATTATGAGTCACGATCTTATCAAAAGTATGAGTTTCAAGAACTCGAACCTACCTTATCGTTCTCTACCTATCAAGTATATACATGATAAAAGATTCACCTTCTCATCATATACATCTTGATAGCGCGACCAATCCCAATGATTATCACTACCAGAAGCTAAAGTGATTTTAGAACCAAACACAATTCCCTGCCCATACAGAAAATTGGCCAACTCAGCTTCTGACCGATATAAGGAGTTAAGCGGTTGTTACACCAAGATCAATTAAAAACTATATCGCATAAGAAGCCAAGTGGTTCTAAAACCACGTACAATTTCCCCGCCCATACAAGGAATCATACAACTCAGCTGCTGATATGAGTCCTCAATTGAAAATTTTCAACTTCTAAACCTCTCTTTACTTAATACGAATTTTCTTTAATTCATATACTATCCTTCATAACTCAATCTAAATTCTTCTTCCCCTACTACTTCATAGTACCCTTCATTCATAGCATTTGCTATAAATCATTCATCGTTTAACAACCCATCTATTACTACGAGTCACTATGATCACGTGGTGATCTTCTTATCCTTCTCTCTACGATTATTGTCTTAGGTACTCCTACCTAAGGTTTATAACCTATCAGCTCTGATACCAACTTGTAACGCCCCGAAATTTGGTCAATCTTCACACCCGGATTCCGTACGTCATGAATACATCATTCATCCAACATACATCATTATATACTAAAATATAACAACATACACTCTCAAATCCCAGGTTCTGGAAACCTTATAACCTCTTTCATTACAAATAATGGTAATTACATTATTCATTTCATCTTAAAAGAGTGACTTTTATCCGCCACCAAGGATACATAATAGTTCATTAAACTAGTCTATAATTCAATTCATATTTCTAATTTACAAGTCTTCACTTGATCTTCTCGCTACCTTCACACTCTGAATGACAATTCATCTGGAGACCGTCAACTTAATCTTTATGGGATCCTTAAGTTCTTCTAACCTTGTTCGCTGAAAAAAAAATTTCATCAGTTTTGAGTTGCACCTCCTTGACTCTCTCTACAATGGTAGATTGAATCTCCGTCACAAATAGTCTCTATCCCGATTCACTTGGCTACTTCACCTCTATTTCCATCATAGCCATCTCTGTTATTAACTCAGTTTGAGCCATTAACATAGATAACTTTTCCCGACCCTTCCTACTTATGGCATCAGCAACTACATTGACTTTTCCAGGGTGATACAGGATTTTACAGTCGTAATCCTTTATCAACTCCAGTCATCTCCTCTGTCTCATATTCAAATCCTTCTGTGTGAAGATATATTTTAGACTCTTATGGTCCGTGTATATCTCACATTTCTCTCCGTAAAGATAATGTCTCCATATCTTAAGGCAAACACTATCGCGACCAGTTCCAGATCATGAGTATGGTAAACTTTATTCATAATCCTTCAACTGCCGTGATGCATACACAATGACCTTGCCATGCTGCATGAGCACGCAACCAAGTCCTCTATGAGAAGCATCACTATAAACTACAAAATTTCTCGTGTCATCGGGTAATGACAAAATAGGCGCTTTACTCAACCTCTTCTTCAGTTCTTGAAAACTATCTTCGCATTTCTCAGTCCACGCGTATTTCACCGTCTTCCTTGTCAAGTTAGTCAATGGAGTAGCTATCTTCAAAAAATCCTGAATAAATCTCCGATAGTAACCCGCTAACCCTAGGAAACTCCGCACCTCAGTTGGTGTTTTCGGTTGTTCCCAATTCATCACGGCTTCTACCTTTGTTGGATCTACTGAAACCCATTCATGGTCAATGACATGACCTAAAAACCGTACCCTTTCTAGCCAAAATTCACACTTAGTGAACTTCACATATAACTTCTCCTTCTTCAGTGTCTCCAATACTATTCTTAGGTGTTCCACATTATCTTTTGGTGTCTAAGAATAGACTAGAATATCATCGATAACCACCACGTTGAACTTGTTCAAATATTGTTTAAACACTCTGTTCATCATATCCATAAATGCAGCTGGTGCATTAGTCAACCCAAATGACATCACCAGAAACTCGTAATGACCATACCGAGTTCTGAATACCGTCTTTGGTACATCCTCCTTCCTAACCTTTCAGCTAGTGATACCCCGTCCTCAAATCTATTTTAGAAAAATACTTTGCCCCTTTCAACTGATCAAAAAGATCATTGATCTAGGGCAATGTGTATTTGTTCTTTATCATCAACTTCTTCAACTCTTGGTAGTCGATACAAAGTCTTAACGATCTGTCCTTCTTCTTCACAAATAGTATCGGTGCTCCCCACGATGAAACACTCAGTTGAATGTACTTTCTATCCTACAGTTCTTGTAACTGTACCATTAATTCCTTCATCTCCACAGGCACCATACGATATGGTGCCCTGGAAACTGGTGCCGCTCCTGGCATAATGTCTATTACGAACTCGGTCTCCCTATCCGGCGGAAGACCCGACAATTCACTTAGAAATACATCTGTGAATTCTTTAACTATAGGTATTTGTTCCATGGTCGCTCCCATTCTTTGGGTATCAACAATATGGCATAGATAACCTACACACCCCTTCTTCAACAGTTTCCTAGTTTTTGTCATCGTACAGACAACATGAACGTCCCAGTGATTTATTACCGTAAAATATTGCATGAGGTTGTCTCAACGTTCTAATATTCACACATTTCTTTTGACAATCTAAAATTGCCCCATGGTTAAACAACCAATCCATTCAGAGAATTACATCAAATTCTCCTAACTTTATCGGTATCAAATCTAAGATAATTTACCACCCCGTATGTTTACGCAACAACTCCTATGAATAACACCCCCAAATCTTGGTACTTCATTTCCTCAAAATTTGGTGTTCATTTAATAAAAACATTCATTTCTAACTACCCAATTATAATAAAATTGAATAATCAAAACCTGCCCATACAGGATAAAACTTAAATAAAATCTCCCAGGTTATCTAACCTTTAACAACAATCATTCAAATGCGGAAATTTAAATAAACTTCATTACAATCTTTAAACCAAAGTCTGAAAGTAAACTATCAAAACTATTACAAGTCTTCAGTATTTATTCATCTTTCCTTTTCACTTACTGGTGCTAGGTACATCACTCGTTTCAACTTTGGCTGTAAGAAATTTTACAGGCAAGAGTGAGCAAACAAGGCCCACTTGAAAATAACAATAAATAAATCTTTAAACTTTTACATCAATTGCCAATATTAGGTTCAATAGAACTGAACAATATATTCTATTAATTTTCTGAAAATTATAACATTCACTGAGGGTCTAATGACCACGAATCATGTCCACTGTTATAAGTAATCTTTCAACTTTAACTTTAACAGTCATAAGACTATAAGGACTCCACGTATTTAGGGGAATCAACCCTTCGTACAATGTATTGTGCACAACCATTTCAACGCTAAGCGTAAACCTCTATTAAAAGAGTTGTTCATCTCAGTATTTAGAATATAAGTCCGCACCAAAGTAAGTTTGGTTTGGATAAGCTTTCAAGGAAATTTGGAATTTATCGAACATCAACTAAGGGGTAGTTGAATAAGACCAATAACACTATACTATAGAATAATCGTGATTGAATCAATTATAGTAAACTAAAGTCATGCATTAGGAATAATCTAATAGCATACAATTTGAATAACTATAGCATACCTTGCTTAAACAACACTAAGCCAAGGTTAATTAGAATTGAATAGTAAGCATGCATGTCATATATAGTTGTGCATACTAAACCACAAGTTAAATACAAGAATAACTTACTCCAAATAACTTATATCATTATATTATAATCGAATTGAAAACAGTAATTGAATTAACAAGATAATAGATTAGAAAACTTGTATGGTCATGAGTAACTAGATACATTGACTTACTCAATAATAGGCAATCTAGCTCTACAAAGGTGTAGAAGTAGCAACTTACAACAATTGTAATTGAATTTGAAAATAATAATGTACCAAATGAAATTAAACTCGCACAATGAAGTTTTGAGTTAGAGAACTTGCTCAATTATAAAATAGAGTTAGAAAACTTTCCTTGCTCGTAGGCTAAACCGAATCAATACGAATCACAATATCTTATAAACATATGTCATCATGACATAGTTAGCCATTACCACTTTACAAACATAACTAAGTACGTTCATCATTTAAAATTGGATTTCAATCACATAATCACAAGCTAATCTTTAATAACATAATTATTCATAGTATAGAAATACTAACATCAATATTTTATAGTCCTACTATCATCACATAGTGTTTCTTAAAATTTCATGTACAAAAAGTACACTGTCAGACCATTCTGCTAACTCGCGCTATGGCGCCACACATTTTACATCGTGGTTCACGCTGATTGATGACGAGTGAGTATATTGCATGACTTCAGTCACAAAGCCATTGGTTGGTCAAGGCCATGACGTATGGGTAGTATTTATAGCGATATTTATATATCATTGGTCAGTCACATTGTTGTGACGCCCCAAATCCAGGTTCCTTCAAACCTCAGATTCGGTCCGCCACGATACTACTATCGTTAACTATTATATCTTTTATTCATAACTTAATGAATAAAACTTTGCTTATTACAATTTAGAATATAAATTCTTTCCAATTCCAGGATCTATGTAATGACCCAAAACTTTTATAAGTTTCACAACTTAGTCATTTATTATTCCTGTATTACATTACATTTGATATAATATAAATATGCAGAATAATTTAAACTTTTTCAATCTCCTTTGAAAATAAAACTTCTATTGATTTCTTAACTTGAATCGATTACATATCTTTGAATCAAATTATGTTATGATTCATTCTATTTGAATTACTGTATAAGATTTTACATCTTGATTCGATATCCTCTATGTATTAACTAATACATCCTTACAATACAACAAGTATTAAACATCGTAAGTATATATCAAGTACACTCCTAGAACCTAGACATGGTTCAAGTAATAATCTAAATAGTATCCTTCGTCGTGAAACTATCTACTTTGTCAACCAAGAAGCACAAAATCTTTACCATGAGTCTTTAACCTGCAAAAGTGGTTATTTGCAAGGGTGAGCTCGACAACCTAACAATTCTAACAGTTTTCATGCAGCACATAACATATAATAGCATATTCAGTTCATGCATTCATAATCAGTTAATATTTACTACACATGTTACTTCTCACATAACAAGCATAGAGGTTTATATCACAAGCATATCATCAAAGATCAACTTTCACATTTCATGCATATCTCATATGCATTTCATATATATACATTTGCATCACATAATATAGCTCAACTAACAGTTATCAAATTCATATAACAAATAGGAACTGAAAGACTTGCCTGATTCGTAGTTTATGAACTACAACTTAACTGCGTATCGCTAATTGCACTTCGTGTATCCCTACACAATTATTTAATCATGGATTCATATCCATTAGTCATACATTTCATACGTTCTTAATATAACAATAAATATTATATCTTTTCTTAACTAGGCTTGTAAAACCTTCATTTCACTTTCTCATCATACTCTTAGAATAGCTAGGTATGTATCGGTATTCCTTAACCATCCGTACTTGACATCAACTTCATATACATTTATCACTCACTTGACTCGTTATGTGTTCGACACATATTTAAAGTTTATAGATATGTGATCTACGTCGTTCATATTCAAACTATTTAGTTCCATAATGATTTATTTCAATCAATAAAGCTTAACAACTTACTTTAACAAGATTCGATGATATAAGCTTTTAAACCATGTATTGGTACTAATAAGCCTCCACTAGTATGCTCACATGTATCTATCTCAATTACATAGACATAGCATAGTTCATACTTTAAAACATGCTTAAATAACTTATGTCATGCTTGACTAGTTGAGTGCACATATCATTCATGTTGGCATAAACGTCCTATCATGTTTGCACATATAGGCAATGTTTAAAGTCCCAAAAATTACTAGTATGTCATCCTACAAGTTCAGAAGTTTAGACAATACAATGCTTATTAAATACTATTTTCAAAACGTCTAAGTTCTTTTTCTTCAAATCCATGTCATGACAACCTAATCATGCAAGGCAACTTCGAATCATATGTCATATTTGTACATGTTTCTCTCTATGTCAAAATATAAACACTTCATGCTTTAATACTTAGTTTACAAAAGATAATGGTGTTTGCCTTTGAAATCATTTTATCATGAATAATTTTGTATAGCACATATAAGACAACTTTTAAAACTCTTATCATAAGTAACTAAGTTATGTTAATATCTTCTCAAGTTCAGAACATACCTCATGTAGCATTCATGCACCATAGTTCTAATATATCAAGTTTTTTCTTGAAAACTTCTCTAATACAAGGTCTAACAATTTGATCATGAACAAAGACACTATAAACATCATATCATGCTCATTTATATTTGAACTCAATCATGTATATAAACCACTAATTTCAGAACTTTTAGAACATAAGTTTCCACATGGTTTGTTTTCAAAATCTTTAAGTCTCTTTTCAAAACACATACTAAGTCATGCTAATGCTTTCTATTATGAACAAGGAAATCTTATATGTCATGTATATTATCATGCATTTTCATGTTATATCACTTAGATTAACATATTCCATCGTCGGGAGCACTACACTTGCGCATGTGCTCGCTCGACGCCCTCCGATGGCCTTCGATTACGTAACAGTCACAAAGATGACTATTTTTCCCCTTCTTAATGACCTCAAATTGAAACACTTGAAGAACAAAAGTTGTAGGTCTATTCGTTCTCGTTGTGGATCATCTTGAATTTCCTCAATCGGAGTTCGTATAAAAATGTTATGGTTGTTTTAGTAAAGCATGTTCTGTTAGATTTTTCTCAGTAGTTGCAAGTCAGACCACCCCCGCCGGGGCGGGGGTCTTGCCCTATAAATAGCCCGCCGGGGCGGGCATAACTACTGTTAACTCATGGATTCATGCTCTACTACAAAATAACAAGCCAAAAATCCTTTCTACCTTCATAATTTGAGTTATACATGTCCAAATTAGTCCGTTTTCGATTCTATGGATTCGTAATTCATAGAACTACAACATACTATAATACCCATCAACTAACATAAACATTAACTAACCCAAATATGAATCTATAACTCATGTTCATACTAATTGTTCATGTTTTGACAAATTAATGAATTCGTTCACTACGAATTCGTTTCTAAACCAAATTGGTTCGTTTAACTTCCGTTGATTTCGTATTTGACTATATTAATAATATCTAACAACAATTCATGGATTATAACAATCCTTAACAATCAATTTTGTGACTCAAAAGTGACTTTTTTTTGTTATTACTAAGGATTTCATAATCTTGAAATGAAGAACATATATATGTATTACAATCACACAATCATCATGTTTTCACCATTCTATCACTGATTTTAGTTTATAGAAACATAGAGGAGAAGAAGTTAGTACCTTTGAAGAGCTCTTATACTTCATATGCTTATTTCTTCTTCTTATTGTATTTGCCAAATTGGAAAAGCTTTCTTAACATTCCCTTATCTCTCAACCTTAATGACTCTCTATTCTACTATCCTTCCATAGCCAAAATCTCAGACATCTCAACAAAAGAAAATAAGATGAGAGAGTCTCTATTTATAGAGAAAGTGTTATCCAAGCAATAGCTTTGCCCTAGAAATCAAACTAGTGGAAGGAAGAAGAATTCATTAGACAAGAAGGAGTTGTTGGATGGTAGTTGATTCACATCATTACGCCCACTCCCCTTTTCATCATTTGGAAGCTATGGATTTTGGAGAAGAAGAAGCAAGCTAGCTAGCTAGGCTTTTTGCATTTCACGTGAATGGAGAAATAACACACAAATTGGGACACCATCCTTAAAACTCAGCATTCCATAATATTAATACCCTACTTAGGTTTATTTGATATTTTCCCCCAAATGTGCATACATATATACTTACTCACATAGAATTATATAATCCATGTACATTGGTTTATTCCAATAAATATTTTATTGGGCTAATTATAATATAGTTGGATATTCCCAATCCATCAGTTTCCATAAAATTTATCATCTCAAATAAACTCAATTATTATAATTAATATCAATTATATTAACTCCTCATTTATTTTCCCATTAAATCCCCCTTTGATTTAACTTCCCTAGTTATGCCACACAAGACATAATTATGTGAACTTAGTAATTAATAGTCCACAAGCTTATAATAATATAATCTCACAAAATAATATTATTCTCAATATTACATCTTATAACATGGTCATGGAAGTAATCTATTGCACCATGTTACAATTTATTATCTCACTTGTACATAATGCTAACATACAAGTCTTTATACATATGTATTCAAATACTTCATATATTATATAGTTACTATTGAAGAGTCACACTTCAATTCATATCATATAGATGTAGCTACTATATAATATAAAATCATTGCACATACAAATTCATTCCTTAAATTATTCATTCATTAGATTATTTAATGAATGCTTATTCCATCACTTTGCCACACTAAGCATATCACACAAGCTTACATTAAGCTTATTACTTATTCTCATTACTTATTCATTTCCCACCACATTACTATAATCAAAATTATGTACTTCTCCATAACATAAGATATTTTTATCATGTTTTCTCTAAATATAAGAACTAATCATAATAACATGATTTACTCATTTTCGCAAGATATTATTTTTCATATAATATCTTTGTATTATTAGAATATTTACATGCACGCATACACATATGCGCACTATATATAGAAAATAAGTTTATTTCCTTTCATGATAAATTTTTTTCCATCAACTTATATAGCAAATATGTTTTAATATATTTACCACATTACTTAATCCCACACATTTCCTCGTACAAAGCTATATAAGGTAATATCAAAATAATATTTCTCCTTTTATTAAAATAATCAAATGCTAGAATTTATTTTAATATCCTTTAGTAGAAATATACTATAATTATTTCTCTTCCACCAAATCACATAATTCAAGGTATATATATAACATATATATACATTCCTTTAATCTTCCCTTCTCGCCGTGTATCAAATTACTCAATAATTCTCTAACCACTTTAATGGTATATCGATTTTCCTCTCTCGTCAACAACGTACATATATACAAGTCTAAACCTAGCACTCATTGAGTCTTTAATAGTATTCAATATAGTATATTGAGTGGTTTTCCACAAACAACCAACAAATTTGTTTCCGTCTCGTCTACAATGTTTTCACAATGAGTTAGATCGGTTATTAATTCGTATATACCTCCGCTCTCTGAAGGAATCGTTTAGCCCAGCTCCTATACATCCACCATTAAAGAGTAAGGTTGCACTGCCTTAGACTTGATACTTACTCGTACCAATACCCAAGAAATTGGTGATTATCACAGATATTCAATGTCACCAACTTACTATTATAAAATAATTTAACATAAATTATTTAATATCAATAGATAATTTTTATCCATCTTCTTACTAATTTATCTTTACAATTTATAATAAATATATAATAATGATATATTTATTAAACACATAAATCACTTATTGCATAGCTCATATTACCCTATGTAACACAATACCACATACCTCGTATCATATAAGTATATATATATTCTTATTCGAACACATCTCATACTTTAAGAATTTTATTTACTAAATTCTTATTTTAATATTTTCTAAAAAATCGGGTTCTTACAGCTGCTGCACCAGACTCCAGAATCTGGCGACCAAGCTCGGCAATAGTATGAACAAAAGCCAAATTTGCCTAAAAGCTCGAATTTAATAGACTGATTAACATGTAATACACATATAGACTTCATATAAACATATTGTGAAGACTTTTAACATGTTTCTACTCATAAAACAACATAAACATCAAATTTACAACACCCAATTTCAATGTTTTTGGCAAAAACTCCATTGTTGACATTTTTAATGAAAATCAACACTGTGATTTTGTTTTTCAATCAAAACAGAAATTTCAAAACATCATAGTTATGATTATACATACTCTATCAATTTCCATAATCAATTTATCAATTTAACAACTAATTAAACCTTAATTTCTATTTTAAATTAAGCCATACATATATTTTTTATATGAACACTCTATAATATATTTTCTCCATAAAACACATAATACATGAATTAATTTTTCTATAATCATGCATAAACTCATGAAACAACCTTTTATAAACAATTATTATACTAAACTATATACATATCAACAATTCCTCTTTTACAGATATTTTACAGAGACTTTTTGGGAAGAGGAAAACTAAACTTTTAAAGAAAGAGATTGAGCTCCTACCTTTGATTAAGAAGATGATATCCTAGAGTTAGATTATCCTTTTGATTATCAAGCTTCTTCTCCCCCAATTCCTTTCTCAATTTCGCTAGCCTTCCTTCCTCTCTTCTTTTCTCTCTGTAAACTTCAACTGAGTCTTCTTCTCTAACATACGTACTAACAATATAACGTATATAGTAATAATATATATTAATGATATAATATAAGTATAGATATAATTATATCAGTTATTTTTTATTTAAAAATCAAAAGTCATAAGGCTTATTTGGTTAATCAAAATAAAATAACTCATTAATCCTTACACCTTGTTTGGTAAGTCTAACTAAAGAAAATGGATTAATCCTCATACCTTGTTTGCTAAAACATCATTAGATTAAAGACTTATTATGCAATAAGACATGTTTGGCAAAAACTAAATTAAAGTCCTTTACTTTATTTTAATAACTCCTTTATAGCAAGGTTATTAGTCACACTTTTATTTAATTAATTAATCAATTAAAACATTAATCTATTAAATTACTTTAGCACATAATTTAATATCACATAACTATAATTTCTTTTATAATTGTAACTTTATTCGACCAACTAATATTTTAAATTATAATTTCCCATTTAAAATATTATAATTTATTTAAATCACTATAAGCTCTCTAGCTTACTTATTAAATTAAATTGGTATATAATCTCATAAAAATTAATTTTCTTAGCTCCTTAATTATTTACTCAACAAATAATTAACTAAATCACATCAACTCAAATTGCCATATAATTCAATAAATATTTAATATTACAAATAAATATTTAATATTTAATTATTTATTCAACAAATAATTAACTAATTCACATCAACTTAAATTGAACAATTATTTATTCAACAATAAACATAATCCATTAAATACTTATATTAATCAATAAATATTTAATATTACACTTTAAAATTCTGGAATGTTACATCATTCCCTCCTTACAAGGATTCTGTCCCCAGAATCACAACTCAAACAAATCATTCGTTATATTCTTCCCTACTTACAAAGATTCTGTCCCCAGAATCGAAGACACAGATTAAACAAATAACTCAGGGTACTCTTTCAACATTTTCTCTTCGAGTTCCCACGTAGCTTCTTCAGCGTTGTGGTTCCTTCATATCACTTTCACAGAAGGTATCACTTTATTCCTGAGCACTTGTTCTTTCCTGTCGACTATCTGGATAGGAACCTCTTCATAAGACAAATCTTTCTCGAACTGCAATGGTTCGTACTCGATCACATGTTTGTAGTCGGGTTTATATGGTTGTAACACCGAAATGTGAAAAACATTATGAATATTTTCCAACTCGAGGTAGAGTTACCTCGTAAGCCACTTCTCCCACTTTTGCAAAGACTTCAAAGGGTCCAATAAACCTCGGGCTTAGCTTTCCTTTTTACCAAAATGAATTTTCCCTCCAAGGAGAAACTTTTTGGAATACAAAGTTCTACGCCGAATGCACGATCTTTATCGTGTTGATCAAAGATACTTTTTCTATCCTCATCTTGGGTCAGAACTAATCTTGTGTCCGATGAGTTTAACAACGTCGCCAGTTTGTTGTACGATTTCTGGTCCTAACGATTGGCATTCACCGACTTCATCCCAGCATAGTGGAGTTCTACACTTTCTACCGTACAATGCCTCGTAAGGTGGCATGCCGATGCTCGCGTGATAACTGTTGTTGTAAGCAAATTCCACCAACGGTAATTGTTCTTCCCAGCTTCCTTTAAAGTCCATGACACATGCTCTTAGCATATCTTCCAATGTCTGAATTGTTCGTTCGCTTTAGCCATCTGTTTGTGGATGATAAGCCGTACTCATTCGCAACTGTGTCCTCATGCATTCTTGTAGTCTCTTTAAAAAAATTGACGTGAATCGCGGATCTCTATCGGACACAATTGATACTGGCACTTCATGCCTCGAAATGATCTCTTTAATGTACAATCTTGCCAAGTGATCAAGATTGAATCTAATCTTTATTGGTAGAAAGTGCGCTGATTTTGTCAGTCTGTCCACTATCACCCAAATCACATCACATCCTCTCTAAGTAGTTGGAAGACCCACCACAAAATCCATCGTGATGTGTTCCCACTTCTATTCTAGTATTTCCAACGGTTGGAGTAATCCACTGGGTCTTTGATGTTCGGATTTTACTCTTTGACATGTCAAGCATTTCTCTTCGCATTCTGCAATGTCCCTTTTCATATCCGGCCACCAAAAATGTCGGCACAAGTCTTGATACATTTTCGTGCTTCCTAGATGAATCGAATATCTTGTGTTGTAAGCTAAATAGCCCATACAACCTTTACTCAACAATTTCTTGGCCTGCATAGTCGTCAGATATTTCATTTGTGTAGGCGACTTGCTACCATAAAATACAACCTTTTACGGAGTCATAAGGTTTACACACTTCTTATGATAATCGATTACTGCTCCATATTTGAACAGTCAATCTATCCCCAAAATTACATCAAATTCCCCGAGTCTAAACGGAATCAAATCTACCCACAAGATATTTTCCTTAATGTTCACCCTACAGTTCTTGTATAAAAATCTAACAGGGATTACTTCCTTATTCGCAATTTCTATGTTCAAAGGAAAATTCAGTTCTTCTCTAGGCAATTCTAACCTCTTAGAAAATTCATCCGATATAAACGAACAAGTAGCACCCGAATCAAATAATACATAAGCATTTATATCATTGATTGGGATAATACCAGACACTATATCTTTTGATTGCACAACATCTTGCACAGTCATGTTGAAGGTTCTGGCCGTGGGTTTGTTTGATGTTGCAGGTCCTGCAATGGCCCATGTACCTCCATTGTTACCTCCATTGCTTCTGGTTGTCACTCCTTTCCTCTTCTTAGGGCATTCACGAGCAAAGTGATCCTTGGATCCGCACGTGAAGCATACATTCTTCTTCGGTTGAGTGCAACTTGGTGCAATGTGACCCTCCTGGCCACAATTGAAGCATACTCACTCCCCCATCAAGCACGCACCCTTATGGAATTTCCCGCATATCGCGCACGCTTCAAACTTTTTGTTTTGTTGGTTACCCTGCTGGTGTCCAACACCCATGCTCCCATTCCACTTCCTCTTCAAGTTGTTGCTGCTATTGTTGTTGTTGTTGTTATTATTGTTATTTCCATCGCTACCAATCCCATTCTTAGTCTCATTCTCATTCCTCTTCTTCTTTTGTTCCTGGTTGAACTTTGTCACTGCCTCGCCTCCACCTTCAGCGAGTTCTGCTTTCTCCATCACCGTTGTAAATGTCTTCAACTGGAACAGGGAGACCATACTGGACAGCCAGGGCTTCAGTCCCTGTTCAAATATCTTCGCCTTACGCTCGTCTGTGCTAACCTGATATGGCGCAAACCTCGCCAATTCGTTGAATTTTGTTGCATACTCAGATACCGTCATCGTTCCTTATTTTAGTTCTAGAAACTGCACTTCTAGCTGACTCTTCGAACTCTCTGGGAAATAAGTCTCGAAGAACAACTCCTTGAACCTATCCCAGGTCATCACTCCTGTCCCTTCACGAGTTTTATTGGTCGGCCACCAATAACTAGCTTCTGCTTTCAACATGAATGTTGCGAAAGCAGTCTTCTGATCATCCCCCACCCTCACGACATCGAACACCTTTTTATATTTATAGACCCATGGAATTCAGGTGGTCCAACCGCCTTGAAATCCTTAAATGTTGTACCATGGTTTTGTGGTTGATTCTGCAACGCTCCTGTCAGTAGTGTCACTAGTTGTTGAACGGGGTTACTGTCAACATTGTCGTTATTAGTAGTTCTCTCATTGTTTCTCTGTCGGGGTGGTTCACTTCTGGGAGGCATTTTTTGTTAAAACAAAACATCTATTAGACTATTACTCATCTTCTTTAAGTATTTCTAATTAACTTGCCTTCATAAAAGAAATAACAACATAACACATAACACTTTGAATAAAATAATAACTTTTATTTATTCATCATTACTTCAAAAAACATAAAAACAATAGCATCACTGCTATTTACATTCCTTTCCTGAACTACAAAAGTTACAGGACAACATCATTATTATCATATCCCATGGTTACTTGCGGTTTGAATTAGGGTTTTTCGTTTAAACTTAGGGTTTTCTATTATTCTGTTATATCTGATCAACATTAAACCATACACACATATAATACATACATAACATATAGAAGTATAATTATTATATATTAATATTCTCATTCCTTATCCATAATCCATGAATTAGGGTTCTGGACCATAACTGACTTAACTTTCATTATCCAACAACTTAAAAATCTAAATTGACTATCCTGCTAAATCCTTATCACATATATTCAAAATATTATTTGTAAATAAAAAAAATTATTCATAAAAATATAGATATAATTATTTAAAAATTTTCCGGGTCTTTATAGGTATGCCCAGAAAATACATTTTTTTTATCTAAATTTGAGTTCGAGAAGGATTGTTTCGATCCGATTTACTCAAGGACTTCCAAGAGGACTTAAAGATATGTAAATAGACTTATAAAAGGAGGAGAATTGTAACATTCCAGAATTTTAATTGTAATATTAAGTATTTATTGAATTATATAAATATTTAATGGATTTGTTTATCATTGAATAAATATTTGTTTAATTGATTTGATTTTATTTGGTTAATTATTTGTTAAATAAATAATTAATGAATTAAGGAAATTAATATTATATTGATATTTCAATTTAATGGTTAATTATTTATATGGAGTTATATGATTAAATGATTTAGTTAATTAATTGTTATTTGAATTAATAAAATTAAATATGAAAGCTTGATTAAATAAAGTGTGACAAATAACTATATTATAAGGAGTTATTAAAATAAATTAAAGTAGTTTTAATTTAGTTTATCCAAAACAAGGTTCAAGAATATTAATTCTTTAATTTTAAATGGTTTGTCAAACAAGGCCCTATGCCTTTTGGAATTCTTTTAATTTAAAAGTATATAAATAAAATAAATAAATAAAATAATAAATATAATATATTTATATTATATACGTTAGTAACTGATATTGTAATAAGTAATAGTATTAAGTTTATCAGTTTTTCTTTCTTTGTGCTTAAGTCTTAGCTAGACTACGTGACTTGGTATTTGGCTTAAGTTAAGAAGAGTCTGAGAAGGAGGGTTACAGAGAATTACAAAGAGAATTGAGAGAGTTTGAGAGTGAAACTTGAGAAAATTGTCTGCAATTGCAAGATTGTGCAAGTTAACTTGAAGGTATGTTTACAACTTTGATATTATATATGTTTATGATTATCACGACAAAGTTTTGTTATGCTCCGTGAATTCTATTTCTTCTGAATTATTGTTATGTAACTAAGTTGTGGTGGGTAATTGTGATGATACATGCTTATGATGCTAGAGTTATGTTTAGAACAAGAAATTTGTATCCTAAATTTGTTGACAATAGGAAGAAAATAATGTCAGTGTATTTATTTTCATATGGTTCATGAAAAGTATCAATTATAATGGCCAATTAATATGTGAAACTGTAAATTGAGGCTTGATTATACTAGTTCATGAAGAAACGAAGATAACGTAATTTGAACGAAATAATTTGGACAAGAATTGTGTTTACAATATTGATTTTCGTGAAAGATATCAAAAATTGAGTTTTTGTATTAAAATATGAAATTTGAGAAATTAAAATAGCTTAAGTTGTTGTTAAATTGTTCTATATTGATATATATGTGGGGAAACATGTTTATGATTAGTTTATATCAATTGGTTGTGTTAATTTCACTGTTTGGTGGGTGAAATTTGTGTTAGTTGGGCTAAAAATGACAATTGTTCATCTTAAAGTACGCTTCTATCTCGTGCACCAATGTAATCGTCTTTGGTGTTAAGGCTAAAAGCGTGCAATTGCTCAGTACGATTCTTGTTGTGTAGGTAAGCGTGATTGCGCCACACACTTGATATCAAGCAGAAATGACTACTTCTTTGCTATTCTTCTTGAGACCTTGGGAAACCTTACCACTTGGTCTAAGGTTATGGTTAAGCGTCATACACATAGTAAGAAGGTTAAAACAGAACTATGATATGTAATCGATAAATTCAAAGATTGAATGATTAGTAAGTGATGAACGTGGTATATTAGGACTTAGCAAGTATTATGAATAGTAAACATGTGTTGTGAAGGTTAACACTTGTAATTTCTGATATTTGCATGGTATCTTAAGACTTATGCTAAAATAACAAGTTTAGCTAGTAATGCGGGTTATATTGAAAAGTTAATATTAGTATGTCTAATATATGTTGTGGTTTTAATACTGTGTATAGGTGAATGTGAGTTTTAATATTTTAGCTTACACTCGAGGTAAGTTTTTTAACTCTACACTTTCGTTGAGTTAGTTCTATTATTACATTGTGTAATTTCATTCTTTTGATTGAGCAAGTTTCTTGTATCTAGTTATTTATGATGATGCAAGTTCCAAAAATCTCATCTATTACATTGAGCATGTTTTAATTCTAAATTATTGGAATTATAATCATTTTTGACTTACTCTAACTTGTTTATAGTTAAACAAGTTTCTTTAGTTTATTCTTTTACAATAAATGTTCTTGAACCTTAATTCCTTGTGTTGAATGGTTCAATCATTTTGTATATTTTATTACAATGTGGAGTAAGCATTGTTTCCAGCTTGCTATCAACTAATGCATGTTCGGTAACTAAAATTCTAATTTGACAAGTTTATAGACCTAGCTTATTATTGTTCAAGCAAATGTTTACCATTTCTTTATTTTGATCAATACTTTTGCTCTCTAGTTATTTCAAGCATGAATCTAGAATATAGTCAGTTCACCTATGATTCTCAAATGTTCTAAGTTATGTTGTTATTAAACAACAATTGTGTTATCAAGCATTGTTAATTCAACTAGTTCCCTAGTTGATGATCATTAAAATTCAAATTACCCTTGAAAGCTTATCCAAACCAAACTTTCTTTGGTGCAGACTTATACTCTAAATACTGAGATGAACAACCCTATTTTTAGGGGTTTACGCTTAGCGTTGAAATGGTTGTGCACAATACGTTGTACGAAGGATTGATCCTCTTAAGTACGTGGAGTCCTTATAATCATATGACTGTTAAAGTTAAAGTTGAAAGATTACATATAAATGTGGACATGGTTCGTGGTCATTAGACCCTCAGTAGTATATTTCAGAATGTTAATAGAAGATATCATTCAGTTCTATTGAGCCTATTATTTGGCAAATGTTGTAATGATCATAGGACATATCATTCAGTTTTATTGAGCCTATTATCTGGCAAATGTTGTAATGTTAATAGGACATATCATCCAGTTCTATCGAGCCTATTATTTTGCAAATGTTGTAAAGTTATTTATTCTTATTCCAAGTGAGCTTTGTTTGCTCACTCTTGCAAATTTATACACTTATTACAGCTATGGTTGAGATTGTAAATGAACCTACAACTAGCAAAGGAAAGAGAAAAATGTATAAGTGATGAAGACTTGTAATTTTATTTTATCGTTATGATGATAAACTTTTAATAATGATGTGATGTAATAATTTAATTTCCGCATTTGAATGATTGTAATTAAAGGTTAGATAACCTGGGAGATAATTTTATTAATGTAATCTTGTATGGGCAGGTTTTATTATTCAATTATATTATGATTGGGTAGTTATATATGAATGTTTTGATTAAGTGAACACCAAATCTTGTGGAAATGAAGTACCAGGATTTGGGGGTGTCACAAGAATAACAAGGATTAGGGGAGTTGAAATTAGATTAGAGAGAGGATTCCATTAGATTAGATTAGAGTAGAATAGGAGAAAACATTAGTTCTTATGAGATTTGGAGATTGAAGCAACTTGGAGACCATTGAAGATTCAAAGTAGGAGCAAGGAAGGAGTTTTAAATCTATAGACAATAGATTCTATCTTCTTATCTTCTTCTATCTTTGTCTTTTAATGATTATTCAATTTTGGATTCTTAGTTTTAATTCAATAATCATGAACTAAATCTTTGTTTGACATTACAATGGATCTTATTGTGTAGTTTATTTTAATATGATTCGCTATCAATTATTATGTTCTATCGTGAGGATTGTCTATTGTGATTTGGACTTAATTGCTTAATTGCCTAGCTAACAATTACCGTGATAATCTATATGAACTCGAGAGATGAAGTATTGATTTAAAGCTTATGATTATAACATGTGTTTGTGATTTCTGCATAGATGGAATTCATGATTCGTGTTTAGGATAGAGATATGCATTTACGCCATATGTAATCTTATAGAGAACTTGTGGTTTAAATCCTTTTTAATTGTAATTCACATAGAGATATAGTGGATTAGTTAATTAAGGTGTCTTGCTTAATTCTATCATCTGTGGATTTAAGTAAGTATGGGTATTATGCATCGAGAGATGGTTTTATTTGCTTTAGTGTTCTTAATTAACCATTCATGATAGAGAATAATTGATTAGAAGTGTGTTAACTTAAATGAAGCAATAAGTGAAGTTGTGATCTTAAATCTCCGTGATCTTAATTTAACTAGTGGAATTTAATAGTAGTTTAGTTATATAATTTGAAATTCATTCATTTAAATAAGAATGAGTTGGTTACGAGTTAGTACTTGGTGATTCTTATTAAACAATTCCTCGTGGGAACGATACTCTACTTTCACTTTATTATTTGTTGACCACGTATACGTGTGTGTTGTGCGTAATTAGATTTTACCCAACAAGTTTTTGGCGCCGTTGTCGAGGAATTAATTAATATATTTTTGCCAATATTAGCTTCAATCAAATTAGTCTTCATTTAAACATTTGTTTTCCTTTTTTAATTCTCTTCCTATTTTTCTTTGTTTTTAAGTACCATGGCGGAATTTTATTATCAATGGTCGTATACGAGAATGACTCAGCCAAGGGGAGCAGGGATTGATGGTCTCAATGTGTTTTCTGTATTATTAGCACAACTTGAGACACTTTTGAGGAGGTTGGACGTTGTTGCAGCCCAATGTACTCGAAGGATAACAGTTAATTGCAATTATTGTGTTGGTAATCATCCGAGTCATCAATGCACCATTAGTTTTGGGCCGGGACAACACGGTGGTGAATACCTCAACGATTATACATATGCTAATTATCATCAATTTTGAGGGTATCACCCGGATTCGTCATGGAGCGATACTTATGAAGACCAATACTACGCTCCAAATCCAACATACACACCAGAATTTTTATGTCCACCTCCATTGCCACCAGAAGAAAAGCCAAATCCGAGGGATGTAATATTGAAGGGCATATCAAACCTAGAGGAGATGAGGATTAGCCAAGAGCTGTCAACCCAAAATTTTAATAATCGGATGAAACAACTCGTCACTACCTCAACCTATGGTCCTCAATACATGGTTTCCGAGACTGAAATAGAAAATTCAAGGCTGGGGGAATTATTGTCCAAGTTCGTAGCATCAAATGAGGAGATGAGGATTAATCAAGAGTGGTTAATTCAAAATCTTCAGAATAAGATAGATGAAATGACCAAAGTCGTAAGCAACCTTCCTCCAAACACTTGGCTTTATAACATGGATGACGAAATTGACGGAGAACCCGAACCAAATCTGCAACTGGATGAACCACAAGATATCGTAAGTGTGGAGACAATTGGGGATAATGAAATAGATGTCGACGAAGATCTAAATGTGTCTCCACCAAAGATCAAAGAGTCAGACAGATTTTCAAAATCATTCCCACTTGGTAGTTATGTCGTCGGCGAAGCTCTTGATGACATAAGAGTGAGTACAATTTTGAATCCATGGTGGGACGAGAAAGAGAAGATAGACGAAGAGCCCATTGTGTGTGACAATCTTCCATGCCCCAAAGTGATCACATACACAATGGAGAAAACACCTTGCTGTGGGACGTTCTTGATTGAGATCATACAAAATCAGAACATGCTAGGTGACTTTAATGCAATGCCTATTACAAATGGGAACCTACCAAAAGCTACATTATTTTTGATGGATGGAGGGGTTCCTCTATTACCGAAGAGGAATTGGATAGCGTTGACCAGACAAAGTCAGGCTGAAAGACTATAATTAAAGCGCTAACCGGGAGGCAACCTAGGAATTTTTATATTTATATGCTTTATTAGTTTATTTAGTAGATATGAATTAATTAGCTTATTAAGTTCTCTTACCAATCCAAAGTGCTATTCTAATCCATGTTGTCTCTCTTCATTGCAGGTATTGGAGGTTCAATGGACATGCAAAAGATTATGGAAAGGAAAGCCACCAGTCTTAGCCCATGACATAGTATCTTCCTTTTAAATTCTGATGTGGAAGAGTTTTCAGTCTTTTTGCCATGCCACCATCACCTCACGCTTAAATGATTACAGGGAAGTCCTCGTCCACTTCATGCTTTATTTTACAATGAGGACATTGTAATTGTTTAGTTTGGCGGAGTTAATTAGTTTAGTTTAGTTTTGCATGTTTAATGTAGTTGTTTTAGTTTTGCATAAGTTGTCATGTTTGTTTAGTTTAGGATTATTATATGTTTGCATTCATATAGTTTAAGTGCATAATAATAGAGTAGTTGTAAATAATTTTTATTTATGTTTGAAAAAAAAAATTAAAAACAAATTAGTTAGTTACTATGTTCATTTGCATGAATCCATTTATTAGATAGTTTAAGTTTATTTTGGCCAATGATGAGATTGGAATTGAGTAGACAAGTATAGTACTGACTATTAGAGCTTTGATGTGATTTCTTGTTATGAATCGAATCTTTTCCTGTTTGAAACTGGTATAATCAAGGTTAGCATGTTAGAGACAACTTTGTTGACTAATTAAGTTTAAATTGAGTCATAATGGACTTCTTAAGGATAACACTAGTTTGAATGAATGAAAGTCATGAAAAGGCAGAGATGAATAAATTTAGACAAAAACTTAAGTTTGGTGGAAAAAGTGGGGTATATAAGCTTCTAAAAAAAAGAAAAAACAAGATATTGAGTTTAATAAATTGAGTCCTGTGGTGGGTCGAGAAGAAGCGTGAAATGAACTCCTCATAAACACAGGTGTGAGATGGAGCGTAAAACGCACTCACTATTCAAAAAAAAAAGAAACAAAGAAAAAAAAATTAATAAATAAAACGGGAAATAAGAGTAAAAAGCCCCCGTAGATGAAAAATAAAGCATAAGTATCCCATGTCGACCCTCGATATTGGTAATTGTATGATTTTAGTTGGATCTAGCATGTTTTTGGATTTCTTGAGTTTACATTGTATGATGCCTTCGAATAGACTTGTTATGTGTTAAATTTGATTTTATATCAGTTAGCATAGTTGTTAAGCACACACGCACTATATTAGTGATAACAGTCTAAGATTTGATGATTGATTGGTAAATTACTAATGAGTTTTGATATGATGTATTATCATGTTTACTTGATTTCTCTAAGGCCGATTGAATAGACTTGTTTCTATCATTACTGCTGGATTCTTAGGCATGTAGATTAGTTGCATTGCATATCATTATTGTTTTGTGTTTTTTCTTGAGGACACGCAAATGTTTAAGTTTGGGGGTATTTATTAAATAGGTTTTATACCTACTTATTCGGTATCTGTAACTTGAATTAGTTGCTTAATCCCATGTTTCTTAGTTACTTTTCATGCATTTTGTGTTCGTTTTGTAGATTATATGTGTGGGAGCTGAAATTACAAAGAATTAGTATGAAATCGCAAAAAAAAGCAATCCGGACATCATTTGGGCTATCATGTTTATTTCATGTTCTTGGTTTGGAACTTGGATTACATTTTAGAGCTTCTTCTTAGCTTTTCGGAACATCTTGAATCATTCCAATCGAAGTTTGGATGCAAGAGTTATGATATTTGTACCAACAGACGTCGAACGTGACTGTTTTGGGTGGCCATTTGCATAGCAGTCACTACTAGCCCAATTTCAACCTTCATCCATCTGTTATTTATCAATTCTCATAGAATAAAAGTTGTAGAACTCGTCGATATCTTCGATTTGATATGTGGCAGGCCTCGTAACTCTTCTTGGATCAAACGTTATGGCCGATTTCCCAAAGGACGTTAGAGTAGAAAAGGTTCCTTCACAAAACCCCCACCGGGGTGGGCATACCAGCTACAAAACAGGCCCCTAGCCCTCCGGGGCGGGCCCTTTCAGGGTATAAACCCCCGCCGGGGCGGGGGTATGCCCAGAAAATACATTTTTGTCCAAATTAGAGTTCGAGAAGGATTGTTTTGATCCGATTGACTCAAGGACTTCCAAGAGGACTGAAAGACATGTAAAGAGACTTATTAAAGGAGGAGAATCACAAGGATTAGGGGAGTTGAGATTAGATTAGAGAGAGGATTCTATTAGATTGGATTAAAGTAGAATAAGAGAAAACATTAGTTCTTATGAGATTTGGAGATTGAAGCAACTTGGAGACCATTGAAGATTCAAAGTAGGAGCAAGGAGGGAGCTTCAAATCTATAGACAATAGATTTTATCTTCTTATCTTCTTCTATATTTGTCTTTTAATGATAATTCAATTGTGGATTCTTAGTTTTAATTCAATAATCATGAACTAATTATTTGTTTGAGATTATAATAGATCTTATTGTGTAGTTTATTTTAATATGCTTCGCTATCAATTATTATGTTCTATCGGGAGGATTGTCTATTGTGATTTGGACTTAATTGCTTAATTGCCTAGCTAACAATTACCGTGATAATCTCCATGAACTCGAGAGATGAAGTATTGATTTAGATCTTATCATTATAACATGTATTTGTGATTTCTGCATAGATGTAATTCATGATTCGTGTTTAGGATAGAGATATGCCTTTTACGCCATATGTAATATTATAGAGAACTTGTAGTTTAAATCGTTTTTAATTGTAATTCACATAGTGATATTGTGGATTAGTTAATTAGGGTGTCTTGCTTAATTCTATCATCTGTGGATTTAATTGAGTATTGGTATTATGCATCGAGGGATGATTTTATCTGCTTTATTGTTCTTGATTAACAATTCACGATAGAAAATAATTGATGAGAAGTGTGTTAACTTAAATGAAGCAATAAGTGAAGTTGTGATCTCAAATCTCCGTGATCTTAATTTAACTAGTGGAATTTAATAGTAGTTTAATTATATAATTTCAAATTCATTCGTTTAAATATGATTGAGTTGGTTACGAGTTAGTGTGACACCCCCAAATCCGGGTATCTTCCAACCCAACAGATGGTGCTCCACGATACTACAATTCATATAGTCATTCCATTGAGATAACAACAAATTGAGGGTACTTACTATATTCTTATTACATTAGTAATAAATCCTTTCCCAAGTTCATAAATCGAATACATTCTTTGTTATTCATAAGTATATTACAAACAAATACTCTAGTCTATTACAGGATAATCAATTATCCATCTTAGCCTTGCCCTTATCTCTCTTAGAACTCTTAGTTCGTTCGGCTTTAGCTGCAATCATATAATTCAAGCAAGAAGTGAGCATAAATAGCTCAACAAGTCTAACAAAGGATGATATAAACACCACATCGAGAATTATATGATTATCTTTCATAACTGAACAAGTAGCTATGAATCTCCATGAAACATTGACGTATACTTCCCATTACATAACAACAATTCCAAAGTATATATAATACCTTAGGAATTCTGAACCCGTCAAAAGACCATGAACATACTCTTTTCGTTTTCATTCTTGAAAAGGACATCTGACACTAAGGCCATCCACCCGGCATTACTTACGAGTACATCTAGGTGATCAGCCTATAATACCCTATGTTGATCAACACACTTTCATTAAACGTATTTACGTTTAACATTTGGCAACCTCGCGTGCCTGTAACACCCCCATACCTATACTCCCGTGGTATCCGATATGGTGTTTATAGAGAATTAACATAATTCATTTAAATCTATACACCCATGGTATCTGATTAAAATATTACATTAGATAGAGGGATTATCAGATATAATTCCCATAGATTCAAGATTCACAGCATCCCATAACAAATGGTAATTCCCAAGAGAAATATTACTGTGTGTGGATACCCTCACTTGAATATATGAACTGTATCTGTGACTAGAGTCTATCTATCCGAAATTTAGAGTATCAGTAATAACATGAATAGTCCATATTACCAATACCCTCACCCAGATGTATAGTCTATGTCATGAGGTTACATACTATCGTATCGATAGTAACTGTAAGACCCCAAATTATTAATAAATGAAATTTATTTTCCTCTATTTATTATTTTGAAATAGTAAGGGTTGATTTGATTAATGTGGATAGTTATGGGTAAAATACGCAAATATTTTGAATAAGCAAGTGGTTATAAAATATTCATTATTGTAGGAGAATATTCGTTTGGTCATTGGAATATAAATGCTTGTCAAGAGGGAATATTAAAATGACAATACCTTGATCTTTTTGTGGCCCCAAAACGGAAAAGCGATTGGATGAAGAAAATGACAAATATAAGTTGTTTATAAATAACTTGGCATAGTTATTTTATTATCTTGTTGGAATACCGGTGGTTAAAACACACTAATACGCGTTGTTGAAGCGGTATACACGGTATTGCACCAATTATTGATTCTTACGTAAGAAGGCACTACTCAATAATTGTTACGAGAATTATTATTCGGTATTTTATTGATTTAATAATTTTGCGTTGATATTTTATATTCTTTGTTGTTCAATAATTATCATTTACGGTATTTTTCATTATCAAAGCAATAATTCATATTATCTCGAATAATATTATTAGATAACATTATTGGCAATGTCTAGAAAGTTACATCTAAGGAGAGGTTTGGTCACCTAATTGCGCCAAGATGAGAGATCCTTATTGGAAAGCCCCTCTTTCCTGAGGAACCGCCTCGGTTGTCAATATTGTGATCTGTAGTATTATTTGTGAATAATTAATTATTGATTCATATGATGAGGAAAATATTGATTTTATGTGGATATAGATGGAGAAAAATTTTAATGTGACAATTATTGAAAATTGAAATTTTATCTTTTTCCGATAAGATAATTCATTTAAATGTATTATTATATTTTAATAATATAATAATTGGTGATATTTTTACAAAAATGTGGGATATATGAGTATACGAGGAGGAAGAGTATTTTTGTTGCAATAAATGTTTTAAAACATGTTAAACATGTAAATTGGACCCCATTTATTGATCGAAATTTGATTATAGCACAGTAAAATCGATCTGTTTGTGGATTTTGATCAATTTACATTTAATTTGAAAAACTTTCTTCCAAAGTTATAGAGAATTGGATTTCCTATAAAAATTGCGAGATTCAAATTTTGTGATAAAAGAGCTATTTATTATGAATTATTGAAGTTCCAAAGCTTCAAATAAATGATTTTGGAAGTTTTAATTATTTATATCAACAAAAACGTTTTTATTGTTTTGGTTGGCCCCCATGTGTTGTAAACATGTCTTGATTTCAGAGTCTTGGTTGGCGAGAAATATATATATAATATATTATTATTATATTAAATTTTACGCTTTGGTGTTCTAAGCAATTTCTATAAATAGGTGCTTAGGTTAGAATTGAAAATCACACGTAAACTCAAGTTTTCTCTCTATATTATCGAGCGTATTCTTGTGAGTATTTTGAGTATACCTTGAGTATTGCTATACTGATTGCAAGTTCAAGTCATAGCTTTATATATCAGTGTTTCAACTAGAATCTTGTCTTTCGAGGTAAGGGATGTTATTTTCTTCTCAAATGATATTATTTCTTCAATATCATTATCTTTGAAATATTGGTTGGAACTTTTATCAAATTTGGAACTTTTTCATATCGAGGTTACTATTCATGAGTTACTATTCACGAGTTACTATTCATTTAGTACTATTCATGAAGCGTGAAGATGTTTTTTTTGTGAAATTTCTATCTTTTGGTGTCTGAGTTACTATTCACGATACTCGGCCACTATTCACGTATATGGCATTATTCACGAATACGCAAGACTATTCATAGAAAAATGAAATTTCTTCTTTTCGTCGAAAATATCTACTATGGATACTAGCTTTGATTGTATCCATGTTTTGATCATTCTTGAATTTTACTCCACTCTGATTACTTATGAAGTATTTTTGAACTTGGATTGTTTAAAATACGAATCCTTAATATTTGTTCTTTTGTTTCACTGGATTCGTTTTCTTTGAAATATTTTTCATCCTCAGTCCTAAATGATGATATTACTGAATATCTTTGGCCTGTAGTGCAAAGATGAATGATTTCTTGATGAATATCTTTGGCCCGTAGTGTAAAGATGAACAGGTGTTGAGATGAACATGACCGACTGATTAATATCTTTGGCACTCAGAGTGCAAAGATGAGCAGTGTTTAGATGAACATGATTAATTGGTGAATATCTTTTGGCAGTAAAAAGATGAATATTTGATTCGGATATATATTGATTGATGTTCTGAGGATAAAATATTGACGATGGACTTTTAAATTCATATATAGAAGATAGTAGTTTGCATTCTCTACTTAACTCTTCTAATGAATTATTATTTCCGCTGTGAAGATTGATTTAAAACTTGTTGTCTATTGTATTCTATTAGATTTTTCCCTGTTGAAGACTAACGATAATTTTTTTGTATATTATCTTAGTCATAATATTCTTTACTGGGCTAGTTGAGCTCACCCTTTTCCTTTTTGTTCCATTTTTCTTCTCAGGAGGCGAGAATGTAGCGAGTACTTAGCCTGGGGTATGGAATGATGGTTATAGAGAGAGTTGTTTAGTAGTCCTCACCATTTTTATATAATAATGTATAAATAATTGTGATGAGGATTTATTTGGGTATGTATATTATCTAGAAGACAATAATTGTATTTAAACTCACAGTATATATGTTGTCGTATTTTGCACGACAAATGTTTTAATAAAGTTGTAGTTATTTTTGTACCATGTATTTGGCGACTCAGAATGGGTTGGATGGAATGGACCTATTTTGGGGGCGTCACAGTAACTATCTATCTAAAATTCAGAGTATTAATAACAACATGAATAGTACATGCTATTAACACCCTCACTCAGATAAATAGTTCCCAAGGATCTCTACTAGAATAGAAGACATCTTACTTTACATCTATATATGTAAGAAAACACGGTTGCGGAAATAAAAGATGTTATATATATCATAATATTATGATTCGATTACAAAATTCTTATAACGAGTTCTTATTACAAAGTATTCATACAGAAAAGAATATAATCTAATCTATGTAGAGATGCTTCCCTTTATCTACTCTAGATGTTCCAGGATTACCATCTAATACTGCAAAGGCAATAATTTGCAAGGGTGAGCTATGGCATGCTCAGCAAGTTGTATATTTATAACAATATAGGATTTGAAGAATTATAACAATTCAAATTTCGATTGATAGTTGTTACCATTTCTGGATTTCTAATTCCAACTAGTTTTGGAATTTTTATCCTTGTTTTAAGTCCAGAAATTTTATTTCCATTCGGTCTTTCAGGGATTGGGAAAAATAGTTTTCAAAGAACAACTCTTTAAATCTATCCCAAGGAACAATTTCAGTTTCTACTCGACCTTTGGTTGATTCCCACCAATAATTAGCTTCACCTTTCAAGAAGAAAGTTGCAAAAGTTAACTTTTGGTTATTACTAACATTGGTTACTAGGAAGAATTTTTCTATCTCAGAAATCCAAATCTGTGCATCTACAGGTTCTAATGTACCTTTAAATTCAAGTGGTCCAACTAATTTAAAGTCTTTAAAGGATGTATTTTGGTTTACAGGTCTGTTTATTACTCCTAACATCATATCTACTAACTGTTGAGTTGGATTATCCTCATTATTCATTTCTCTTTGGGGTCTTCTGGTTGATGGCATGATTCTATAAGACAACAACAAAGATTCACATAAGATTCTTAAATAACCACAACATATTGTTTATTTATAACTCACAGTCTTACAACAACTTTAAACATACTAGTATATTACACAGTACTTATCACAATGCAAACTTTGAATGCTTCTTTATTGGACTAATATAAAGCATCCAACCTCCTATGCTACTCTCTAGAATTCATTGATATCATCAAAGGAATCCTGCATCATGCGACAAACCATAGATCGATCGATAAGATAAGCAGTTTTCTTATCCTCTACTGGATATGAGTTACACGACGCTGCAAATCATTAAAAGTATCTCGAACTCCTAGAGATGTTTTAAGAGACCTTGACTGAATTTCCCTCCTGCTCCTATGTGCATGGTGTAGTTGTACTTTCTGTTGATGACTATGACTCCTTTTATCCATTAGCATACACTCAGCTAAATCTGCCCTAAACTTCATCTTATTGTTCTCATATTCTGTTGTTTGCAGTAGTGATGACATTGCCTCATCATGCTCATCTATTCTCATTAATTGTCCAGCCACTAGATCTTCTTCTTCTTCTTCAGCATCAAGCAGTTGTTGATCATGAAGTAATTCTTCTTCTTCTGCATCACTAGCTATAAAAGACTCTATTTACGGTGGATTGATCACTCTTTCTTCAGCATTAGAGTAGGCCATCTATAAAAGAAAACTCCATAAATACTGGTATAAAGGTTTACACAACATAATAATTTTAATGTTATATTTTATGTCTTATAAATTTTTTTTTACGGACTCGAAGACTATATACTAAGAAAACTCTTCCTTATATCTATAGCCTTAACAGCTTTGATACCAAAATTGTAACACCCCCATACCTATACTCCCGTGGTATCTGGTATGGTGTTTATAGAGAATTAACATAATGTATTTAAATCTATACACCCATGGTATCTGATTAGAACATTACATTAGATAGAGGGACTATCAGATATAATTCCCATAGATTTAAGATTCACAGTATCCCATAACAGATGGTAATTCCCAAGAGAAATATTACTGTGTTTGGATAACCTCACTTGAATATATGAACTGTATCTGTGACTAGAGTCTATCTATTCGAAATTCAGAGTGTCAGTAATAACATGAACAGTCCATATTACCAATACCCTCACTCAGCTGTATAGTCTATGTCATGCAGTTACATACTATCGTATCGATAGTAACTATCAATCTGATATTCAGAGTATTAATAACAACATGAACAGTCCACGCTATTAACACCCTCACTCAGATAAATAGTTCCCAAGGATCTCTACTAGAATAGAAGACATCTTACTTTACATCTATATATGTAAGAAAACACTGCGATTCTGGAAATAAAAGATGTTATATATATCATAATATTATGATTCGATTACAAAATTCTCATAACGAGTTCTTATTACAAAGTATTCATACATACAAGAATATAAACTAATCTATGTAGGGACACTTCCCTTCATCTACTCCAGATGTTTCAGGATTACCATCTAATACTGCAAAGGGAATAATTTGCAAGGGTGAGCTATGACATGCTCAGCAAGTTGTATATTTATAACAATATAGGATTTGAAGAATTATAACAATTCATATTTCGACCGATAGTTGTTACCATTTCCGAATTTCTAATTCCAACTAGTTCTGGAATTTTTATCCTTTCTGTCAGTCACAAAGACAAAGAAATTTTGTTCAGATGTGAGATAGGGGATCAGCCTATTCAACATCCTAGGAGTATGCATATCACCTATAGTGCTCAATTACACTTACAATTTACTCTCAATATATTCATTGACTACACTTTACTCCCTTACGGGATACTCAACTTCAGTATATGATTGTCTTACCAAAACAATTTGGCTTGACACAACAGTTTATGCTCAATAAACAATATCATATGAATAAATAATTCATTTTTTAGTCATGCTAGAACTATAGCAATAACTTTTCAATAATAGGTAATTCAACATAGGTGTATTACATCAACAGTATAGCAAGATAGAATCTTGTTCAGCGAATAAACAGGGTTGATAAATTTTTCATAAGTAATAAATTGGGTATAGAAGACTTGCCTGAGCGTAGAATAGTCAAGTTATACTATTCGAACGTTATTAAGTACCTATGACGTTCAAGAATATAAATCTAACATGTTAGTATTGATAACAATACTCAAACAAAACATTTATCTAATACCGTGTTAGATTTAATAGGGTTTGACTTTTAATACCATTGATAAATGAACTAAATTTTATTTATAAAATTTGGTTATATTTTTAAATAATTTAATTATCCTTATAATATATTTTAGAAGATTTAAAGTATTTTTAAAATATTTGTTTATCCTTTAAATGATTTTTAAACCATTTATTTCTATTTATAAGTAATTTATATTTACTAAAATTTTATAAAAAACATTATTTAATATTATTAAATAATTTATAATCATTTATTATGATTTTATTTCAATAATAATATTTTACATAATTATTTAGTATTTAAAAGTAATTAATCTAATTACTTTATTAATAAGTTAATTATAAATAATATCTAAATAAAATAAAATAATTATTACAATTTTGTAGAAATATCAAAAATAATTTATAATAATTTAATATAATTTTTAAAACGGTTTTTATTAATTATTTCTAATTTTTTATAATTTATTTCTAAAAAAAATAATTTCTATCCGTCGCTAAAGCTCTACAGTGATAGAAAGTGTCGCTGTAGGTGTTCTTGAGTTTTTGGGCAGTCATTGCTCGTGGTCGAGTGGCTAGTTTGACCAATAAATAACTCGGTATTGGTAATGATTTTCGGTTAGATCAAGTATTGGTGTTGTAGTACTCATGTAATAGTACAAGATCAAGCAATAAGCATGCTTTAATCTACATCAAACAAGAAATTATAAAGATTCAAAGTTACTTTCAGAGCTGTTCTTGGGTTTCTAGGTAACCCAGAACAGTGGTCATGGCCGGTCAACGATTTTGTGGCTTGAATAACTTTGATTCGGTGTATTAGATGTATGTTTTGTTTGTTGTAACATGTAGTCTATATACCAGGGTACATATATATAACATTAACATGAACAAATCGTAATTCTAAGATCTCTATTTATTATGGTCAAAGTACAGCTAACAATTGTTCTTCGTGTTCTTCAGTTTTCTGGAAAACCTAGAAAACTCATCACGTACTCTAATAACTACTTTTGACCAATAATTCCGGTAATCCTATGAGTTGTTTGTTCGATTGAAGATCATAGAAATGTAGTATGTATACCAGAGTACCAATTTATAACAAAAACATAAACAACTGTTCTATGAGTATGATTAAACAGGTCGGTCAAAGTAGCCGGTTCAGCTGTTCTTGAGCTTTCTGGGCAACCCAGAAAACCAACTTTCGTGAACGGTCAACCTACTTTGACTATTTATATCTTGGAATCTATTGTTCATCTGAACCTTTTTTCTTTTCCAGATTAAAGACCTACTTACAGGCTACAAATATCAATCGATTAACAGACCAAAACATAAACACACATGAATTAAAAAGCCCTGACATTCGGCTGTCAGACGATTTTTTTTCAAAATTCCAAGATTTCATAAAAAACTTAATTAAGGCATCTAGATGTTATGAAAATGTGTTCTACCACTCTAGCATACTTTCTAACATCCTAATACAATATTCTAAACATCTAAACAACAAATCTAACATAAGATCAAAGAGAAATTTATGAACTAGGGTTTGCACCTTTTCTTGAGAAATTTGTGATTCTAGCTTCTGATATTGTTGCTGATAACACCCGGGCTTGATATGGTAGGTTTATAAGTGTATCTAGGCTTTGAGAATTCATGGGTTTGCTCAGCCCTAAGGTTCCTATTTATACAATTCTCCAACTTGGCTTTTTGGTCATTTTTCCACCTACTTGCCTCCATAAAGATCTGATCTGTGACTCTTCTGCTGCTTGGGAGTTTGGAAGCACGTCATGTGATGTTTTGGAACTTGTAATGGTGACTCCCAACCTGTGAGCTAGTTGATTAAGTTAGTAGCTTAATTAGGTTTAAATCTTCACTAATCTTGATTAGGGTTTTATTTTTAATGATTAGGAATGTTAAGTAATGTTAATTAGTACCTAATAGAAGTTTACTTACCATGATTAAGTGTTAACATAAGCTAATTAGAGTTAGATTTGCTAATTAGGGTTTAATTAATAAATTAGGGTTTAGGGTTTTGCTAATTAGGGTTAGGGTTTGTTAACCTAGGTTTACTAACCTAAATTTCTCACTAATCCTAATAAGCACGACAAAGCAACTTGTCAAAATAATTTTACCGAAAAGTCCGATTATGGAAAAAAAATTAAGCATAAGGTGTCAAGCACGACGTTTTTTGGATAAAATTTTATTTGGTCAATTTTGTCAAACTAAGTATATAATAACACGTAACACATTCAAAACAGAGAAATTTTATTTATATAACGGGATTTATACATACGAGTCTTATTAGGGTTTTGTATTTTTACATTCACCCCCACTAATAAGAATTTCGTCCTCGAAATTATAGTACATGTTAAGTAAAAAGATGAGGATAATTCTCGCGCATTTTATCTTCAAGCTCCCATGTAGCTTCTTCAACGATCTGATTTCTCCATATTACTTTAACTGATGCTATCACTTTATTACGGAGGACTTGCTCTTTACGGTCGACGATCTGCACAGGTTCTTCTACATAAGAAAGATTTTCTTCGATTTGGATCGGCTCATAATTTATAACGTGTTTATAATCAGGTTTGTATGGTCGTAAAACGGACACATGAAACACATTATGAATATGGTTTAACTCAGGTGGTAGTGCTATTTCATAAGCAACTTCACCAATTCTTCTCAAAATTTCAAAAGGTCCAATGAACCTCGGACTTAGTTTTCCTTCTTGCCAAAACGTATCTTGCCCTTCCAAGGAGATACTTTCAAGAATACATGGCTTCCTACGCTAAAATTTTGTTGTTGACGATGTGGATCAGCGTATTTTCTTTGTCGATCTTGAGATGCTTGTAATCGTTGACGTATGATTCTGATAGTTTCAGTGGTTTGTTGAATTATTTCAGGTCCTAACATTTGTCTTTCCCCGACTTCATCCCAACACATAGGCGTTCTACATTTTCTTCCATATAAGGCTTCATAGGGTGGCATACCTATGCTAGCATGATAACTATTGTTGTAGGCGAATTCGACTAAAGGTAACTGGTCTTCCCAACTTCCTTTGAAGTCTATGACACATGTTCTCAACATATCCTCTAATGTTTGTATGGTTCTCTCACTTTGTACATCAGTTTGAGGATGATAAGCTGTACTTAGTCTTAACTGTGTTCCTAAATTTTTCTGATGACTCTTCTAAAAATTTGAAGTAAAACGTGGATCTCGGTCTGATACTATAGAAACAGGTACTCCATGCCTAGAAATAATTTCATGAATATATAATTTGGCAAGGTGATCCAGGTTATGAGTAATTTTAATAGGTAAAGAGTAAGCGGATTTAGTTAAACGGTCAACTATTACCCAAATGGCGTTATGGCCTTTTTGTGTAGTTGGAAGTTAAAAGTCGTATGCATACAAGCCAATCATGTTTGATGATAAAGCATATACTTTGTAACAATCTTATTCATTTATTAATAAAAAGTATTAATTTATTAAGGGCTTTTAATTATCTACATGATGTTGTTTTATAATATGTGATAAACCCATAGTTTTAAGCAATGCTTTTAGAATAATGATGATGATCATTCTAATGAGATCTAAATTCTTATAAAGCATAAAACTAAAATAGTTCCCAATCGTTGGATTACTAAATTGGGGATTAGTAAATCCGGATAGATTGGTACATACGTTACTTGCTCATTGGATGAGGATGATTGATCTCATGATCATTTGTGTGGAGACACTAAAGCAAGTATGTAGGTGCTTATTAGAGAATAAGTTCACTAAACGTGGCTCGCTAAGGAATACCTAATGGAGTTTTACTTGCCTGTCAATAGGAATTCCTGTAGTGATAGTAGTACAAGTGATCCTTGGACTTGAGATCATCATAGTATCTTGTGTATGATGAGTTATACTTTGACTTATTCCTTAAGACCCTTAGGGTATATCAAATGGTATGCTTGGGTATAATAAGTTGTACATGGAGATAATGTATGTTCAATAAAGAATCTACCACTTCTATTAAAAGAAGATAAATGTCCTATGTGATTCGATAAATGACTACCCGGTAGTCCTTGGCCAAGGCAGAATGAAATTAGAAAGGAGTTTCTAATTTGCATTATTTTGTGTTGTGCATTTAAGGATCGAAATACATATAATTAAATAAAATAAGACTTGACAGTAATTCCATATCTTATATTTAATTGGGACATTGTATGGTGGAAGGATTGAATTATACGGTAACTATTTACTCAAAGGTTCTTTTATGATTAATGTTGAAATCTATATTATTTGGAAAGTCGTTGATCGCTAGGGAGGTTATCCTATGTAGAATAAATATTATTTATTTAAATAAATTAATTGTTTAATTTATTTATTTAAATAAGATTAGAATTGTTCTAATTGATTTATTCACAAACTTGGGTTTATATATGGAGAACCTAAAGGGTCACACCATAAAAGGAAGAATAATTATTTAAGAAGTTAATGGCATAATCGTAATAATATGTTAAGTATATTTAATTTAATCTATGATGATAGAATAAATTAAATAGCTTAATATTTATTATTTAATATTTTAGAAATATTAAATATAAATTAATAAGAGGAGTCTTATTAATATTATTACAATTATTATTATTTTAATTTCTAAAAGAGTTTAGGAATTAATTTAATATAAGTACTCTCATTTATTCCTAATAGAATTAGGAGGTTAAATTAATTAAAAGAGTTTAATTAATTATCCCTAATAAGATAAGGGAGCTTAATTAATTAAAAAATTTTAATTAATTAAAATAAAACCCAATTCCTTAATTGTTAAGGAGGGTTGCCCACATCTATAAATAAGAGGAGTCTTATTATGAGTGGTGGGGGTTGTTGACTTTTACAACATACGTAATTCCAATAGTTGGGAGAGTACGCTCTTTTCTATAGAGATAGAAAACTAGGATTTTGCCAAATACCCATCTTCTTGAATCTTTATTCTTTCTTGGATGATCACCTCTAGAGGCCAAACACTTGGGTGGCTAACGTTGATCAAAGGAAGGAACCAAACCCGGTGGATTCAAGTTGAACGCGAAAGGATTTGGAGGTGAACTTGTACCTGAGGAAGCTTGATCTTCAAGGGTATGATTTTATTCTTTATCTTTTCGTTTAATTAATAATTGTGCATAAATGGTGATCCGGGTATATGGTTTGTAAAATTTTAAAACACTGATTTTACACGTTTCTGCTTATTTTTGCAATTTGATTGCGTTCATGTATATTACAAACCTAACAGTGGCATCAGAGCCAAACCTTTATTCGAATTATTATTTGTTTTAATTTGATATGTATATTGATATGTGTTTAGAACAATTTAATTGGGCATAATTTTATTGTATAAAATTATTATTAAAAAAAAACGTAATCATATTGAAGAAATCTGTTTTGAAATTCGGTTATTTACGTGTTAACTTTCTAGTTCACGTGAAGATCTTTGACATCTTTGTAGATAGATTGATTATATATATATATATATATATATATATATATATATATATATATATATATATATTATAGAATAATGGATTTATTAATCCATGTGATCCTCATGACATTCCAAAGATTAGTATGATTACGTTTTCTTATACTTATATATATAACCATATTAAAATTATATATGTATAACTAAAGTTATTTATATATTTATAATAACTTTAATAATTTTATAATTAAAGTAAAGAGTTTATTTTAATTTTAAAATTAGAATTTCATGCTAACTAATTAGAGTTGGAATTGGATTCTATATTTCCTTAAATAAAGGAGTTTATTTAGATATGAAATAAGATTTCATATTATTCAAAATAAAGGAGTTTATTTGTGAATAGGAAAGAGAATCCTAATTTCCTTAAATAAAAAGTTTATTTAGATATGAAATAAGATTTCATAATATTCAAAATAAAGGAGTTTATTTGTGAATAGGAAAGAGAATCTGTATTTCCTTTAATAAAGGATGTTTTTTTTACATGGAATTGGATTCCATAATTAATTGAAATAAAGAAGTTTATTTTAATTAAAGATTATGATTAAAATAAAATAGTTTATTTTATTCAAAATTGGATAAATTAAAATAAAATAGTTTTATTTTGATTTAAATTTGGATTAAAATAAAGGAGTTTATTTTGATTCAAAACTAGATTTTATACTAACAAAATTTTGCCCATTAAATGATATCAATATATATATTAAATATTTATTATTCATGAGATGAATATTATTTATTGATGCATATGGTGATGTGTATGATAATAAATGAGATTGATTATGGACTATTGACCAATGTGATTGAATTTTATTTTAGTTGGATGCATGAATGTATGGGTTTTATTAAATGGGGTTTGTGTACCTCGTCTTCTCTAATTTTTTCTTAATGTAAATTTTAACTCTCTCCTATGTACTTCCCTTTGACTGCTGATCAAGGTTTCTATTTATTTTAAATAGTTTTGTAATAGGAACAGTTAGAATTAATTTTGAAGAATTGAAGATCAAGGAGCAAGGAGCGCTTGAAGGCCTGTTTGTAATGGAGCCCGGGTTTAAATGTAATAGTTATATTTAAATTTAATTCTTGCACTCCTAGGGTTTGACCTTTTGGTTCACTTAGTGGCTCTAGTTAACCAAACTAGAGTAAAGTCCATAATCAATCCAGGTAGAATATAGTATTCTATATGTGCATGCTTATACTATATATATTATATATTATGCAAACATGCTTCACATGTTAATTAATATGACGCGTATTTTATATATATATTTGCATGCGCGCTAAACAAGATGAGACATTTAATAATAAATCCCTCAATTTTTTTTTATATTAAGTCCTAAGCGTTCAAAGATATTTGGAATATCGAACGTCGCCTTCTAGCATGATAAAATTAATAGAGTATTAAATATTTAATATGAGTTTGTTGTGTCACCACAAGGCAAGTATTAAGTATTTAAGATGTTAATTTATCACATTTGATGCTTATAAAGAAAATTGAACAATATTGTTTTGTTGTGTCACCACAAGGATGATATTTTTCTTTTTTGAATATATGGAGTGCTAGGTTGGACTTAACTTGGATAATTTTGATTCTGGATGTGCCACCACTTGATCAAAATAATCTAAGAGGCAAAATACAAGGAGTTGCATAGTTGATGTAATTGACAAGAGTTATCGCCTATTTATTTATATATAGTTTGTTGTGTCACCACAAGGCTATATACATTTGAAATGGGATCCTTATTCTCACTAGCAGATCTTTAATTAGATTTTTGCCGAACTATATATATTGAGGTAATATAGTTTGAAGAAAATAGTGGGAGATACCAATTTAAAATAAGACCTAATTTATTTTGGTAATTAATAAAAGAATGTATGTTAAAATGTTGTTAATTACATATTCATTTACAGATTTTTACAATGTCTAATTTACTATCACTTCGAAACATATTAGATGTTATTTAATCGGACCGTATTAAGCGGATTGGTTAAGGAATTGAGAATAGTTCTCATGTATTTGAAAAGCTATCTTATGTCATATCGCCTATCCCTGCAATGGTTGCAGACAATGCCTCTGAGGAAGATATTGCTACTTTTAGAAAGTGGCAAGATGATGCACAGTTGTCTCAATGCATTATGTTCGCATCCACGAGTAACGAGCTTCAGCGTCAGCATGAAACTATGGATGCTCCTACTATATTCCTGCACATCAAGTAGTTGATGGTGAGGAAAGTAGGACTGAAAGACATCAGATATCTAAGGAGCTCTTCCGATTTAGAATGACCGATGACACTACAGTACAGACACATTTCCTTAACATTATCAATTTGATTGATCAATTAGGACAACAGGTTTCGTCATGGATGGATAGTTGAGCTAAGATTTGATCTTGCACTCACTCCCGGACTCCTTTCACAATTGTTGTGAATTTTTCATATGAACAAGCTAGATATCAGCCTCCCTGATTTGCTTAACATATTGAAAATGTTGAGTCACTTTCCAACCAAGAAAGACCATGTCTTACTGGTAGGGGCCAAAGAATCTTCTGAAAAGAAGAACGATTCTAAGAAGGTAAATAGAAAGGCAAAAACAAAGGATAATAAGAACAAAACTGATACGAATAGCATAGGAGTTTGCTTCCACTGCAAAAAGCCTGGACATTAGAAAGAAACTGCAAGAAGCATCTTGCAGAGGCTAACCAAAAGAAGCTTAGTGAAGTTTCGGTTACAAATACAAATTTGTTCATGATTTAAAATAAATTTTTCTTTAAGTCAAGGTTCTACTTGGGTATTGGATACCGACTTTGGTTATCATAAATATAGATTTATGAAGGGACCAAGTAGAAGTAGAAAGTTAAACAAGGTAAGTAATCCTATGTGTGGGAAATGAAGCAAAGGTTGCTGCATTAGCCATAGAAACTTATAGTTTAGCAATCCCTACATGCAAATCTATTAAGTCAATAAGTTGTTATTGTATTCCAGTACTTGTTAGAAACATTATTTCCATTTAATTGTTGGACAATGAAATCTTTGGTATTATATTTAAGAACAATTGTTGTTCTATTTATAATAATAATAATAATGTTTTGTATAGAACTAGAATATTACTTAATGGATTTTATATACTTGACTTACGTGAAAATAATTTTGCAAATTGACCAAACTAGTATAAGAAAAAGAGATGATTATTCAAAGAGTTGAATGTATGTATTTGTTGAAATACAAGTGTGAATTATTTGAAAGGTTCAAAGAATTCAGAAGTGAAACAAATTGGCAAAGTATTATGATTCTTTGATTAGATCAAGGAATAAATATTTGTGCAATAAGTTTTTACATCATCTCAAATGGTTTTCTCACAATGGACGCCTCTTGATACACAATAATTGATTGATGTATCTAAAAGGAAAAATTGTACCTTGTTGGACATGGTACGGTCCATAATGATTTTACCGACATTCTAGTATCTTTTTTAGGATAATGTCCTAGAAATGGCTACATATCTACGGAAAAGGTAACCTCAAAATTCGGCCCCAAGACTCCATAAAAGTTATGGACAGGGAGGATTCCTAATCTTAAGTATGTTAAGATAAGGGGTTGTCCAAATTATGTGAAAAGGTTTCAAAGGATAAGCTTGGGACAAAATTTGACATGTACAGATTTGTGGGACATCCTAAAGTAAGTTTAGAGCATATGTTCTATAATCCAACATAGCAAAAGGTGTTTATTGTGAAACACCCTGCCTTCTAAGATAAAGGTGTTTATCATTGAAGGGGCTAGTGGGAGGATAATAGATCTCGAAGAGTTCAAGAACCACAAAACACTATAAGTCAAATAAGAGAAACCTGTAGATAGACCTATTGTACCACAACCGAATCATAAATCTGGAATAGTACCAAAGTGAAAGTAGTACGCACACAAGCCAATCATGTTTGATGATAAAGCATATACTTTTTAACAATCTTATTCATTTATTAATAAAAAGTATTAATTTATTAAAGGCTTTTAATTATCTACATGATGCTGTTTTATAATATGTGATAAACCCATAGTTTTAAGCAATGCTTTTAGAATAATGATGATGATCATTCTAATGAGATCTAAATTCTTAGAAAGCTTAAAACTAAAATAGTTCCCAATCATTGGATTACTAAATTGGGGATTAATGAATCCGGATAGATTGGTACATACGTTGCTTGCTCATTGGATGGGGATGATTGATCTCATGATCATTTGTGTGGAGACACTAAAGCAAGTATGTAGGTGCTTATTAGAGAATAAGTTCACTGAACGTGGCTCACTAAGGAATACCTAATGGAGTTTTACTTGCATGTCAATAGGAATTCCTGTAGGGATAGTAGTACAAGTGATCCTTGGACTTGAGATCATCATAGTATCTTGTGTATGATGAGTTATACTTTGACTTATTCCTTAAGACCCTTAGGGTATATCAAAGGGTATGCTTGGGTATAATAAGTTGTATATGGAGATAATGTATGATCAATAAAGAATCTACCACTTTTATTAAAAGAAGAGAAATGTCCTATGTGATTCGATAAATGACAACCTAGTAGTCCTTGGCCAAGGCAGAATGAAATTAGAAAGGAGTTTCTAATTTGCATTATTTGAGAGTTGTGCATTTAAGAGTCGAAATACATATAATTAAATAAAATAAGACTTGTGGTAATTCCATGTCTTATATTTAATTAGGACATTATATGGTGGAAGGATTGAATTGTATACGGTAACTATTTACTCAAAGGTTCTTTTATGATTAATGTTGAAATCTATATTATCCGGAAAGTCGTTAATCGCTAGGGAGGCTTATCCTATTGTAGAATAAATATTATTTATTTAAATAAATTAATTGTTTAATTTATTTATTTAAATAAGATTAAATTTTTCTAATTGATTTATTCACAATAGGTTTAATATGGAGAACCTAAAGGGTCACACCATAAAAGGAAGAATAATTATTTAAGAAGTTAATGGCATAATCGTAATAATATGTTATGTATATTTAATTTAATCTATGGTGATAGAATAAATTAAATAGCTTAATATTTATTATTTAATATTTTAGAAATATTAAATATAAATTAATAAGAGGAGTCTTATTAATATTATTACAATTATTATTATTTTAATTTCTAAAAGAGTTTAGGAATTAATTTAATATAAGTACTCTCATTTATTCCTAATTGGATTAGGAAGGAAAATTAAGTTAAAGGAGTTTAATTAATTATCCCTAATAAGATTAGGGAGCTTAATTAATTAAAAGATTTTTAATTAATTAAATAAATTCCAATTCCTTAATTGTTAAGGTGGGTTGCCCACATCTATAAATAAGAGGAGTCTTATTATGGGTGTTGGGGGTTGTTGACTTTTAGTACGACATAATTCCAATTTGTTGGAGAGTACGTTCTTTTCTATAGAGATAGAAAACTAGGGTTGAGCCAATACCCCTTCTTCTTGAATCTTTATTTTTCCTTGGTGGATCACCTATAGAGGCCAAACATATGGGTGGCTAACGTTGATCAAAGGAAGGAACCAAACCGGTGGATTCAAGTTGAAGCGAAAAGGATTTGGAGGTGAACTTGTACGAGGAAGCTCGATTTTCAAGGGTATGATTTTATTCTTTATCTTTTCGTTTAATTAATAATTATGCATAAAGGGTGATCCGGGTATATGGTTTGTAAATTTTTTAAACTCTGATTTTACACGTTTCCGCGCTTATTATGCAATTTGATTGCGTTCATGTATATTACAAACCTAACAGTAGCATCAGAGCCAAACCTTTATGCAAATTATTAATTGTTCAAATTTAATATGTATATTGATATGTGTTTAGAACAATTTAATTGGGCATAATTTTATTGTATAAAATTTATTTAAAAAAAAAAAAAAAAAAGGTATGCTCCTGACCGAATTTTTTTTTTACCGAGTCTGCTAATTCACGGAAATCATGTCATGCCAGAAGTTATTTTTTTTAAGGAATGCATGCACGGATTCGGTTTATTTTTTTTAAAGGAAACTTAGGAGCCACGTGCTTAAAAAAAATAAAAAAATCATGCATGCTTAAAACCGTTGGACATGTTCCTTGAAGCATTATATATATGGTAAAATCATGCATGCTTAAAACCGTTGGACATGTGAACGAATTATATACGGTATAGTATATACGGTAAAATCATGCATGCTTATTCCTACGGTTTATATATATATTATATATATATATATATATATATATATATATATAGATATTACTTCTATAGTTAATATATATATGTATATATATATTATTCTTACTTATTTTATAATTAAAATAAATTTTTTTATTTTAATCTTAAAATAAAAGGTTTATTTTAATATTAAAATATAAAGATTTATTTTAATTTTAAAATTAAATTTCATGCTAACTAATTAGAGTTAGAATTGGATTCTATGATAACTAATTAGAGTTGAAATTGGATTCTATTTTTCCTTAAATAAAGGAGTTTATTTTGATATGAAATTAGATTTCATATTATTCAAAAATAAAAGGGTTTATTTATGAATAGGAAAAAGAATCGGTCTTTCCTTAAATAAAGGAGTTTATTTAGATATGAAATAAGATTTTATATTATTCAAAATAAAGGAGTTTATTTGTGAATAGGAAAGAAAATCCGTGTTTCCTTTAATAAAGGAGTTATTTTTTTACATGGAATTGGATTCCATAATTAATTAAAATAAAGGAGTTTATTTTGATTAAAGATTTTGATTAAAATAAAATAGTTTATTTTATTCAAAATAGGATAAATTAAAATAAAATAGTTTTATTTTGATTTAAATTTGGATTAAAATAAAGGAGTTTATTTTGATTCAAAAATAGATTTTATACTAACTAAATTTGCCCATTAAATGATATCAATATATATATTAAATGTTTATTATTCATAAGATGAATGTTATTTATTGATACATATGATGATGTGTATGATAATAAATGGGATTGATTATGGACTATTGACCAATATGATTGGATTTTATTTTAGTTGGATGCATGAATGTATGGGTTTTGTTAAATGGGGTCTCGTGTACCTCGCCTTCTCTAATTTTTTACGAATGTAAATTCTATCTCCTCCTATGTACTTCCCTTGATCACGATCAAGGTTTCTATTTATTTTAAATAATTTTGTAATAGGAATATTTAGAATTAATTTTTTAAAAATTGGAGGTCAAAGAGCAAGGAGCGGTTGAAGACCCGTTTGTAATGGAGCCCGGGTTTAAATGTAATAGTTATATTTAAATATTATTTCTTGCACCCCTAGGGTTTGACCTTTTGGTTCACTTGGTGGCTCTAGTGAACCAAACTAGAATAAAAGTCCATAATCAATCCGAGTAGAATATAGTATTCTATATGTGCATGCTTATACTATATATATTATATATTATGCAAACATGCTTCGCATGTTAATTAATATGACGTGTATTTTATATATATATATATGTGCATGCGCGCTAAACAAGATGAGACAAATTAATAACAAACCCCTCAATTTTTATATTAAGTCCTAAACGTTCAAAGATATTTGGAATATTGAACGTCGCCTTCTAGCATGATAAAATTAATAGAGTATTAAATATTTAATATGAGTTTGTTGTGTCACCACAAGGAAAGTATTAAGTATTTAAGATGTTAATTTATCACATTTGATGCTTATAAAGAAAATTGAACAATATTGTTTTGTTGTGTCACCACAAGGATGATATTTTTCTTTTTTGAATATATGGAGTGCTAGGTCGGACTTAACTTGGATAATTTTGATTCGGATGTGACACCACTTGATCAAAATAATCTAAGAGGCAAAAGAAAAGGAGTTGCATAGTTGATGTAATTGACAAAAGTTGTCTACCTATTTATTTATATATAGTTTGTTGTGTCACCACAAGGCTATATACATTTGAAATGGGATCCTTATTCTCACTAGCAAATCTCTAATTAGATTTTGCCGAACTATATAAAAGAGGGTAATATAGTTTGAAGAAAATAGTGGGAGATGCCAATTTAAAACAAGACCTAATTTATTTTGGTAATTAATAAAAGAATGTATGTTAAAATGTTGTTAAATACAAATTCATTTACAAAATTTTACAATGTCTTAATTACTATCACTGTGAAACATATTAGATGTTATTTAACTTGACCGTATTAAATGGATTGGTTAAGGAATATGAGAATAGTTCTCATGGCTGAAAAGCTATCTTATGTCCTTAATACGTCTATCCCTGCAATGGTTGCGCATAATGCCTCCGAGGAAGACATTGCTACTTTTAGAAAGTGGCAAGAAGATGATGCTGATTGGCTCAATGCATCATGCTCGCATCTATGAGTAACGAGCTTCGGCGTCGGCGTGAAACTATGGATGCTCCTACTATATTCCCGCACGCCAAGTAGTTGATGGTGAGGAAAGTAGACCGATAGATATCGAGATATCTAAGGAGCTCTTAGATCTAGAATGGCCAATGGCACTATAGTGCGGACAAAAGTTCTTAACATAATCAATTTGATTGATCAATTAGGACAACAGGTTTTGTCATGGATGGAGAGTTGAGCTAAGATTTGATCTTGAACTCACTCTCGGACTCCTTTCACAATTGTTGTGAATTTTTCATATGGACAAGCTAGATATCAGCCTCGTTGATTTGCTTAACGTGTTGAAAAATGTTGAGAGACACTTTCCAACCAAGAAAGATCAAGTCTTACTGGTAGGGGCCAAAGGATCTTCTAAAAAGAAGAACGATTCAAAGAAGGTAAATAGAAAGGCATAAACAAAGGATAATAAGAACAAAACTGATACGGATAGCAAAGGAGTTTGCTTCCACTGCTATAAGCCTAGACACTGGAAGGAAACTGCGAGAAGCATCTTGCAGAGGCTAACCAAAGAAGCTTAGTGAAGTTTCGGTTACAAATATTATTTTGTTCATGGTTGAAATAATTTTTTTTTTAAGTCAAGGTTCTACTTGGGTATTGGATACCGACTTTGGTTATCATAAATATAGATTTATGAAGGGACCAAGTAAGTAGAAAGCTAAACAAATATAAGTAATCCTATGTATGGAAATGTAGCAAAGGTTGCCATATTAGCCATAGAAACTTATAGTTTAGCAATGCCTACGGTAAATCTATTAAGTTAATAAGTTGTTATTGTATTCCGGTTCTTGTTAAAATATTATTTCTATTTTATTGTTGGACAATAAAATCTTTGGTATTATAATTAAGAACAATTGTTGTCTATTTATAATAATAATGTTTTGTATAGAATGGAATATTACTTAATAAATTTTGTATACTTGACTTACATGAAAATAATTTTGCAAATTGAACAAACTAGTATAAGAAAAGGAGATGATCATTCAAAGAGTTGAATGTGTGTATTTCTTTGAAATACAAGTATGAATTATTTGAAAGGTTCAAAGAATTGTAAGTGAAACAAATTGGCAAAGTATTAAGATTCTTTGATTAGATCAAGGAATAAATACTTGTGCAATAAGTTTCTAGATCATCTCAAATGGTTTTCTCATAATGGACACATCCCGACACTTAATAATTGATTGATGTATCCGAATGAAAAATCGTACTTTGTTGGACATAGTGCGGTCCATAATGATTTTACCGACATTCCCGGTATCCTTCTAGGTCATGTCCTAGAAATGGTCATGCATATCTACGAAAAGGTAACCTCTAAATCCGACCCCAAGACTCCATAATAGTTATGGACAGGGAGGATTCCTAATCTTAAGTATGTTAAGATAAGGTGTTGTCCAACTTATGTGAAAAGGTTTCAAAGGATAAGCTTGGGACAAGATTTGACAAGTGTCGATTTGTGGGACATCCTAAAGTAAGTTTAGGGTATATGTTCTATAATCTCCTTTGCAAAAAAGGTGTTTATTGTGAACACACGCCTTCTAAGATAAATGCGTTTATCATTGAAGGGGCTAGTGGGAGGATAATAGATCTTGAAGAGTTTAAGAACCACAAAATACTATAAGTCAAATAAGAGGAACCTGTAGATAGACCTATTGTACCACAACCAAATAGTAAATGCACGGAATAATCTTTGAAGATACCGGGAGGTATGGATTCATCATGTATGATGATGATGAGGTACGCATCATAGAAGATGATGATCCGAGTTACATACGATGAGGTAAGAGTTCTAGTGTGTACAAAAGGGAAATGTGGGGCGTCGTGACATTCCTAGTATTATATGTTGATATACTACGGATAAGGAATGACATACTAATGTTACAATCAGTAAAGATAAAGTTGTCTAAACATTCCTCCATGAATGATTTGGGAAGAGTATCTTAATTGGGGATACAAATCTATATAGATAGATTTAAAAGGATCCTCGACTTAACCCAAGGAATGTATATTTATTTCATGTTAAAGTCGTTTAGCATGGCAAACTCCAAGAGATGTCTCATGTTGATGAGCTATGGAGTGTATCTCTCTTAATAGTCCCCACAGACTCCTGAAAAGAGAGGTCGCATGAGTGACAATCATGTATGCAATGAAATATACGAGACTTGATGTTGATCAGTCATATTCTGGAGAAGTTCACTATGAGTCAGTGAAAAACATCTTAAAGTTCTTAACCCCGGCACTAAAGATGTGAGCATACATGGTGGATCCGAATTAAAACTAGAGGGCTTAACAGACTCAAGTTTTTCGAGATGCACCAAGATGATGAAAATCCACTTTAAGGTAAAGCGTTATCTTGAATAGTGGTGCCTTTGAATTGGAAAGGTTCCAAACAAAGAAAGAGTTCTTTGGTTTAGTGATAAAGACAAAGTATATAGCTATAAATGAAGTCGCAAGTTGATTGTTTGGATTAAAAGTTCATTCTGAACTAGGAATAGTTCCCAAGTCTCATCTTGGATCTAAACATGTGTTGTGGCTCTTTCATTTGATTATTAGAATCATTGAAAGATGGGAAATCACTATAGAGATAGTGGACTCTCAAGAACAACATTACATATCCATTAACTAAAGCTTATCCAACAGCTGGATAATCGTCACTTAGAGAAGAAGAGTATAAGATACCATGACGATTGGCTTTAGTGCAAGTGGGAGATTGAAAGTAGTATGCACATAAGCCAATCATGTTTGATGATAAAGCATATATTTTGTAACAATCTTATTCATTTATTAATAAAAAGTATTAATTTATTAAAGGCTTTTAATTATCTACATGATCTTTGTTTTATAATATGTGATAAACCCATAGTTTTAAGCAATGCTTTTAGAATAATGATGATGATCATTCTAATGAGATCTAAATTCTTAGAAAGCTTAAAACTAAAATAGTTCCCAATCATTGGATTACTAAATTGGGGATTAGTGAATCCGGATAGATTGGTACATACGTTGCTTGCTCATTGGTTGGGGATGATTGATCTCATGATCATTTGTGTGGAGACACTAAAGCAAGTATGTAGGTGCTTATTAGAGAATAAGTTCTTTGAGCATTGGCTCGCTAAGGAATACCTAATGGAGTTTTACTTGCTGTCAATAGGAATTCTGTAGTGATAGTAGTACAAGTGATCCTTGGACTTGAGATTATCATAGTATCTTGTGTATGATGAGTTATACTTTGACTTATTCCTTAAGACCCTTAGGGTATATCAAAGGGTATGCTTGGGTATAATAAGTTGTACATGGAGATAATGTATGATCAATAAAGAATCTACCACTTTATTAAAAGAAGAGAAATGTCCTATGTGATTCGATAAATGACAACCTAGTAGTCCTCTGGGTTATAGAATGAAATTAGAAAGGAGTTTCTAATTTGCATTATTTGAGTTGTGCATTTAAGAGTCGAAATACATATAATTAAATAAAATAAGTCTTGTGATAATTCCATGTCTTATATTTAATTAGGACATTGTATGGTGGAAGGATTGAATTTATACGGTAACTATTTACTCAAAGGTTCTTTTATGATTAATGTTGAAATCTATATTATCCGGAAAGTCGTTAATCGCTAGGGAGGCTTATCCCTATTGTAGAATAAATATTATTTATTTAAATAAATTAATTGTTTAATTTATTTATTTAATTAAGATTAGAATTGTTCTAATTGATTTATTCACAACCTAGGTTTAATATGGAGAACCTAAAGGGTCACACCATAAAAGGAAGAATAATTATTTAAGAAATTAATGGCATAATCGTAATAATATGTTATGTATATTTAATTTAATCTATGGTGATAGAATAAATTAAATAGCTTAATATTTATTATTTAATATTTTAGAAATATTAAATATAAATTAATAAGAGGAGTCTTATTAATATAATTACAATTATTATTATTTTAATTTCTAAAAGAGTTTAGGAATTAATTTAATATAAGTACTCTCATTTATTCCTAATTGGATTAGGAAGGAAAATTAGTTAAAGGAGTTTAATTAATTATCCCTAATAAGATTAGGGAGCTTAATTAATTAAAAGATTTTTAATTAATTAAATAAATTCCAATTCCTTAATTGTTAAGGTGGGTTGCCCACATCTATAAATAAGAGGAGTCTTATTATGGGTGTTGGGGTTGTTGACTTTTTTAGTATCGACATAATTCCAATTTGTTTTGAGAAATCGTTCTTTTCTATAGAGATAGAAAACTAGGGTTGAGCCAATACCCCTTCTTCTTGAATCTTTATTTTTCCTTGGTGGATCACCTCTAGAGGCCAAACATATGGGTGGCTAACGTTGATCAAAGGAAAGAACCAAACCCGGTGGATTCAAGTTGAACGCGAAAGGATTTGGAGGTGAACTTGTACCTGAGGAAGCTCGATTTTCAAGGGTATGATTTTATTCTTTATCTTTTCATTTAATTAATAATTATGCATAAAGGGTGATCCGGGTATATGGTTTGTAAATTTTTTAAACTCTGATTTTACACGTTTCCGCGCTTATTATGCAATTTGATTGCGTTCATGTATATTACAAACCTAACACAAAGATACCTAGGAGGTATGGATTCATCATGGATGATGATGATGAATTACGTATTATAGAAGATGATGATCCAGAGTTACATTCGATGAGGTAAGACTTCTAGTGTGTACAAAAGGGTCAGTGAGAGCGTCGTGAAATTTCTAGTATTATATGTTGATATACTACGGATGAGGAATAACATACCAATGCTACAATCAGTAATGATAAAGTTGTCTAAACATTCATCCACGAATGATTTGGGAAGAGTATCTTAATTGGGGATAAAATCTATATAGATAGATTCAAGAGGATGCTCGACTTAACCTAAAGAATGTATATTCATTTGATGCTAAAGTCATTTAGCATGGCAAGCTCCAAGAGATGTTTCATGTTGATGAGCCATGGGGTGTATCTCTCTTAATAGTCCCCACAAACTCCTGAAAAAAGAGATCGCATGAGTGACAATCATGTATGTAATGAAATATACGAGACCTGATGTTGATCAGTCATATTCTGGAGAAGTTCACTGTGAGACAGTGAAAAACATCTTAAAGTACTTAACCGACACTAAGGATGTGATCAGATTTATGGTGAGTCTGAGTTAAAACTAGAGGGCTTAACAGACTCAAGTTTTTCAGACAGACCAAGACAACAAAAAATCCACTTTAAGGTAAAGGGTTACCTTGAACAGTGGTGTAGTGAATTGGAAAGGTTCCAAACAGTAAAGAGTTGCTGGTTTAGTGATAAAGAAAAAGTAAGTAGCTATAAATGAAGCTGCAAGTTGATTGTTTGGGTTAAAGTTCATTACAGAACTAGGAATAGTTCCTAAGTATCATCTTGGATCTAAATATGTGTTCTGGCACTTTCATTTGATTATAAGAATCATTGAAAGATGGGAAATCACTCTAGAGATAGTGGACTCTCAAGAACGACATTACATATCCATTTACTGAAGCTTATCCAACAGCAGGATAATCGTCACTTAGAGAAGAAGAGTATGGGATACCATGACGACTGGCTTTAGTGCAAGTGGGAGATTGAAAGTCGTATGCATACAAGCCAATCATGTTTGATGATAAAGCATATACTTTGTAACAATCTTATTCATTTATTAATAAAAAGTATTAATTTATTAAGGGCTTTTAATTATCTACATGATGCTGTTTTATAATATGTGATAAACCCATAGTTTTAAGCAATGCTTTTAGAATAATGATGATGATCAGTCTAATGAGAACTAAATTCTTATAAAGCTTAAAACTAAAATAGTTTTGAATTGTTGGATTACTAAATTGGGGATTAGTAAATCCGGATAGATTGGTACATACGTTGCTTGCTCATTGGATGAGGATGATTGATCTCATGATCATTTGTGTGGAGACACTAAAGCAAGTATGTAGGTGCTTATTAGAGAATAAGTTCACTAAATGTGGTTCGCTAAGGAATACCTAATGGAGTTTTACTTGCCTGTCAATAGGAATTCCTGTAGTGATAGTAGTACAAGTGATCCTTGGACTTGAGATCATCATAATATCTTGTGTATGATGAGTTATACTTTGACTTATTCCTTAAGACCCTTAGGGTATATCAAAGGGTATGCTTGGGTATAATAAGTTGTACATGGAGATAATGTATGATCAATAAAGAATCTACCACTTCTATTAAAAAGAAGAAATGTCCTATGTGATTCGATAAATGACAACCCTAGTAGTCCTTGGGTTAAGGCGTAATGAAATTAGAAAGGAGTTTCTAATTTGCATTATTTAGTGTTGTGCATTTAAGGATCGAAATACATATAATTAAATAAAATAAGACTTGATAAGTAATTCCATGTCTTATATTTAATTGGGACATTGTATGGTGGAAGGATTGAATTAGACGGTAACTATTTACTCAAAGGTTCTTTTATGATTAATGTTGAAATCTATATTATCTCGGAAAGTCATTGATCGCTAAGGAGGCTTATCCCTATTGTAGAATAAATATTATTTATTTAAATAAATTAATTGTTTAATTTATTTATTTAAATAAGATTAAAATTGTTTTAATTGATTTATTCACAATAGGTTTAATATGGAGAACCTAAAGGGTCACACCATAAAAGAAAGAATAATTATTTAAGAAATTAATGGCATAATCGTAATAATATGTTAAGTATATTTAATTTAATCTATGGTGATAGAATAAATTAAATAGCTTAATATTTATTATTTAATATTTTAGAAATATTAAATATAAATTTATAAGAGGAGTCTTATTAATATTATTATAATTATTATTATTTTAATTTCTAAAAGAGTTTAGGAATTAATTTAATATAAGTACTCTCATTTATTCCTAATAGGATTAGGAGGTTAAATTAATTAAAAGAGTTTAATTAATTATCCCTAATAAGATAAGAGAGCTTAATTAATTAAAAGATTTTAATTAATTAAAATAAATCTCAATTCCTTAATTGTTAAGGAGGGTTGCCCACATCTATAAATAAGAGGAGTCTTATTATGGGTGGTGGGGGTTGTTGACTTTTACAACATACGTAATTCCAATAGTTGGGAGAGTACGCTCTTTTCTATAGAGATAGAAAACTAGGATTTTGCCAAATACCCATCTTCTTGAATCTATATTCTTTCTTGGTAGATCACCTCTAGAGGCCAAACACTTGGGTGGCTAACGTTGATCAAAGGAAGGAACCAAATCCGGTGGATTCAAGTTGAACGCGAAAGAATTTGGAGGTGAACATGTACCTGAGGAAGCTTGATCTTCAAGGGTATGATTTTATTCTTTATCTTTTCGTTTAATTAATAATTGTGTATAAAGGGTGATCCGGGTATATGGTTTGTAAAATTTTAAAACCCTGATTTTACACGTTTCCGCTTATTTTTGCAATTTGATTGCGTTCATGTATATTACAAACCTAACAGAAGGCCCACTACAAAGTCCATGGTTATATGTTCCCACTTCCACTCAGAAATTGGTAAGGGTTGAAGTAAACCACTTGGCTTCTGATGTTCTTCCTTAACCCTTTGACACGTGAGACATTTACTTACCCATTTAGCTATTTCCCTTTTCATATTCGACCACGAAAAGTGTCGACTTAAATCTTTGAACATTTTAGTACTGCCAGGATGTATGGCAAATTTAGAATTATGTGCTTCGTTCAAAATTTAATCTTTTAAATCTTGATCTAACGGAATCGAGATTCTATTTTCATATCTAATTATTCCATCCGTATCTATTCAAAATTTATTATACTTATCATGTGTGAAATTAGATTTTAACTTCTGACACTCTTCATCCTTCTCCTGTATCTCTTTAATTTTATCGAGCAGAGATGAAACTCCTTCAAAAAAATATAATTTTTGGGTAGAGGTAGTTGGACATTCCACCTCAATTTTTAACTTTTCAAAGTCTTTTATTAACCTATCATTGGTGGTTAATACATTCAATTTTTCTTGAATCTTTTTACTTAACGCATCAGCTACAACATTTGCTTTACCGGGATAATATAAGATTTCACAGTCAAAATCTTTTATCAATTCTAACCATCACCTCTGTCTTAAATTTAATTCCCGTTGTGTAAAAATATATTTCGGACTTTTTATGATCTCAGATATATCTCGCACTTCTCCCGCATAAGTAATGTCTCCAAATTTTAGAGCAAAACTCTGCGACTAACTCTAAATCATGATTAGGATATCTCATCTCAAAATCTTTGGTTGTCGTGCGATGCATACGCTTATCACTTTTCCATGTTGCATCAACACACACCCTAATCCTCGTGATGTGATGCGTCATCAGATACTACAAGGCCTCTGTATCATCTTGTAAGGATAACTTGGAGCCATGCTCGCCGCTTCTTCAACTCTTGGAAGCTTTCCTCACATTTATCTGTCCGGACATATATTTCACCTGTCTTTCGAAAGTTAAATTGGTTAATGGGGTTGCTATTTTGAAAAATCTTTTATAAATCGTCGGTAATAACCCGCTAAACCGAGAAAACTTCGTACTTCTATTGGAGTTGTTGGTTGTTCCCAGTTCACAACCGTTTCGATCTTAGTTGAATCTACAGATATCCCTTCTTTGTCAATTACATGACCTAAAAATTGAACTCTCTTCAACCAGAATTCACACTTGGAAAACTTTGAATAAAGTTGTTCCTTTCATAATATCTCCAATACGACTCTCAAGTGTTCAGTATGCTCTTCCCGTGTTCTCGAGTATACCAGAATATCGTCGATAAACACTACAACAAATTTTTCCAAGCATGGTTTAAACACTCGATTCATTAAATCCATAAATGCTGCCGGTGCATTTGTTAATCCAAAAGACATTACAAGAAATTCATAATGTCCATAGCATGTCCTAAACGCTGTTTTTGGCACATCCTCCTTTCTTACCTTTAATTGATGATAACTTGTTCTAAGGTCAATTTTCAAAAAATGTTCGGCCCCCTTTAATTGGTCAAACAAATCATCAATCCTTGGCAAAGGATATTTATTCTTAATAGTTAGCTTATTTAGCTCCCTATAATCTATACAGTCTCATAGTTCCATCCTTCTTCTTTACAAATAACACTGGTGCGCCCCATGGTGAAACACTAGGTTGTATGTACTTTTTATCTAAGAGTTCCTGTAATTGAATAAGTAACTCTTTCAGTTCTATAGGTGCCATTATGTACGGTGCCTTAGAAACTGGTGCCGTTCCTGGTGCAAGATCAATGATAAACTCAATCTCCCTATCTGGAGGCAAACCGGGTAAATCATCTGGAAATACATCAGGAAATTCCTTAACTATAGGTATTTGATCTAGTTTTACTCATTCCTAACGAGTATCAACTATATAGGCCAAATATCCTAAACAACCCTTTTTTAGTAATCTTTCTGCCTGAACTATAGTCAAACATCGAGATTGCTTAGGTGAACAACTACCATTGAACACTACTTTTGACTTCGAAGCAGTCAAAAGGTTAATACATTTTTGATGACAATCAATCATCGCGTTATGATTAACTAACCAATCCATTCCTAGAATTACATCAAATTCTCCCAACTGAATTGGTATCAAATCTACCTTAAAATTATGTCCTTTTATTACCACGCTACAGTTTTTATATATGGTCTTAACCGAAATTCTTTCATTATTAACAATTTCTAAACAAAATGGTTTGTCTAAATTTTCACAAGGCATATTCAAGTTTGTAGAGAAATTTCTAGACACAAATTAACAAGTAGCACCAAAATCGAATAACACATATGCATTTAAAGTGTTGATAGGGATGATACCTATCACTACGTCTTATGAAGCAACAGCATCCCTCACCGACATATTAAATGTTCTCGCGGTAGGTCGATTCTGAACCCCAACTGCAGCTACTGTTGATTTATTATTCTCTGGTATTTTAACCCCTTTTCCTCCTTGGTTTGTGGGACAGTTCTTAGAAAAATGATCCATTGAACCACAATTAAAACATTTATTTTTCTTTGGAAGAGGACACTGTGAAAGATAATGTCCTGACTGTCCACAATTAAAGCATTTGTTAAGAAGACACTCTCCTCTATGTTTTTACTACACTTAGGACAAGGTTTAATATTATTATTACTAAAATTGTTATTAGTATTTCCTATCTTTTTCCCCGAATTGTTAGAAAAAGAATTATTCCATTTACGCTTGTTATTAAACCCACCTGAACTGGGTTCTGTCTTACTTTTCCCCTTCTCATTCTGAATCTTTTTATCCTCGATGAAACTTAGCGAGATTTTCATTCCCACTTTCAATTATAGTAGCCTTCTCTAGTATTTCGGAGAAAGTTTTGATTTGAAGAACTGATAATTTACTACGAATCTGAGGTTTTAAACCTTCTTGGTACCTACGAGTCTTTCTATGTTTAGTGGTTACTTGATGAGGAGCAAACCTGGATAGTTCATTAAACTTAGTTGTATACTGGGTTACAGTAAGATCTCCTTGTTTTAAGTCCAGAAATTTTATTTCCATTCTGTCTTTCAGGGATTGGAAAAAATAGTTTTCAAAGAACAACTCTTTAAATCTATCCCAAGGAACATTTTCAGTTTCTACTCGACCTTTGGTTGATTCCCACCAATAATTAGCTTCACCTTTCAAGAAAAAAGTTGCAAAAGTTGTCTTCTAGTTATTACTAACATTGGTTACTAGGAAGAATTTTTCTATCTCGTAAATCCAAATCGGTGCATCTGAGGTTCTAATGTATCTTTAAATTGTGTGGTCCAACTAATTTAAAGTCTTTAAAGGATGTATTTTGGTTTACAGGTCTGTTTATTACTCCTAACATCATATCTACTAATTGTTGAGTTGGATTATCCTCATTATTCATTTCTCTTTGGGGTCTTCTGGTTAGTGGCATGATTCTATAAGACAACAACAAAGATTCACATAAGATTCTTAAATAACCACAACATATTGTTTATTTATAACTCACAGTCTTACAACAACTTTAAACATACTAGTATATTACACAGTACTTATGACAATGCAAACTTTGAATGCTTCTTTATTGGACTAATATAAAGCATCCAACCTCCTATGATACTCTCTAGAATTCATTGATATCATCAAAGGAATCCTGGATCATGTGACAAACCACAGATCGATCGATAAGATAAGCGCTTTTCTTCTCCTCTCTTTGGATATCGAGTTTACATGACGTTGCAAATCATTAAAAGTATCTCGAACTCCCAGAGATGTTTTAAGAGACCTTGACTGAATTTCCCTCCTGCTCCTATATGCATGGTGCAGTTGTAATTTCAGTTGATGACTATGACTCCTTTCATCCATTAGCATACACTCAGCTAAATCTGCCCTAAACTTCATCTTATTGTTCTCACATTCTGTTGTCTGCAGTAGTGATGCCATTGGCTCATCATGCTCATCTATTCTCATTAATTGTCCAGCCACTAGATCTTCTTCTTCTTCTTCTTCTTCAAGATCAAGCAGTTGTTGATCATGAAGTAATTCTTCTAATTCTGCATCACTAGATATAAAAGACTCTATTTACGATGGATTGATCACTCTTTCTTCAGCATTAGAGTTGGCCATCTATAAAAGAAAACTCCATAAATACTGGTATAAAGGTTTACATAACATAATAATTTTAATGTTATATTCTATGTCTTTTAAATTTTTTTTTTACGGACTCGAAGACTATATACTAAGAAAACTCTTCCTTATATCTATAGCCTTAACAGCTTTGATACCAAAATTGTAACACCCCCATACCTATACTCCTGTGGTATCCGATATGGTGTTTACAGAGAATTAACATAATGCATTTAAATCTATACACCCATGGTATCTGATTAAAACATTGCATTAGATAGAGGGACTATCAGATATAATTCCCATAGATTCAAGATTCGCAGTATCCCATAACAGATGGTAATTCCCAAGAGAAATATTATTGTGTTTGGATAACCTCACTTGAATATATGAACTGTATCTGTGACTAGAGTCTATCTATCCGAAATTCAGGGTGTCAGTAATAACATGAACAGTCCATATTACCAATACCCTCACCAAGATGTATAGACTATGTTATGCGGTTACATACTATCGTATCGATAGTAACTATCTATCTGAAATTCAGAGTATTAATAACAACATGAACAGTCCATGCTATTAACACCCTCACTCAGATAAATAGTTCCCATAGAAGACATCTTACTTTACATCTATATATGTAAGAAAACACGGTTGCGGAAATAAAAGATGTTATATATATCATAATATTATGATTCGATTACAAAATTCTCATAACGAGTTCTTATTACAAAGTATTCATACAGAACAAGAATATAATCTAATCTATGTAGGGACGCTTCCCTTTATCTACTCCAGATGTTCCAGGATTACCATCTAATACTGCAAAGGGAATAATTTACAAGGGTGAGCTATGACATGCTCAGCAAGTTGTATATTTATAACAATATAGGATTTGAAGAATTATAACAATTCAAATTTCGACTGATTGTTGTTACCATTTCTAGATTTCTAATTCCAACTAGTTCTGAAATTTTTATCCTTTCTGTTAGTCACAAAGACTTAGAAATTCTGTTCAGATGTGAGATAGGGGATCAGCCTATTCAACATCCTAGGAGTATGCATATCACCTACAGTGCTCAATTACACTTACAATTTACAGTCAATATATTCATTGACTACACTTTGCTCCCTTACGGGATACTCAACTTCAGTATACGATTGTCTTACCAAAACAATTTGGCTTGACACGACAGTTTATGCTCAATAAACAATATCATATGAATAAATAATTCATTTCTTAGTCATGCTATAACTATAGCAATAACTTTTCAATAATAGGTAATTCAACATAGGTTTATTATATCAACAGTATAGCAAGATAGAATCTTTTTCAGTGAATAAACAGGCTTGATAAATTTTGCATAAGTAATAAATTGGGTATAGAAGACTTGCCTGAGCGTAGATCAGTCAAGTTATACTATTCGAACGCTATTAAGTACCTATGACGTTCAAGAATATAAATCTAACACGTTTGTATTGATAACAATACTCAAATAAAACATTTATTTAATACCACGTTAGATTTAATAGGGTTTGACTTTTAATACCTTTGATAAATGAACTAAATTTTATTTATAAAATTTGGTTATATTTTTTAAATAATTTAATTATCCCTATAATATATTCTAGAAGGTTTAAAGTATTTTTAAAATATTTATTTATCCTTTAAATGATTTTTAAACCATTTATTTCTATTTATATGTAATTTATATTTAGTAAAATTTTATAAAAAAACATTATTTAATATTATTAAATAATTTATAATAATTTATTATGATTTTTATTTCAATAATAATATTTTTACATAATTATTTAGTATTTAAAAGCTATTATTCTAATTACTTTATTAATAAGTTAATTATAAATAATATCTAAATAAAATAAAATAAAATAATTATTATATTTTTGTAGAAATATCAAAAATAATTTATAATAATTTAATATAATTTTTAAAATTGTTTTTATTAATTATTTCTAATTTTTTATAATTTATTTCTAAAAAAAATAATTTCTATCCGTCGCTAAAGCTCTACAGTGACAGAAAGTGTCGTTGTAGGTGTTCTTAAGTTTCAAGGCGTACCGTTGCTTGGTGGTCGAGTCATTTAGTTTGACCATTAAATAACTTCAAGATTGGTAATGATTTTTTGGTTAGATCAAGTATTGGTGTCAGTAGTACTCATGCAATAGTACAAGTTCAAACAATAAACAGGCTTTAATCTACATCTAACAAGAAATTAAAAAGATTCAAAGTTACTGTCAGAGTTGTTCTTGGGTTTCTGGGTAACTCAGAATAGTGGTCATGGCCGGTCAACGGTTTTGTGGCTTGAATAACTTTGATTCGGTGTATTAAATGTATGTTTTGTTTGCTGTAACATGTAGTCTATATACCAGGGTACGTATATATAACATTAACATTAACAAATTGTAATTCTAAGATCTCTATTTATGATGGTCAAAGTACAGCTAACAACTGTTCTTTGTGTTCTTTAGTTTTCTGGAAAACCCAGAAAACTCGGTCATGCTCGGTCAACTACTTTTGACCAATAATTCTGGTAATCCTATGAGTTGTTTATTCGATTGAAGATCATAGATATGTAGTATGTATACTAGAGTACCAATTTATAACAAAAGCATAAACAATTAACAATTAGAAGATGATTAAACCGGTCGGTCAAAATAGCCGGTTCAGCTGTTCTTGAGCTTTCTAGGGAACCCAGAAAACCAACTTCCGTGAACGGTCAACCTACTTTGACTGATTATATCTTGGAATCTATGGTTCATCTGAACCTTTTTTCTTTTCCAAATTAAAGACCTACTTACAGGCTACGAATATCAATCAATTAACAGACAAAAACATAAACACACATGAATCAAAAAGCCTTGACATTCGGCTGTCAGACGATTTTTTTTCAAAATTCCCAGATTTCATAAAACGCTTAATTAAGGCATCTAGATGTTATGAAAATGTGTTCTACCACTCTAACATACTTTCTAACATCCTAATACAATATTCTAAACATCTAAACAACAAATCTAACATAAGATCAAAGAGAAATTTATGAACTAGGGTTTGTACCTTTTCTTGAGAAATTTGTGATTCTAGCTTCTAATCTTATTGCTGATAACACCCAGGCTTGATATGGTAGGTTTATAAGTGTATCTAGGCTTTGAGAATTCGTGGGTTTGCTCAGCCCTAAAGTTCCTATTTATAGAATTCTCCAACTTGGCTTTTTGGTCATTTTTCCACCTACTTGCCTCCATTCCATAAAGATCGATCTGTGACTCTTCCTGCTTTGCTTGGGAGTTTGGAAGCATGTCATGTGATGTTTTGGAACTTGTAATGGTGACTCCCAACCTACTTGTGAGCTAGTTGATTAAGTTAGTAGCTTAATTAGGTTTAAATCTTCACTAATCTTGATTAGGGTTTTGTTTTTAATGATTATAAATGTTAAGTAATGTTAATTAGTACCTAATAGAAGTTTACTAACCATGATTAAGTGTTAACATAAGCTAATTAGAGTTAGATTAGCTAATTAGGATTTAATAAATAAATTAGGTTTTAGGTTTTGCTAATTAGGGTTAGGGTTTGTTAACCTAGGTTTACTAACTTAAATTTCTCAGTAATCCTAACAAGCACGACAAAGCAACTTGTCAAATTAATTTTACCGAAAAGTCCGATTATGGAAAAAAAAATTAAGCACGAGGTGTCAAACACGACGTTTTTCGGATAAAATTTTATTTGGTCAATTTTGTTAAACCAAGTATATAATAACACGTAACACATTTAGAACAGAGAAATTTTATTTATATAACGGGATTTATACATACGAGTCTTATTAGGGTTTTGGGTTTTTACAGTGCCCATCGAATAATTAATGAAAATACTTTTGTTTGTTAATAGACAAACTTACCTTTACATCTGTACCAAATACTTGGCATAGGATAGCGTTAACAGTTCTATATCGAAAGGCTTGTAAACAAATCAATCAATTTTTCAAGACTTGTCTAGCCGAGTTAAAACAACATCGACTCTTTCGTTAAAACCATTCATGCATTTCAGAACATGAATCATATAAAACTTGGCTAACACGGAGGTTAGACAAGCGTTAAGAAAACTTGCCTTCAAGCGTCTTTGAATATAAAATTCAATCAATTCTCAGTCTTTACAGGATCTACATGATATATTTTAATAGCACATTGTAATTAGTTTACAAACAACTAACTTTATTGTTCAAACCAATTTCTTTCTCTTCTATGTCTTACTTGAATTTATTTCGTTAATAAAGTCAATTTGTCTTTCTATGCTTCATTACGACTTATTAACGTTCTTACGTTATTAACCGACATTCGATCATCATTGGTGAAATACCAACGTTGAATCATCATTCATGGCTTACTTGTTTATACTTTTGCATTCTTCATTTAATTCTTATTAAACTATACTAAATCTTCTAACATTATCACCTATAAGTGATTTAAGGTCAGACTTATCATGTACATTAGGTACCTTCATGTCTTACTATTGGTTTACATTATATTTAGAATCAAAACTTACCTTGGTCAACTTTTTTACATTGCCGGCGCTACGACGTCAATCTCTAGTATATCTTTTGGCCATTTGCTTACCAATTAATGTGGGACAAGGTCGGATCCCGGCGTCGGCCGTGACCATTTTGTCTTTGGGTTTGGCGCCATGCGCACGCTCTATACGCACCGATTTAGCTAGGACAGTTGGTTTTTCCAACGAAACTCCCAGCTTCATAACTTATTCGTTTTACATCCGAATTGGCTCATTCGAAAGCCCACAACTTACAAATTACATACTCTAAGTGTTTATATAGGAATTTTACATTTCCGAATCCGTTAACTCGGAATTCACCTTTTGGTTCATTTTGAGCGTTCGTTTATCGTTTTCGAGCGTTCAATACTCGTTTTCTGCGTTATAAGTCGGAATTCGATGATTCTCATGTCCACAACTCTTGAATACCATATCTCACGTGTTGGCAATGAAAACCAATATTTTCAAGTCACACGACAACTTTTCACCCTTAATTTTAGATTTCTACGATTTTGACGTTTAACGTCTATTTTCGCAAAATTTGACATAACTTCGTTACTCGTGCTCTATAAGCCAAATCAAATGGAACACTCCATTGATTCATTATCTCCATCCTAACCAAACAATATGCACATACCCAAGCTATGAGGGTTTTCAAATCGTCCAATCACAACTACGTTCACGTTCATAACTTTCTACGGTTTTAACTTACAATCTCTATTCTATCATGACTTATTAATGTTTTCCTTATTAATAGACATCCTTATTCCTCCTCACTAAATATGCTCCACCAATCTACGATTCTCTACGAGAAAGAAATCAAAAAAGATGAAGACTATTGTTTACGAGAATATTACCTTTGTCGTTCTTCGCGTTTTTGATAAACGTCTTATGGTTTCCTTGGAAGTAGATTGATTATATGTTTCTAGCTCTTTTTCTCTCTCAATATGTATTGGACAATGTTTGTAAAACACTAAAAGTCCAACTTAAGCTTTGTCTTTATAGTAAATCCAAATGGAGGGCAAAATGGTCCAAATGGCGACCTCCTTACTATTCCACCTCCTCTTCAACTTAGCCACCAAGTAATCACTTTACTTGGTGGCCAAGTGGCCGACCCACATGCCCATGGGTCTTCCCATGGGTTTTACCCATCTGCTGACCCACTGGTTCGACCCGCGGTTTAACTTTTTGGATTGGGCTAGTCTTAAATTAATATTGGGCCTTAACTTGGGCTTGATTCCATACTTCATTGGGCTTGCTTTTAATCCAAGTCCAATTGGATTATACCAAATCCATAGCTCATAATCTAGTTAGAACTAATCGTATTCCATGCGTATAACTTTCGTATTCTCTTCGTCTAGTACTCATACGATAATCGTATTATACGTCGTACTATTCTTCATACCATACTCGTATTCAAACTAGTATAATGCTCGTATCTCATACGTATAATAACCCAAATGATTATACACCTTTCCTTTCCCTTTCTGAAATCTCTTTCAATAAGCCTTAGGTTTTAATTCCGCAAGTGAAAACTTCATTTGCCATAACAGAAATATTATCGGATATTCCATTATATCTTCATATTCTATCATTATGCGTTTCTCAGAATTTTGAACCTAAGCTCTGAACGAAGTCGGATGAATAGTATTTTTACGGGAAAATTCTCGAAAAAAATTCCTTTTTGTCTTGATAATTCAAAACAATTAATCCTAGCACATAGCCAGAATACTAACCACATTCACACATTCTAGGTCATAGAACGACCTTCAAATATCTTACTCACATAATTAATCAATTAAATTCATTTAATCCACATAATCAAATAAAAATTTAATTCATTAAAAAGCCAAAATTCTCGGGCGTTACATTCTTCCCTCCTTATAAGGATTCTGTCCCCAAAATCTCGCTATTCTTACATAAACAAATGAGGAAACTTTTCCTTCATTTTACTTTCGAGTTCCCACGTTGCTTCTTCAGCATCATGGTTACTCCATATTACCTTTACTGAAGGTATTACTTTATTTCTCAAAACTTGTTCCTTCTTATCAACAATTTGAATAGGAAGTTCTTCATACGTTAATTCTTTTTCTACTTAAATAGACTCATATTCTATTACGTGCTTGTAGTGCGGTTTATATGGATGCAATAATGTCACGTGAAACACATTGTGTAATCTTTCCATCTCGGGAGGTAAGGCTACTTCATAAGCTACCTCTCCTACCCTTCTTAATATATGAAAAGGTCCTACAAACCTTGGACTTAACTTCTCTTTCTTCCCAAAATGTATCTTCCCTTTCCAAGGCGACACTTTTAGAAAGACATACAATCCTACTTCAAATTCTCTATTCTCTCGATGAGGATCTGCATACTTTCTTTATCTATCTTGAGCCGCTACTAATTGAGTTCTTATCAGCTTAACCATGTCTTCCATTTGTTGTACCATCTCAGGTCCCAACATTCGACATTCACCTACTTCATCCCAGCAAAGTGGTGTTCTGCACTTCCTCCCATACAACACTTCATAAGGCGGCATGCCTATACTACCGTGAAAACTATTGTTGTAAGCGAATTCCACCAAAGGCAGATGTTCGTCCCAACTACCCTTGAAATCCATAATGCAAGATCTTAACATATCTTCTAGCATTTGAATTGGCCATTAACTTTGTCCATCCATCTATGGATGATACGCCGTACTCAATCTTAAATGCGTTCCCATTTGCTCTTGCAAATTACTCCAAAAGTTCGACGTGAATCTTGGATCACGATCGGACACAATCGAAACAGTTACTCCATGTCTAGAAACAATTTCCTTGACATAAAGCTTAGCTAACTGCTCTAGGTTATACCTAACACCTATTGGTAAAAAGTGAGCCGATTTGGTTAACCGATTCACTATTACGCAAATAGCATCATATCCTTTTTTTGTTATTGGAAGTCCCACCACAAAGTCCATGATGATATGCTCCCATTTCCACTCTAGAATCTCTAGTGGATGTAACAACCCACTCGGTCTTTGGTTTTCAACCTTAACTTTCTTACAAGTTAAGCACTTACTAACATATTCTGCGATCTCCCTCTTCATGTTTGGCCACCAAAAGTTCTAACGAAGGTCTTGATACATCTTAGTATTACCAGGATGTATCGAGTACCTCGAACTATGAGCCTCACACATAGTTTCTTCTTTTAAATCGGAATTATTTGGAACCCAAATTCTTCTTCAAAATTGAAGTAAACCTTCTTGATCAAGGTTATACTTAGTCTTCACATCATTATCTTTTTAATTCGCTCACATTCTTCAGTACTTATCTGTACTTCCTTAACCCGTTCCACTATCGTTGGTCGAGTTTCTATTTAGAATAACATCTCCACCGTTTCACTTGGTAACTTAACTTCTAACTCCATCTTTGCCATCTCCGTTATTAACTTATTCCGAGTCGTTAACATTGACAGCTTTTCCCCACCCTTCCGAGTTAACGCGTCGGCTACTACGTTCGCCTTCCCTGGATGATATAAGATATCACAGTCGTAATCTTTTATCAACTCTAACCACCTTCTCTTCCTCATATTCAACTCCTTCTATGTGAAGATATATTTCAGACTTTTATAATCCGTGTATATCTCACACTTCTCTCCGTATAAATAATGTCTCCATATTTTTAAGGCAACAAAGACTACAGCTGCCAATTCTAGGTCATGAGTAGGATATACCTTCTCATAATCCTTTAAATGGCGTGACGCATACTCAATAACCTTGCCATGCTACATGAGCACGCAACCAAGTCATTTATGCTAAGCATCACTATAAACTACGAAATTCCCTGTATCATCTGGTAAGGATAATACAGGTGCCTCACTCAACCTCTTTTTTAGTTCTTGAAAACTTATTTCACACTTCTCTGTCCACTCATACTTCACCGACTTTCTTGTCAGATTCGTCAACGGAGTAGCTAATTTAGAAAAGTCATGAATGAACCTTCTATAGTATCCCGCTAACCCCAAAAAACTCTGAACCTCGGTTGGCATTTTCGGTTGCTCCCACTCATTCACTGCTTCCACCTTCGTTGGATCTATGGATATACCATCTTTATCGATAACATGTCATAGAAACTGCACTCGTTCAAGCCAAAATTCATACTTAGTGACTTTCGCAAATAACTTCTCCCTCCGTAGTGTTTCCAACACTATTCTTAAAAGTTCAGCATGATCTTCTGGCATCTTAGAATAGACTAGAATATCATCAATGAATACTACAATGAACTTGTCTAAATACTATTTGAACACTCTGTTCATCATATCCATAAATACGGCTGGCGCATTTGTCAACCCAAACAACATAACCAGAAACTCGTAATGCCCATAACGAGTTATGAACGCCGTCTTAGATACATTCTCCTTCCTTACTTTAAGTTAATGATACCCCATACACAAATCTATTTTAGAAAAATACTTTTCCCCTTTTAACTGATTAAATAGATCATCGGTCCTGGGAAACGGGTATTTATTATTAATCGTTAACTTGTTCAACTCTCGATAGTCGATACAAAGTCGTAACGACCCATCCTTCTTCTTTACAAACAATATCGGGGCTCCCCACAGAGACACACTCGGTTGAATGTACTTTCTATCTAATAGTTCTTGTAATTGAAACATTAACTCCTTCATTTCTACTAGCGCCATCCTATATGGTGCCTTTGAAACCGGTGCCGTACCCGACAACAATTCACTCACAAATTCAACATCCCTATCTGGCGGAATACCGGGTAACTCCTCTGGAAATACATCCGTAAACTCTTGAACTACCGCTATCGGTTCTAATGATGCTCCCACTCTTTGGGTATCAACAACATGGCACAGGTATCTTGCAAAGCCTTAGGTTTACACTCTTTCTAGCTTGTGTCATGGTTAGACAACAAGAACGTCCCGATGATTTATTACCATAAAACACCACCTCAGGTATCTTGCAAAGCCTTAGGTTTACACTCTTTCTATGACAATCTATTATCGCTCTATGGTTAATTAACCAATCCATACCTTGAATTACATCGAATTCTCTTAACCTTATCGGTAAAGGATCTACCAATAATCTATTACCCTTAATATCAATGAAACAATTCCTATGAATGTATTCAATGTGAATTATCTCTTCATTTGCTACCTTAACGTCTAAAGGTAGTTCTAGCTTTTTAGGATTTAATCCCAGTTGCTTAGAAAATCCACATGCTATAAAAGAACAAGTAGCACCCGAGTTAATTAACATATAAGCATTTATTTCGTTGACTGGAATGATACCTGCTACTACATCCGCTGATGCAACCGCATCTTGGACAGTCATATTAAACATTTAGGCTGAGGGTCTACCCAATGATAGTGTTGGTTCAATAATGGCTAAATTACAACTACCATAACCCTTACTACCCTCCTCCCCCCTTCTTTGGGCAATTTCTTGCCATGTGGTCCATAGACCCACAAACAAAACAACCACGACTTTTCTTAGGATTAGGACAGTTGGGTGATATGTGACCATCCTACCCACAATTATAACAACCTGCTTTCCCTTTTAGACAGACTCCTAGATGAGTCTTGATGCATGTCTTGCATGCCTCCATCCTACGTTTAGGATCCCATTGTCTCACTCCAGTATTCCCGGAGTTAAAATTATATCTTTTAGGAATACTACAACTACTACTGGCAACATCTGCCTTAGTTCCTTCCTCTCCCTTGCTCTTATTCTTTCGTTCCTTGTGGTATTGGGTCAATGCCTCACTACCACCCTCTGTTATTATCGCCTTTTCTAGAATGGTCCCACAGGAAGCACTCTAGAAAACTGAAATCCTACTATAGAGCCAGGGTTTTAGGCCCTGCTCAAACCTACGAGCCTTCCTTTCTTCTGTGTCCACTTGGTGCGGAGCAAACCTTGCCAATTCATTGAATTTGGCCGCATATTGGGGAACAATCATGTTTCCCTTCTTAAGTTCTAGGAACTTAATCTCCATCCTCCCTTGCATGCTAGTAGAGAAGTAGTTCTCAAAGAATACCTTCTTGAACTATTCCCATGTAACAACATCTGCTCTAGCCCCACCCTGGTGAGCCTCCCACAAGTAGTTGACTTCCCCCTTCATCATGTAGGTCGCAAAAGAAGTCTTTTGCGACTCAGCTACGTTTGTAGTAACAAATGCCTTCTTTATTTCCTTGACCCATGTCTGGGCCTCCATTGGGTCCGTCGTTCCCTTGAACTCAGGTGGACCTACACTTTTAAATTCCTTAAAGGTAGTTGTTCAAGCTGCCCTAGGTCATGCGGGTGCTCTACCCCCGGCTTGGTTAAATACAGTCGTTAATAAATTAACGAACTCTTGCATAGGGTTATTTGGACCCCCTGATTATCGTTATGCGATTCCGCCTCTTGATTACGTTATCTTCTTCTTGGCGGCATTTCTGATTAAATAAATAAAGTCCCGTTATTACTTATTTGCTTACTTAGTTATTAGTCGATGAAAAACTTGAACATTAACTCATATACAACAAGGCACATTAAATAAAAACTTCTTTATATTAAAATGCTTCTTCATAGTCCCAGACTATTTACAATTTGCTTTCCATAGACAAAAGCTATTACATTTATATCTCGCGATTGACTTTCAAAAAAAATGGGATTTAGAAAAAGACTACCCTTTAATTATACGAAAGAGGGTTTTACGTCACTACACAAAAATATTTACCATTCTAACTTCTAATACTGCCTAACAACATTCTGATGCTTCTCGTTTGCTAGAATTGACACAATATCTCGACTTATAGTATGTCGAGTCTATCCCAACTCAATAGAATAACAAGCTATTTTAAGCTTGAAATCCTCGTGTGCACTGTCATTGATATATGACATTCATGCTATCTTCTTCTCTGTCATGAGCACCTTCTCATCATGCTCTATCTAAAAGTCTGACTCTACAAACTCCTTTGCCCCATAAAGATCATTGATCTCTTCCTTCTGGTGCTGCACCATATTGTGCAGTTGCACGTTACGGTCAAGCACTGAGAGATACATTGCCCTCATCGTCTCTTTAGGTGTTGACTCTAAGGTAGGCATCACTGTATTAACCGATGTTACCTCCATATCATCATCCACATCTATCATCATATTCAAATATGATGCCAATCCCATGGTCTCCTCTGAATAGTCCTCCTCTGAGAAATACTCCCCGGGCTCTGATTCTTCTAGAATCACTAAAGGTATCTCTGCTACAGGCATAGGTACTGGCTCTACTCTGTTCACGAACTCCTCGCTCACCACATATATATCTATATACATCAAGCTATCGATTGACATCTACAATAACACATAACAAGTTGATTAGTACCTAATACACAATAATATAACCATAAATCACGTTTAATCCATTTAGGGTTACTTTCCATCTTTTAAATCTTTTGGTACTGAGTTTCCTCAATACCTTATTTGACTCGAGTTAACTTTCTTCAGACTTTTCCTTTCCTAACGAGGTTATTAGCCTAAGGTTCTTCCCCCCTTAAGTTTTATAACCTAATGCTTTGATACCAACCTGTGACGCCCCCAAATCCGGGTATCTTCCAACCCGACAGATGATGCTCCACGATACTACAATTCATACAATCATTCCATTGAGATAACAACAAAATGAGTGTACTTACTGTAAGAACCCGAATATTTAGAAATTATTAAAATAAAAATTTAGTAAAAAAAATTCTTAAGGCATGAGAAGGGTTCGAATAAGAATATATGTATATGTTGTGAGGTATGTGGAATGGTGTTGAATGAGATAATATAAACTATGCAATAAGTGATTTTTGTGTTTAATAAACATATTATTATTATATATTTGTTGTTTATTGAAGAGGCGAGTTATTTGAAGTAAAAAAAATGGATAGAAATCTATCTATTGAAATTAAATAATTTATTTAAAATTATTTTATCATAGTAAGTTGGCGACGTTAAATATCTTTGATAATCACCAATTTCTTGAGTATATGTATAAGTAAGTATCAAGTCTAAGGTAGTGCAACCATATCATTTAATGGTGGATGTATAGGAGCTGGGCTAAACGATTTCTTCAGAGAGCGAAGGTATATACGAATTAGTGACTGATCTAACATGCTGTGAAAATAGTGTAGACGAGATGGAAACTAATTTGTTGGTTGTTTGTGGGAAACCACTCAGTGTACTATATTGAATACTATTAAAGACTTGACGCATGCTAGGTTTTGACTTGTATATATGTACGTTGTTGACGAAAGAAGGAAATCGATATATCTTTAGATAAATATAGGTTAGAGATTTATTGATTAATATTGAGTATGGTTAAATGTATAGATTAAAGAAATTGTGTTGAGGCAATCTATAGAAAGGCAAGAGAAATAATTATAGTATATTTCTACTAAAGGATATTAAAATAAACTCTAGCATTTGATTATTTTAATAAAAGGGGGAATATTATTTTGATATTATCTTATATAGCTTTATGACGAGGAAATGTGTGGGATTAAGTAATGTGGTAAATATATTAAAACATATTTGCTATATAAGTTGATGGAAACAATTTATCATGATAGAAATAAACTTATTTTCTATAAATAGTGCGACGCACGTGTCGTGCATGTAAATATTCTAATAATACAAAGATATTATATTAAGAATAATATCTTGCGAAAATGAGTAATCGTGTTATTATGATTAGTTCTTATATTTAGAGAAAACATGATAAAAAAATCTTAATTATGCTATGGAGAAGTCCATAATTTTGATTATAGTAATGTGGTGGGAAATGAATAAGTAATGAGAATAAGTAATAAGCTTAATGTAAGCTTGTGCGATATGCCTAGTGTGGAAAAGTGATGGAATAAGCATTCATTAAATAATTTAATGAATGAATAATTGAAGGAATTAAATTTGTATGTGCAATGGTTTTATATTATATAATAGCTACATCTATATGATATGAAATGAGGTAGAACACTTCAATGGTAACTATATAATGTAGGAAGTATTTGAATATATATGTATAAAGGCTTGTATGTTAGCATTATGTACAAGTGAGATAATAAAATGTAACATGGTGCAATGGACCACTTCCATTACCATATTATAAGATGTAAAGTTAAGAATAATGTTATTTTGTGAGATTATATTATTAAGAGCTTGTGAGCTATTAATTACTAAGTCCACATAATTATGTCTTATGTGGCATACCCAGTGAAGTTAAATTAAAAGGAGATTTAATGGGAAGTATTAAGAGAAAATAAATGAGGAGTTAATAAATAATTGATATTAATTATCATTGTAATAATTGAGTGTATTTGAGGTGATAACTTGAGAATGTCCAACTATTTTATAATTAGCCTAATTAAAATATTAATTGGAATAAACCAATGTACATTGATTATATAATTCTATGTGAATGGGTGTATATGTATGCACCTTTGGGGAAAAATATCATATAAACCTAAGTATGCTAATAATAATATGGAATGTTGAGTTATATTGGAGTGTCCCAAATTGAGTGTCACATTTACTCCTAAACCTCAGTCACGTGTAGAACAAAGGCTAAAGCCAATGTTCCTCCTTTTTCTTCCAAGCTTTGCTGGGCAATGATCATGGAGGGAGTGGGCACAATGATGCAAATTACCAACCAATTAGCAACTCCTCTATACCCAATAACTTCTTCTTTCTTTCTTTAGTTTGATTCATGGAGTAAAATCCAACATTGGTCCATGACTCTTCTATAAATAGAGACCCCCTTCTTCATTCTTCACATTTGAAATTTTGAGAATTCTAGTAAGTGAGTGGTAGAGAAGTTGGGAGAAGTCAGAAGTTAAGATTCAAGGATTATCCATTTAGCTTCAAAAGGTATAACTCTTAAACTATGTTCTTAAATTCAAGTTCTTTGCAAGTTCTTAGAAAAAGTAGCTTTTGCGTCATAAAATTGATGGCTAAGGGTTGTTATAATCCATGAATTGATGCTAGACATCGTTAATATGGTTGGATACAAAATCAATGGAAGTTAAACGAACCAATTTGGTTTAGAAACGAATTCGTAGTGAATGATTTCACTAAATTGTCCAAAACATGAATTTTTACATGAACATGAGTTATAGATTCATTTTTGGATTAGTTAATGTTTATGTTAGTTGATGGGTATTATGATATGTTGTAGTTCTATGAATTACGAATCCATAGAATAAAAAACGGACTAATTTGGACATGTATAACTCAAATTATGAAGGTAGAAAGGATTTTTGGTTTGTTATTTTGTAGCATAGCATGAATCCGTGAATTAACATTAGCTATGGCCGCCTCGGTGGGCTGTTTAGTAAAGCAAGACCCCGCCCCTGCGGGGTGGTCTCGATCAAGAATCGCCGTAAAAAATATGACAAAACATGTTTTGGTAAAACGACCATAACCTTTTCATACGTACTCCGATTATGAAAATTCAAAATGATCCGGAACGAGAACGAATAGACCTACAACTTTTGTTCTTTAAGTGTTTCAATTTGAGGTCATTGGGAAGGGTCAAAATAGTCATCTTTGTCACTATTACATAATCGAAGGCCATCGGAGGGCGTCGAGCGAGCACATGCGCAAGTATAGTGCTCCCGACGATGGAATATGTTATTCTAAGTGATGTAACATGAAAATGTATGATAATAGACATGACATATAAGATTACCTTACTCATTATAGAATGCTTTAGCATGGCTTAGTATGTGTTTTGCAAAGAAACTTAAGAGTTTTGAAAAATGAATATTGACGAACCTTGAGTCTTTGAAGGTTTGATATTTTAACACATACATCTTGTTGAGTTATGAGTATAATTAAGAATAAGAAGTGATTTAAAGTTGCTTTACTTATTATCAACTTACAATAGCTTAGTTGAAAATGATTTCTAAAGAAAACTTTAAACTTTAAGAACGAACTTAAAGTAACTTTTGTACTTAAAGTTCTAAACATGATAACATATATTCATGGATTAGTTAGCTATGAAATGAGATTAAAAGTTGCACCTAGTTACTTTACCTTGGCCTAGAATAACTTTTAAAAGTGAACGTGAACGCCTTATGCCCCTAGACATGACGATTATGTTCATCTTTTTGCTAAGCATGAATTGGACGTTTCAAGTGTGGTTTAAAATACGTTTTAAAATAATGAAATATGCTATGTCTATGTGAAGCATACTAGTAGAGGCTTATTAGTACCAATATATGGTTTAAAAGCTTATATCATCAAATCTTGTTAAAGTAAGTTGTTAAGCTTTATTGATTGAAATAAATCACTACGAAACTAAGTAGTATGAATATAAACGACGTAGATCACGTATCTATAAACTTTAAAAATGTGTCGAGCACATAGCGAGGCAAGTGTGTGTTAAATGTATATGAATGTTGATGTTAAGTACGGGTGGTTAGGTATACCTATACATACCTAGCTATTCTAAGAGTATGATGAGAAAGTGAAGTGTAGGTTTTACAATCCTAGTTAGGAGACACTATTTGTTCTTATATTAAGAGCGTATGAAATGTATGACTAATGAATATGAATCCATGCTAATATAACTGGGTAGGAATACACTAAGTGCAGTTAAGCGTTAAGCAGTTAAGTCGTAGTTCATAAACTACGAATCAGGCAAGTCTTTCAGTTCCTATTTGATATATGAATTCAATAACTGTTAGTTGAGCTATATTTTGCTATGATAATGTTGATGTATATATATGAAATGCATATGAGATATGTATGAAAGTTTAAAGTTGATCTTTGATGATATGCTTGTGAAGTAAATTTCTATGCATGTTATGTGTGAAGTAACATGCTTAGTTAATATTAATTGATTATGAATACATGAACTGAATATGCTATTATATGCTATGTGCTGCATGAAAATTGTAAGAATTGCTGGGCTGTCGAGCTCACCTTTGCAAATAACCACTTTTGCAGGTTAAAGACTCACGGTAAAGATTTCGTGCTTCTTGGTTTACAAAGTAGATAGTTTCACAACGAAGGATACTATTTAGATTATTACTTGAACCATGTTTAGGTTCTAGGAGTGTACTTGATATATACTTACGATGTTTAATACATGTTGTATTGTAAGGATGTATTAGTTAATACATAGAGGATATCGAATCAAGATGTAAAATCTTATACAGTAATTCTAATAGACTGAACTATATTACATAGTTGATTCAAGAATTGTAATTGGTTCAAAGTTATTAAATCAATAAAAGATTTTATTCAAGAGATTGAAAAAGTTTAAATTATTCCACATTTTTATAATATCAAATGTGATGTAATACATGAATAGTAAATGACCAAGATTAGAAACTTATAAAAGTTTGGGGTCATTGTGCAGATCCTGGAAATGGAATGAATTTATATTCTAAATTTTAATAAGTAAAGTTTTATTCATTAAGTTATGAATGAAAAATATAAATAGTTTGACGATAGTAGTATCGTGGCGGACCGGATCTATGGTTCGAAGGGATTCGGATTTGGGGGCGTCACACTTACTATATTCTTATTACATTAGTAATAAATCCTTTCCCAGGTTCATAAATTGAATACATTCTTTGTTATTCGTAAGTATATTACATACAAATACTCTAGTCTATTATAGGATAATGAATTATCCATCTTAGCCTTGCCCTTACCTCTTTTAGAACTCTCAGTTCATTCGGCTTTAGCTGCAATCATATAATTCAAGTAAGAAGTGAGCATAAATAGCTTAGCAAGTCTAACAAAGGATGATATAAACACCACATCGAGAATTATATGATTATCTTTTATAATTGAACAAGTATCTATGAATCTCCATGAAGCATTGACGTATATTTCTCATTACATAACAACAATTCCAAAGTATATATAATAGCTTAGGAATTCTGAACCGGTCAAAAGACCATGAACATACTCTTTTCGTTTTCATTCTTGAAAAGGACATCCGAGACTAAGGCCATCACTCCAGCATTACTTACGAGTACATCTAGGTGATCAGCCTATAGTACCCTATGTTGATCAACACTCTTCCATTAAACGTATTTAGGTTTAACATTTGGCAACCTCACGTGCCCATCGAATAATCGATGAAAATACTTTTGTTTGTGAATAGACAAACTTACCTTTACATCCGTACAAAATACATGGCATAGGATAGCATTAATAGTTTTATATTTGAAAGACTTGTAAACATATCAATCAATTCTTTAAGACTTGTCTAGCCGAGTTAAAACATGCATCAATCTTTCTTTAAAACCATTCATGCATTTTAGAACATGAATCATAGAAAACTTGGCTAACACGGAGGTTTGACAAGCGTTAAGAAAACTTACCTTAAAGCATCTTCGAATATAAAATTCAATCAATTCTCAGTCTTTACAGGATCTACATGATATATTCACATAGGACACTGTAATTAGTTTATAAACAACTAACTTTATTGTTCTAACCAACTTCTTTCTCTTCTATGTCTTACTTGAATTTATTTCGTTAATAAAGGCAATTCGGCTTTCTATGCTTCGTTACGGCTTGTTAACGTTCTTACGTTATTAACCGACATTCGATCTTTATTGGTGAAATACCAACGTTAAATCATCATTCATGCTTTACTTGCTTATAATTTTGTGTTCTTCGTTTAATTCTTATTAAACCATACTAAATCTTCTAACGTTATCACCTATAAGTGATTTAAGGTCAGCCTTATCATGTACATTAGGTACCTTCATGTCTTACTATTGGTTTACATTCAATTTAGAATCAAAACCTAACTTGGTCAACTTTTTTCTACATCGCATTGACTGGCGCCAGTCTCTAATATATCTTTATGTCATGGCGCCAATTAACAGGGGACAAGTAGAAGAACGTGGGGCCATTTGTCTTTGGGTTTGGCGCTCCTACGCTTTGCCCTATGCACTGGGTTGGGCAAGAGACAGTTGGTTTTTCCAACAAAACTCCCGGCTTCATAAGTTATTCATTTTACATCCGAATTGGATCATTTGAAAGCCCACAACTTACAAACTACATACTCTAGGTGTTCATATAAGAATTTTACATTTTCAAATCCGTTAACTCGGAATTCACCTTTTAGTTCATTTTGAGCGTTCAATACTCGTTTTCTTCGTTATAAGTCAGAATTCAACGATTCTCGAGTCCACAACTCTTGAATACCCTATCTCACGTGTTGTCATTGAAAACCAACATTTTCAAGTCACACGACAACTTTTGACCCTTAATCCGAGATTTCTATGATTTTGACGTTTAACGTCTATTTTCACAAAATTCGCTATAACTTCGTTACTCGTGTTCTATAAGACAAGTCAAATGGAACAATCCATTGATTCATTATCTCCATCCTAACTAAACAATATTCATATACCCTAGCTATGAGGGTTTTCAAATTTTCCAATCATAACTACGTTCACGTTCATAACTTTCTACGATTTTAACTTACGATCTCTATTTAATCATGACTTATCAATGTTTTCATTATTAATAGACATCCTTATTCCTCCTCACTAAACATGCTCCACCAATCTACGATTCTCTACGAGAAAGAAATTGAAAAAGATGAAGACTATTGTTTACGAGAATATTACCTTTGTCGTTCTTCGCATTTTTGATAAACGTCTTATGGTTTGCTTGGAAGTAGATTGATTATATGTTTCTAGCTTTTTCTCTCTCTCAATATGTATTGGACAATGTTTGCAAAACACTAAAAGTCAAACTTAAGCTTTGTATTTATAGGAAATCCAAATGGAGGGCAAAATGGTCCAAATGGCGACCTCCTTACTATTCCACCTCCTCTTCAACTTAGCCACCAAGTAATCACTTTACTTGGCGGCCAAGTGGCCGACCCACATGCCCATGGGTCTTCCCATGGGTTTTACCCATCTGGTGACCCGCTGGTTTGACCTGCAGTTTAACTTTTTGGATTGGGCTTGTCTTAAATTAATATTGGGCCTTAACTTGGGCTTGATTCCATACTCCATTGGGCTTGCTTTTAATCCAAGTCCAATTGGATTATACCAAATCCATAGCTCATAATCTAGTTAGAACTAATCGTATTCCATGCGTATAACTTCTGTATTCTCTTCGTCTAGTACTCACACAATATTTGTATTATACATCGTACTATTCTTCCTACTATACTTGTATTCACACTAGTATAATACTCGTATCTCATACATATAATAACCGAAATGATTATACGCCTTTCCTTTCCCTTTCGAAAATCTCTTTCACTAACCCTTAGGTTTTAAGTCCGCAAGCGAAAACTTCATTTGCCATAACGAAAATATTCTCGGATATTCCATTATATCTTCATATTCTATCATTATGCATTTCTCAGAATTTTGAACCTAAACTCTGAACGAAATCAGATGAATAGTGTTTTTACGGGAAATTTCTCAGAAAACATTTCTTTTTGTCTTGATAATTCAAAATAATTAATCTTAGCAATTAGCCAGAATACTAACCACATTCACACATTCTAGGTCATAGAACGACCTTCAAACATCATACTCACATAATTAATCAATTAAATTCATTTAATCCACATAATCAAATAAAAATTTAATTCATTAAAAAGTCGAAATTCTCGGGCGTAATAGTTAGTACTTGGTGATTCTTATTAAATAATTTCTCATGGGAACGATACTCTACTTTCACTTTATTACTTGTTGACCACGTATATTCGCATGTTGTGCGTAATTAGATTTTACCCAATAGGAACCATGCTTGAGTTACCACAATTTGGGACAACCATGCTATATCCACCGCCAGATTCACCACCTGAAGAGGGTGGTACAGCTGATAACTAGGGGAGTTCCTTTAAACCCTTTACCTTCATTCATTGAGACAATGAATAGTTTAAGTTTGGGGGATTGGGTAGTAGTGTAGTGCATGTAGTTAATTTGCATCATTTTTGCATGTTTAATCTAATTATTGCATGTTTAATTGCTTAGTTTGTGTTTAGTTAATAATTGCAAAAAAAAATTCTATTTTTAGTAGTTATTATATGTTTTAGTATGTGTTTAGTTGCATGTCCCAAATATCTAGCTTTATGGAGTTTTAGTCTAGCCAATGATGAAATTGAATTTTGAAGGATTTTTGAATTTAGTGGATAACATGAGCTTAGCTATAATGTTTTACATGATGTAAGCCATGCGTGTTGTTTAGATGCTTTCAGTTAGCACATACATACGTGTTTACATATGCTTGTTGGAATAAGAATAATGTGTTTTTATTTCTTAGTAGAAAATGTTGCTTTTAAAAATAGAATTGTGTAGAAAGTGAACTTAGGCTATGAAAACATTGATAATCAAGCTGTGGGAACACATGGGTATGCTTATTGTATGAAAAAAGAGAGAAAAAGGAAAGAAAAATCCATCTTGGAACCTTCCTGAGCTGAATTATTGAATCCTTGGAAGGGGCGAGATGGAGCGTAAAACGCACTTGCTGTGTATAAAAAAATAGCAATAAACACCACTGAAAAGTGAAAAAATTGCCTTCGTGAGTAAAAATAAAGCATATTAAACCCATTGCTGAACCTTGGTTTGTTTTGATTTGTTGGAGTAATTTTTTGTGCATTAGTATACATGGTTCTTGACTTAGACTTAAACTTTCTATTTTTAGCAGTATAACATGTTTAGTCTTTGCCTTGGTCAAGTATATTTGTGAACACAACACCCATACAACATCTTTATAGTGAATATGGGTTATTTGATTGTATGATATTATGTCTATAGCTTAGTTTGAAATTTTATTCTTCAATCTGGATAATTCGTTGAGGCACATTGGATTAAAATTCCATTTTAGCTGGAAAAACTTGGGACTCATTTGCATAGTAGTTTAGGTTGCATATCATGTAGTTGCATTGCATCGTTTACTGTCATATGCATTGCTTGAGGGCAAGCAATAGTTCAAGTTTGGGGGTATTTGATAAGTAGTTTTATACCTACTTATTGGATGTTAACTTACTAGAATTATGCTCATCTCAAGTAGTTTTTACTATGTTTTAGTTGCATGTTATGTTTATTTTACAGTACTTGTAGTGGAACTCTTATGGCTAGAAAAGGCATGAAAAAAGTAGGAATGACATGGATTGGCATTAGCATGGATAAGCATGGTGGCATGAAGTTAGCAAAGACTAAACAAGATGGACATGTGTAGATGAGGAACTGAAACAATGGATGAGTGCTATGCAGAAAAAAAAGGATGAAGAACAAACAACAACAATCCAGAAGCAACAGCAGAAGACAACATGCAGTAGCCGTGCGCGCACACGCTACTTGAAGTTAGACAACTTTGCACGATTGTGCGGCCGCACCCCAGCAAAGAAAGAATCTTACGCACCCGCGCTAAGGCCTCGACAAATACACATATCGCGCGCCCGCGCCCGTTTTACACTATGATCTCGCGCAGCCGTGCGAGTCCTCAGCAGTCTATTTTGTTGACTTTTTGTAATTTGAATTTTGAGCGCTTTAGCTCAACTAAACAATACTGGTTTGTACCAGACGTGTTTTAGTGGGTCTTTTATTAGTTTTCATATTAGTATTAGGATTCTTAAGCTTTAACTAGGAAGAAAGGTTTTGATCAATTTTTGATACATTTCTATATCCTCTCTTCATCTAGATTATTACATAATCATTAGCATTCATTTCTGGTGATTGATGGTGTTATGGAACAAGCTTTGAACAGATTCTGTAACTAGGTTTAACAGATTTGCTGATCATTTCTTTTACATCTTTTAATTGCATTATTTAATTCCATGTGTTGCTTCAATCCCATAATGGCTGTTGGTTTAGAAATGAACTAAATTCCATTATGGGATTCTAATGGATTTTGATATGTAGTCTAAGTTTATATATATGATTATTTGGTTGTATGTCTATCATTGGATTACCTATTATGATTGAGCGTAATGAATGAATGTTTGATCACCATTCACCTTGTATGCTTATATGGATTTGAAAAATGAAATATGGGTATGGATGAAATCATAATGGCATATGTTTATGAGGCTGATTTGTTTAGCTTTGTAATTCGTGAACCAGATAGAAATATACCGTTTCACCATGTGTAGTACTGAAAAGAGCCTGCACTTTAATGCATTATTGCTGAAATTTCACATAGACGTGTAGTGATTTTGGTAATAGTGTCACTTACATGATTTCTATCATATACGGAGGTTATGTGATTATAACATAGTTCATTGAAAAAATTGTTATGCCCACTTTTGTGCTCTTGACTAGTTTTTTCATGATAAGTATGTAAACATCACATGATGGTTGCAAGTTAGATGAATTATTAAATGAAGTTAGAATCTCATTCTTTCCCAAATTTGATTATATTACTTTAGTATTATATTGTGATTTTATGAATAAATTTAGAGTTAGATAAAATTGTGATTTTATCGTTTAATAATATTAAAATAGTGATATAGTTGATGCATGATAATTTAGAATTAACACTTTTCTCCGTGGATCGATACTTTTCTTACTCTGTACTATTTGTTGACTCATGTATGCTTGCATGAGTTAATGTCTTTTTTATTAGACTAGAAAAGAGGCAACACATATCGTGTATTTAATATTAACAAGCTATATATTGAAGAATCAGTTCATATTACGTTTAATGAGACTACCAATGATCTGCCAAAAGAAAGAGATGACGATGCAGGAATTTTGGAGATTTTAGTGAATCCATCAAACTGGAAAGGTCTATTCGGCAAGCCAAATGAACAAATTTAACAAGCTGAATTTAATAACTCGCAAGAAACAGAACAAGAAATAACACAAGAGCTTGAAGAAGATTTCCCCCAATAAGAAGAGATAATTCATAATGTTCAAATGCCAAAGACTGCAAGATATCTCAAGAATCATCCACCGAAAAATATCATTGGAGATATAAACAAAGGAATCACCACACGGAGAGGCTTACAAAATTAATCTGCATTCTCTGCATTTTTATCACAAGTCGAGCCAAAGAATGCTAAGGAAGCAATCCTTAATGAAAATTGGCTAATGGCAATGCAAGAAAAACTTCAACAATTTGAACGATGCCAAGTCTGGGAACCTATGCCTCCTCCTGAAGGTGTCTCCATTATTGGAACAAAGTGGATATTTAAAAATAAGCTTGATGAGCAAGGAGTGATCACTCGCAACAAAGCTAGGTTAGTAGTTCAAGGATACAATCAACAAGAAGGGATCAATTACGAAGAAACTTACGCCTAAATTTCAAGGTGAGAGTCTATCTGAATCTTGTCAGCATTTGCTTATTACAAAAAATTCAAACTTTATCAAATGGACGTGAAAAGCGCATTCCTAAACGGATACATCAATGAAGAGGTATATATAAAATAATCTCCTAGAATTGAACATGAGAAGTATCCAACCATGTCTATAAGTTAAAGAAAGCTCTATATGGCCTTAAGCAAGCTCTAAGGGCTTGGTACGAGAGGTTGAGTAAGTTTCTACTTTTAAATTATTTTATTAGAGGTAAAATTGAATCTATATTATTTATTAGGAATGCAAATAAATATATTATTATTGTTCAAATATATGTAGATGATATAATATTTGGTGTTACTAATGATTTTCTTTGTGAGTAGTTTTCTAACTGTATGCATAAGGAGTTCGACATGAGTTTAATGGGAAAACTTAATTACTTTTTGGCACTCCAAATCAAGCAAACAAAGGAGGGTATATATATCCATCAAACCAAATATACATAAGAGCTACTCAAAAGATTTTTTTTGAAGGATCCAATTCAAAGGCTACACCAATGAGTACATCAATAAAGTGATGTTTTAATAATGTGTGATAAACCCATAGTTTTAAGAAATGTTGTTAGAATCATGATGAGATCATGCTAATGAGATCAAAATTATTAGATAGCATAAAACTAAAATGTTCACAATCAATGGATTACTAAAAAGGGGATTAGTGAATCTGGATAGATTGGTACGTACGTTGTTTGCTCATTTAATGAGGATGATTGATCTCATGATCATTTGTGTGGAGAAACTAAATCAGGTATGTAGGTGCTTATTGGAGAATAAGTTCACTTAACGTGACTCACTAAGGAATACCTAATGGAGTTTTACTTGCATGTCAATAGGAATTCATGTCGTGATAGTAGTACAAATGATCCTTAGACTTGAGATCATCATAGTATCTTATATATAATGAATTACACTTTAACTTATTCCATAAGACTCTTAGAGTATGTCAAAGGGTATGCTAGGGTGTTGTAACGCCCGAGAATTTTGGATTTTTAATGAATTAAATTTTTATTTGATTATGTGGATTAAATGAATTTAATTGATTCATTATGTGAATAAGATATTTGAAGGTCATTTTATGACCTAGAATGTGTGGATGTGGTTAGTATTCTGGCTATGTGCTAGAATTAATTATTTTGAATTATCAAGACGAAAATAAAGGTTTTCCAAGAATTTTCCCGTAAAAACAATATTCAACCGATTTCGCTCGGAGCTTAGGTTTGAAATTCCAAGAAACGTTTAATGATAGAATATGATGATGTAATGGAATATCGAATAATATTTTAGTTATGACAAACGAAGTTTTTGCCTGCGGACTTAAAACCTAAGGGTTAGTGAAAGTGATTTTCAAAAGGGAAATTTAATGTGTATAACCATTTTGGTTATTATACGTATGATGCACGAGTATGGTATGAATAATGGTACAACGTATAATAAGAATATCATATGAATATTAAACGATGAGAATACGTGAGTTATACGCGTAGAATACGAGATGTTCTAATTGGATTATGAGTTAAGGACTTTGGATAATCCAATTGTACATGGACTAATAGCAAGCCCAATGAAGTATGGAATCAAGCCCAAGTTAAGGCCCAATGTAAGATAAGACAAGCCTAATCCAAGAAACTAAACCGACGGGTCACGGGGTGGGTAAAACCCAAGGGGTAACTGATAAGTGGATTTTATATACACGAGTCGATATTCATTTCAAGTTTAAATTCATAGTTATCTTCATGTTTTGTGTTCATTTTCACTCGTTTCGTGTTATTTTATGTGTAGGTTGGTCATGGATTCAAGTGGTGAAGAATGGCGGAGTTCTGGAGCAAAAGTGGAAAAACTCATGAAGGCGGAAAAAATCTTTAACAGAAGCTATGCCCACCGGGGGGCCTTTTCGAAGATATACCACGGGCTGGGGTCTCGAATCTGTAGTGTCCATTTGGTTTGGTTTGGAGTCTCACTTTGTGACTTGGATTATTGTTGTTCTGTTAGGCGCCTGGACTCTTAAAAAGGCATATTTCGACTAGAAAAAAAGGAGAGCTAAATATTACATAGAAAACAATAAATCACACAACACAAGGAGCATAATACGAGATAAATTCCTGGATTCAAGTGCGAGCTTTGGAGGAGTAATTTTCAGAGAGTATCATGACGGTTGCAAATCTAGGCTACGTGAAGGGGTTTTCATTATTCTTCTTCTCCTTAGTCGGTTATTTGTAATTGAAAGGATGGTTTCATTGGATTATTCAGTGTTTAATTCATTCGTTATGAACTAATTTACTTATTAGACTTGTGATGGATCCTTGGATGAAACAATGATTTTATAGCTTTGATTTCCAATTCAATAATGTATTTTCAGTTTATCTATGTTAATTCAAGCATGAGCTTATGAATTGCCTGATCAACAATTCCTTGTGGATTTGAATGGAATCGAGAAGGGATATTCAAATCTAGACCTAGTTAATATAGCATGTGTCATGAATTTTGTCAATAGCAGATTTTTTATTATTGTTAAGGTAGAGATATGCTTGACATCACATGTAATCAGATAGAGAACTTACGCTTAAACCTTCTTTAATTGTAGTTCACATAGAGATATAGTGAGTTGGTTGATTTAGGTGTTTAACTTGTTTCTATCTTAATTGTGGATTTAAGTTAACATGATATTAGTGCATCGAGAGGTGGCTAGTATTACATTCGTGTTCTTGATTAATAAACTTGGATATTGAATTGAGTTGGAATAAAAGGGTTAAAAATCAGAGTGAAACTCAAGGTGAAATCATAAGTTTAATTCTCCATTAATTATTTGAAATTCAAGATTTTGATATTAGTGGTTGTTTTTGTGATAGTTTACTTATTTATTAATTTAGTTTTTATAGTTTTAAAACCATTGAATTGAATAGTTTAATAGAATTAGGATTAATAGAAAATTGATAATTGTGAAGTTAAAATTCTTGTTAATTTGTCTTCGTGGGAACGATAATTTATTCACTACTATACTACTTGTTGACCACGTACACTTGCTTGTTTTGCATGTATCGATTTTACCAAACAAGGGTTTGGCGTCGTTGCCGGGGACAATTTAGCCTAGGTTTTAATATTTTTTATGATATTAGTTTAATTAGTCCAGTTTTACTTAAACACTTTTGTTTTTATTATTCCCACTTCAGGTTTTTGACATTTGTTTATGCAAACACGATCCAAAAATCCAGATTTGCTTCCTTTTGAGGACGACATTGAAAGAAGATTTCAGAGGTTAAGTAAGTGGATCGAGGAAACAAAGAATGAATTCGAAAATTCTGATAAGGAAGAAATAATGGCTGCCGAAGACCAGAAAGCGTTGAGGGATTTTGCAATACCTAAGGTGACTGATCTGTAGTCGAGCATCACTAGGCCTGCAATAGCTGTGAATACTTTTGAAATCAAGCATGGGAACATTCAAATGATGCAGAATTCAATTCAGTTTGGGAGAATGGCAAATGACGATATGAATGAGCATTTAATCAGTTTTCTGGAAATGTGTGACACGTTCAAGTACAATGGGGTGTCGGATGAGGCGGTGAGACTTCGTTTGTTCCTGTTTACTTTACGGGGCAAGGCGAAGAGTTGGTTACATTCTTTTCCGCCAGGGTTGATTACTACGTGGGAAGACTTGGCGCATAAATTTCTTGCCAAATTTTTCCCACCGGCGAAGACTGCTAAAATGAGGAATGACATAACGATGTTTGAGCAGCAGAATGGGGAGTCGCTATATGAGGCATGGGAGCATTACAAGGAATTACTTAGAAAGTGCCCACATCATGGATTGCCCAAATGGCTGCAAATGAACACCTTTTATAACGGACTAACTGGGAATGTCGAACCGAAGATTGATGCAGGTCGCAAAGTGCATTCATGGCTAAGAGTTACGAGGAAGCCTACAATTTGATCGAAACCATGGCGGCAAACAACTACCAGTGGCCCACAACAGGAATGACACAGGCAAAGGCGGCTGGGATTTTGGAATTAGACGGGGTGACAACTATACAAGAACAAATTTCTGCACTATCCAAGAAGTTTGATACTATGAATGATAAGGTTGATACTATGACAGGGGCTCAAGTTCAGCAGGTTGCGGTAGTATGAGAATTGTGTGTGGGTGATCATCCTACAGATCAGTGTACAATTAATCCAGCATCCGTTCAGTTCATCGGTAAGTACAACAGAATTCCGCAAAATACATACCAAAACACCTACAACGAGGGGAATAGGAACCACCCAAACCTCTCATGGAGCAATAACCAACAAACTCAAGCTCCACGACCATCATATCCCCCCTAGTTTTCAGAGTCGCCAACAATCGGTTCAACATCTGGAAAGGAAATTAGATTTCGAGGAAATGGTGTCGAAGTTCATAACTATCGCTGAGGCAACAATAAAAAATCAAACAATGGTGATGAAAAGTCAAGAGATGTCGATCAAGAATTTGGAAAATCAGATTGGATAGCTGGCATTAGCAGTGAATCATAGACCACAAGGAACATTACCTAGCGACATTGAGAGAAATTCGAAGGGTAGTCATGAGCAATGTCAAGCAGTTATGTTGAGAAGTGGAAAACATCTCCGGGGTAATAATGCAGAAAATTCAGCGACACCGGATGAAAAAGTTGATGATAGTAACGTGGTGGAAGGTAACAAGGATGAGGAAATAAAGTTAAATAATAAGCCAATTGTTTATCCTCCATCACCGTTTCAGTAGAGGGTGCAAAAACAGAAGTCAGATAAGCAGTTCGCAAAGTTTTTAGATATGTTCAAGAAACTCCAGATTAATATCCCATTCGCAGAGGCCCTAAAGCAAATGCCGAGTTATGCGAAGTTTATGAAAGGAATTCTATCGAGGAAAAAAAATGGGAAGAATTTGAAACAGTGGCACTAACAGAGGAGTTTAGTGCGGTGTTACAGAAGAAGCTACCACCAAAACTCAAAGACCCGAGGAGCTTTACTATCCCGTGCACGATCGTGAAAATGTTGTTTAACAAATGTTTATGTGATTTGGGGGTAAGTATAAACCTGATGCCATTGTTAGTATACTCAGAATTGGGTTTGCCCGCGCCAAAGCCTACAAATATTTCATTACAGTTGGCGGATAGGTCAGTCACATATCCGAGAGGCATTGTAGAGGACATTCTGGTTAAAGTGGATAAGTTTATATTCCCTACGGACTTTATCATGCTGGATTTCGATGAGGACAAGAACATCCCGATTATCTTAGGGAGACCTTTCTTGGCCACGGGAAGGACACTCATAGATGTGCAAAAAGGAGAACTTACTATGAGAGTCCAAGATCAAGAAATAAAATTTAATGTGTTCAAAGCCATGAAATACCCTACGGATGAGGAAGAATGTTTTGGATGGATTTAATTGAGCTAATCACCGGCGAAGATATTAGCAAAAGTTTGGTCAACGATCCGTTAGAAACAACCTTGTTGGGGGATGAAGAAAAAGATGATCCAGAATTTGTGGACTTATTACAGATGCTAGACTCTTTGCCACGAGTTAGCCGATTCAGAGCACCGTTTGAACTTTTGTACACTGAGGAGACAGCTGCAGAAAAATTGAAACCATCATTGGAGGAGCCACCAACATTAGATCTTAAGTCACTCCCTAAACATCTCAGGTATGCGTATTTAGGCAATTCAAATTCTTTACCTGTAATTATTTCTGCTTCACTTAATGAATTGCAGGAAGAAAAGTTGTTGAGGGTGCTTATAAATCACAAATCAGCGATTGCATGGACGATTGCGGATATAAAGGGAATTAGCCCGTCATTTTGCATGCACAAGATTCTGATGGAGGATGATGCAAGACCATCGGTGGAGCATCAACGTCGACTTAACCCAATCATGAAGGAAGTGGTCAAGAAGGAAATTCTAAAATTATTGGATGTCGGTATCATATATCCAATTTCCGATAGTAAATGGGTTAGTCTGGTTCATTGTGTGCCGAAGAAAGGGGGAATGACGGTGATACAGAATGAGGAAAATGAGTTAATTCCAACAAGGACAGTGATAGGTTGGAGGGTGTGCATCGATTATAGGAGGTTAAATAAGGCAACCCGAAAAGATCACTTCCCGCTACCATTTATCGGTCAAATGTTAGACAGATTAGCGGGACATGAGTTTTACTGTTTCTTGGATGGATACTCGGGCTATAATCAGATCACCATCGCTCCTAAGGATCAAGAAAAGACAACATTTACATGCCCTTATGGCACATTTGCATTCAGGAGGATGTCATTCGGGCTATGCAACGCACCAGCAACTTTCCAAAGGTGTATGATGGCTATTTTTTTAGATATGGTGGAGAAGAATGTTGAAGTCTTCATGGACGATTTCTCGGTCTATGGAGACAATTTTGATACTTGCCTAGAGAATCTGGTCATGGTTTTGTAGCGATATAAGGATACAAACCTCATACTCAATTTGGAAAAATGTCACTTCATGGTTGAAGAGGGAATAATTTTGGGCCATAAGGTGTCGGCTCAAGGATTAGATGTGGACAAAGCAAAGCTGGATACGGTCGAGAAACTGCCTCAACCGAGCTTAGTTAAGGATATTAGAAGTTTTCTGGGGCATGCTGGGTTCTACAGGAGGTTCATAAAAGACTTCTCTAAGATTGCAAAACCTCTATGCAGTCTTTTAGAGAAGGATGCTACTTTCAGCTTTACTGCGGAATGCAAGTTAGCGTTTGACCTATTGAAAAAGAAATTAACTACAACCCCCGTGATAGTCGCATCGGACTGGAAAATGCCATTCGAGCTTATGTGTGATGCGAGCGACTATGCGGTTGGGGCTGTTTTGGGACAAAGATGAGACAAGGAGTTTCACGCCATATATTATGCAAGCAAAACACTCACAGAGACTCAAATGAATTACACTACCACGAAAAAGGAATTGCTTGCAGTGGTGTACGCGTTCGACAAATTCCTTGCATAGTTGATCCGGACTAAGGTGTTAGTCTACACGGACCATTCGGCGATTCGGTACCTAATAGCAAAAAAAGATGCTAAGCCACGCCTTATCCAATGGATTCTCCTACTTCAAGAGTTTGATTTAGAAATTAAAGATAGAAAGGGGACGGAGAATCAAGTTACCGACCATTTATCAAGGCTGAAAAATCCGGAGAAAAAGGATGAAGATAGATGCTCAATCAACGAGTCATTCCCGGATGAGTAACTATTTTGGTTAAATGCAGAATTTCCGTGGTATGCAGAGTTTGCGAATTATGTGGTGAGCAAAATGCTTCCCCCTGATCTTACACGATAACAGAAAAAGAAGTTTCTTCATGATGTCAAGTGATACATATGGGATGAGCCTTATTTATTCAAACAGTACACCGACAAGATGATTTGAAGGTGCATCCCCTATAGTGAAGTGCACAACATACTGCAGGAATGCCACTCATCGGCATATGTGGGATATTATGGGAGTGAGCGCACCGCGGAAAAAGTGCATCAAGCCGACTTTTATTGGCCGACATTGTTCAAAGACTCCCACCAATTTGTGAAAACATATGATAGATGCCAAAGGGTGGGAAACATATCTAAACGGAATGAGATGCCCCTACAAACAATTCTTGAAGTGGAAATCTTCGATGTATGGGGCATCGATTTCATGGGACCCTTCCCTTCGTCCTTGAGCAATCAGTATATTCTACTCGCCGTGGACTACGTCTTGAAGTGGGTGGAAGCTGAAGCACTACCGTCCAACGATGCCAAGGTGGTCCTTAAATTCTTATAGAAAAACATTTTTACGAGGTTTGGCATGCCAGAGTAATAATCAGTGACGAAGGTAATCACTTCTGCAGTAAATCTTTTATGGCTCTGTTGGCTAAGTATAGGGTTAACCACAAGGTGGCTACAACGTATCACCCTCAAACAAATGGACAGGCTGAGGTATCAAACAGGGAAGTTATGAAGATATTGGAAAAAGTCATAAATCTGAGTTGGAAAGATTGGTCACTTCGGTTGGATGACGCATTATGGGCTTACCGGACAACATACAAAACACCAATCGGGATGTCACCATATCAACTCCTGTACAGAAAAGCATGTCACTTACCGGTGGAGCTACAGCATAAGGCCTACTGGGCAATACATAAATTGAATTTTGATCAAGCTGCTGTAGGAGAAAAGAGGCTACTCCAACTAAATGAGCTCGATGAATTCCGACTCCAAGCCTACGAGAATGCCAAGCTATACAAAGAAAAGGTTAAAAGATGGCACGACCAGAAAATTGTGCATCGAACATTCGAGCCGGGTCAATCAGTCCTCTTGTTCAACTCATGGCTTCATTTGTTCCCAGGAAAGCTTAAGTCGAGATGGTCGGGACCATTTACTATAAAGCGAGTATTTCTTTATGGCGCCATTGAACTCTACAGTCGTAATCCATTAAAGACATTCAAGGTAAATTGTCAACGGATAAAGCATTACTGGGGTGGCGAATCGAACTGGGACGCCGACGACATTACCCTCGCCGATACATAGTAAAATAGGAAGTAGTCTGGCTGAACGACTTAAAATCAAGCGCTAATTGGGAGGCAACCCAACATTTCGTTATTTCTCGTAGTTCATGTTTAATTGTTAGGATGTAGTTTTTATTAAGCATTAGTTAGGTCTTATCAAGTAACAGTTTTACTGAAACTCTCAATCAAACTCCAAGTCTTTAATTATCTAACATCTTGCATGTTTATAGTTGCAGGAGGGGTCAAAAGTGAGTAAGAGCAACAACGGGGAAGAAAACAAGAAAAATCAGAGAATTTTGATATGCACTTTTGGAAGCCAAAATTTGATTACTGATTGGTATATACCGTAGATATGCTCAATAACTTTGTACCCCACGGATGGGGGTCCTTAATTTCAGGCGCATAAGTTACCGACACGCACGTTCCTTTCTTATTTCCCCACACACACGCCTATTGCCTTCTCAGCTTTCTTTCTCCTAAACACAACCCACGATCGACATCTCCTAGCAACTTACTACTACCCACTACCAAAATCAATTCTTGATTTCCCCCCCCCTAATTCCATTACCTCCCACCATCAAGTACACCAATTCCTCTCCCCTACATCACCTCTATATATACCCTAACCCATACTTCCCATTTTCATCACCACTAAAGTCGAATTCGTCAAGAAATTGGGAAACACTTAGCACACTTGCAATTAAGTGACATTCCTATTGAGTTTTCTTCTTCTCTCCACTGACACACCATAGAAACAATCAAGCTTTGGGTGAAGAACGGACTGTGCACATCAAGTGTTTGATAAATTGAGTGAACCAAGTGTACGGGGAAGGTAGTGTGAGCTAGCAAGTTTTAACATCCAAAATTCAATGGCTTCACAACTGACATCAAAACGCCAAAGGGGAGGGAGTTCAAGACCCGCTCCACCGCCACGAACATTTGATCGACGAAAATTTGTAAGTGCCGTTGCCGCCGACCGGTATGACTACATGATTACCAAAGCCCTTACGCCGGATTGTGGTTTGGCCCCCGAGTGAAATGATGGGGAGATGATGTCTCAAATTTATCAAAAGGGGTGGCTCAAACTCACCGAACATCCAGTACCCGCCGTTGTAAACATCGTCAAAGAATTTTAAGCAAATGCCGAAGACAAAGCTCCATTCAATGCGTTTGTGCGGGGTCGCATGGTTCCATTCAGTGATGATGCCATTAATGCATATTATCGATCATGGGTGCCAACAGCTGTTGTCGATATCATGTAATTGAGAGATTTTGACCCTGACTACAAGGAAGTTATTACGAACATGAAAAAGCTGGGAACTTCTTGGATCAAAGGTCGAAAGGGAGGTAGAGTGTTCCATAGCAAGGACCTTAGCCGGTATGGAAAAATATGGTACGCCTTCTTATGTGCTAAATTGCTTCCATCCAAACACACTTCGGACGTCACCAAAGAGAAGGCGTTACTGTTGTACGCAATTGTGCAAGATTTCATCATTGACGTCTGGGCAATTATCAGTTTCTCCATCCGCCGGTGCTTACGTGGAAATTTTTCGGGCAGCTTGCCACACCCATCACTCATCTGTCAGTTGTGTCGCAATGCAGGGGTGAGATGGTCTGCTGATGAGCCTACTCAAATGTTGCTCGCTTTGCTTGACTCTAGAATGATAACGCATTATTCTGTATGGCCAGGAGGCGAGTCACATCCACGAGGTCTGGGTTTTATTTTTCCATCGACATCGGAAGACGAAGTCGATGCAGCATATACCTCGGGGGATGAGGATGAAGCTATGGGAGATCAAGGAACCGAGCACGCTCGACCGAGGCGAGATCCGATCCCCGGCCTTGAGTTCCAAAATCGATGATGCGCACAATGATAGGGCAAAGACGCAGAAAATGCGGCGATTGGCGATGCGACAAGATCACATGTTTGATGCTATGAACGCATCTTTCGCCTCACTCAACACAACACTCCAAAGCTTCAACCCGGTGGCACACTATCCATATCAACAACCCGGACCATTACCTCGATTTCCTCCAAGTGATTTCGATGAAGAAGAGCACCAACCACCTCTCCAGACTTAGACGATTCCTGGGAAGTCCTCATGCACTTAATGTTATTTTTATCCAATGAGGGCATTGTGTTACTTAAGTTTGGGGGATTTAATTGTTTAGTTGCATGCATTTTGTTATTTTTGTTTTCATTTCTAGTTTGCATTATAGATTAGGTGTTTGCATAGTAGTTAGGATTTTGCATTGTTTTCATAAATGTTATTTTCAGTTTAAAATAAATAAATAAATAAATAAATTAGTTAAATATTGTGTTTGCATATGTCCAACGGTGTTGCATTTTCATGTTATTTGTGGGCCAATGATGAGATTGTGAACAAGTTAACCACTACAGTATTGATTATTAGAACAATATATGTTTATTGTAACAGCAAAATGCTGCCAAGAAGAGTACCCCGTACCCAAGGTGCGAACACGAATCAACCGGAGGGAGGTCCGGTTAACCCCATGCAAGAATTCTTAAACCTTTTAACCGTAGCCTTTAACCAAACTGGGGCTAATATCCCCGTGAATCCTGGTGTAGTACGAGCTACTACATTTATGGACTTTAAGAGTGTGGGTCCACCGGAGTTCAAAGGAACTACGGACCCTATCAAAGCCCAAACGTGGGTTAGGGAGATTGAGAAATCATTTTTAATAGCAAATGTCGACGAGGCTCAAAAGGTTACCTTTGTAACCTACATGATGAAGGGAGATGCCAACTTTTGGTGGGAGGCTAATTAGGCGAGGGCCGGAATAGATGCTATAACGTGGGTGAGGTTCAAGGAAATATTATACAAGAACTACTTTCCCACAAGCATCCAGGGAAGGATGGAGATGCGATTTTTAGATTTAAAACAAGGGGACATGACGGTTCCCTAGTATGCAGCCAAGTTTAATGAACTGGCAAAGTTAGCTCTACATCAAGTGGATACCAAGGTGAGGAAAGCTCGACGATTCGAGCAGGGCTTGAAACCCTGGCTCTATAATCGTATCTCTGTATTCCAAAGTACTTCTTTTGGGATTGTGTTAGAGAAGGCAATAATTGCCGAAGGTGGTAGCGAGGCGTTGAGCTAATACCACAAGGACAAGAAAAGCTAGGGGAAGGTGGATGGAGGAGTGAAGATTGAAGGTGCCAGCGGGAGTGGCGAAGGGTATAAAAGGAGGGTAGTTAGCTCGGGGAATACCAGAGTGAAACAAGGAGACCCTAAGAGAAGGATGGAGGCCTGTAAAACCTGTGGAAAGACTCATCTAGGAGTCTGTCTCAAAGGAAAGGTCATGTGTTATAATTGTGGACAGGAGAGGCATATTGCGCCAAACTGTCCAAGCCCGAAGAAGAATCATGGATGCTTTGTTTGTGGATCTACGGACCACATGGCAAAGAACTGTCCAAAGAAGGGGACGGACGGGAATAAGGGTACCAATAGTAGTAAGTTAACTATTGGGGGTCCAGCGCAGCCGGGTAGGTCGATGGCCCGTACCTTTAATATGACCGTTCAAGACGCGATGGCTTCGGGGGACGTATTTGCAGGTATTATTCCGATCAACGACTTAAATGCATACGTGCTGTTTGACTCGGGTGCTACTTGTTCATTTATCGCATGTGATTTTGCTAGACGACTAGGATTACTTCCTGAGAAGTTGCTTATACCCTTGAACTTTAAGGTAGCAACTGAGGAGATAATTCCTGTTGAAGATATTTATAAGAATTATTGCGTAGACATTAGAGGTTGTAAATTATCGGTAGATCTGATACCGATAAAGTTAGGAGAATTCGACGTAATCTTCAGAATGGATTGGTTGATAAATCATGGAGCAATAATAGATTGTCAAAAGAAATACGTAAACATTAAAACATTAAACCAATCTCATGTAATATTTTACTGGAATAAATCGCCGGGACATTCGTGTTGTCTTACCATGACATAAACTAGGAAATTATTAAGGAAGGGGTGTGTAGGCTATTTGTGTCATGTGGTTGATACCCAAAAAGTGGGAGCGACCATGGAACAAATACCTATAGTGAGTGAGTTCGTGGATGTATTTCCAAGTGAGTTATCGGGTCTTCCACCGGATAGGGAGACCTAGTTCATAATAGATATTGTGCCAGGAGCGGCACCAGTTTCCAGGGCACCGTATCGTATGGCGCCAGTGGAGATGAAGGAGTTGATGATACAGCTGCAAGAATTGTTGGACAAGAAGTACATTCAACTGAGTGTTTCACCGTGGGGAGCACCGGTGCTGTTTGTCAAGAAGAAGGATGGATTGTTGAGACTTTGTATCGACTACCGAGAGTTGAACAAGTTAACGATAAAGAATAAGTATCCATTTCCCAGGATCGATGATCTTTTTGATCAGTTGAAGGGGGAAAAATATTTTTCCAAAATAGATTTAAGGACGGGGTATCATCAGCTGAAGGTTAGGGATGAAGATGTGCCAAAGATAGCATTCAGGACTCGTTATGGTCATTACGAGTTTCAGGTGATGTCATTTGGGTTGACTAATGCACCTGCTGCATTTATGGACATGATGAACAGGGTGTTCAAACAATATTTGGACAAGTTCATCGTGGTATTTATTGATGATATTCTAGTCTACTCTAAGACGCCAGAAGATCATGTTGAACACCTAAGAATAGTGTTGGAGACATTAAGAAATGAGAAGTTATATGCAAAGTTCACTAAGTGTGAATTTTTGTTAGAGATGGTTCAGTTTTTAGGTCATATTATTGACCATGAGGGGATTTTAGTAGATCTAGCGAAGGTGGAAGCTGAGATGAATTGGGAACAACCAAAAATGCCGACTGAGGTGCGGAGTTTCTTAGGGTTAGCGGGTTACTATCGGAGGTTCATTCAGGACTTTTCGAAGATAGCTACTCCGCTGACTAACTTGACAAGGAAGACGGTGAAGTACGTATGGACTGAGAAATGCGAAGATAGTTTTCAAGAACTGAAGAAGAAGTTGAGTGAAGTGCCTACTTTGTCATTACCCGATGACACAGGAAATTTCGTAGTTTATAGCAATGCTTCACATAAAGGACTAGGTTGCGTGCTCATGCAGTATGGCAAGGTCATTGCGTATGTATCTAGGCAGTTGAAGGATTATGAGAAAGTTTACCTTACTCATGATCTGGAACTGGCCGCGGTGGTGTTTGCCCTAAAGATATGGCGACATTATCTTTATGGGGAAAAGTGTGAGATATACACGGACCATAAGAGTCTAAAATATATCTTCACACAGAAGGAGTTAAATATGAGACAGAGGAGGTGGCTGGAATTGATAAAGGATTATGACTGTGAAATCCTGTATCACCTGGAAAAGCAAATGTAGTGGCCGACGCCTTGAGTAGAAAGGGTCGGGAAAAGTTATCTTTCTTAACAGCTCAAGCAGAGTTAATAACGGAGATGGCTAGGATGGAGTTAGTGGTGAAGTTGCCAATTGAAGCGAATCAGAGACTGTTTGCGACTGAGATTTAGTCTACCATCGTAGAGAGAGTCAAGGAAGTGCAGCTCAAAACTGATGAGTGTAACCAGATGAAGAAGCGGTTGACCAATGAAAAAGATATTAAGTTTAGTCTTGATAATGAGGGATTATTAAGATTTGAGGGAAGAATTTGGGTTCCGAATGAGACAGAATTAAAGGAGAAAGTTTTACAAGAGGCTCATAGTTCGAGGTACTCGATTCATCCTTGTAGCACTAAGATGTATCAAGACCTTCGACAAAGTTTTTGGTGGCCGAATATTAAGAGAGAAATAGCCGAGTATGTGAGTAGGTGCTTGAATTGTCAAAGAATTAAAGCTGAACATCAACGACCAAGTGGCTTGTTACAGTCATTGGAGATTCCGGATTGGAAGTGGGAGCATATCACGATGGACTTTGTGGTGGGACTTCCGACGACTCAGAAGGGGTACGATGTGATTTGGGTATTAGTGGACCGGTTGACAAAGTCGGCTCACTTTTTACCAATTCAAATTAAGTATAACTTAGATCAGTTAGCTACACTCTATGTTAAGGAAATTATTTCCAGACATGGAGCACCTGTTTCGATAGTGTCAGATCATAAGCCACGATTCACATTGAACTTCTGGAGAAGTCTTCAATAACAGTTGGGGACGCAATTGACTTTGAGTATGGCTTATCATCCACAAACCGATGGACAAAGCGAGAGGACAATTCAGATGTTAGAAGATATGTTGAGATCTTGTGTCATGGATTTCAAGGGTAGTTGGGATGATCATCTACCATTAGTAGAATTTGCATATAACAACAGTTATCATGCAAGTATAGTTATACCGCCATATGAAGCTTTGTATGGAAGAAAATGCAAAACAACGTTGTAATGTGATGAAGTGGGAGAATGCCGAATGCTAGGACCAGAACTGGTGCATCAAACAGTGGAACTGGTGAAGTTGATTCGAATGCGTCTTTATAGCAATTTCAAGATGCATGTAAGAAATATGCAGACTTACATCGAGAGAATAGAGAGTTTGAAGAAGGCTCGTATGTATTTCTAAAGGTATCTCCCTGGAAAGGAAAGATACGCTTTGGAAAGAAGGGAAAACTAAGCCCAAGGTTTATAGGACCTTTTGAGGTATTAGAACTGGTAGGTGAGGTAGCTTATAGGGTAGCGTTACCTCCAGACCTAGAGCGAATACATAATGTATTTCACGTTTTAGTGCTACGTCCTTACAAACCGGATTACAAGCACGTGATAGAATATGAGCCTATTCAAATTGAGAAGGATTTAACATATGAAGAGATGCCGATTCAAATCATCGATAGAAAAGAGCAAGTTCTACGAAATAAGGTAATACCGTCAGTAAAGGTGTTATGGAAGAACCACAATGTGGAGGAAGCAACGTGGGAACTTGAAGAAAAGATGAGAAAGAGTTATCCTCTTTTGTTTGAGTGAGATAGGGCGAGATTCTGGGGACAAAATCTTTGTAAGGTGGGAAGAATGTAACGCCAGAGAAATTCGGAACCTTTGTAAAAGACTTGAAAGAATTTAATAATAAATAAAATAATATTATTTGTTATTATATGTGTTAATAAGATGTATGTCATTTTATAACCTAGAAATATCGGAAGATAGTAGTATTTGAACCACGTGAATGAATTAAATTGTTTGAATTTCCAAGACGAAAATAAATATTTTTCGAGAACGTTTACGAAAAACACTATTCACCAATTATCGCTTGGGAATTATTTTTGAACTTCTGAGAAATACGTAACGTTAGAATTTCAAGGCGAGATGGATTATGTAATAATAATCTAAGTATGGAAAACGCAATAATTCGCATGCAGACTTAATTTGGGAATATAGGTATTAAAACCTAATGAAATGAATTAAGGTAACTTTGTATGAAATATAGTCTAATAAGATTAAGGTGTAAACCTATGTGAGATTATTCTTTAGCCCATATAGTAATGACATGAATCTCATAATAGTTATCTACTAAGCCCAAAGGATGATCCAATGGGTAAAGCAAGATCCATGGGGCAACAAGCACTTGGAGTATTGAGCAAGAACTTTAAGTAATGACCAAGGAAGGGATAAGAGTTGTGGGCAACAAGTAATGAATAGTAAGGAGGTTAATTAAGGAGGTGGGATGCTTTATGACCATTATACCCTAGCTTAAAAACTTCTATAAATAGCAAGCTCATTTTTCATTTGTTGCTTGTTATTTCATCCAACAATACTCTCTCCTAAATAACTTATTTGTTAGAGCGAATAAGCACTTTGAGCTTAACTTATCATTTGTAGTTTCCAAAGCATGAGAAGTAATCTTCACAGGTAATTGATCTTATCTCTTCTATCTCTATCATGGTAGGTTGATAAGAGAAGTGTCACTAATGAACTTAGATGTTAAGCACATAAGAGAAATGGATAAATAATTGACTTAGGCCGAATAAGATGAATAAGTAACTTGAACCTAAATAAGTTGATAACCTTGTACACAACTTGTCATATATTGGTCATATGATCAATATAGTATGAGAACATTGATTGATGGACTTAAGTTCATAATAAGTCAAAAGCATGAGAATTTGAGTTCATAAGTTAAATAAGTCATTTACGTATGAGAATAATTCAAAACCTACTTTGATAATAAGTTGGTGTAATAAGTAACTTGTAATGTCTACATGTTAATTAAAATCCACTTAGAATGATTAGTATTGAGGTTTCGCCGAAATTTACACGATTGGACAAATGTCGTCGAATTCGTGAAATTCTCGGAATTGAAGTTGTATTTTATGTTTGACATTGGAAACATTGGTTTTCGATGGAGACAAGTCAAATTTGGCATTGTAGAGTTGCGGACTAAAAAATGGTCGGATTCCGACTTAGACCGAAGAAACGAGCATTGAACGTTCACGAATGGTTATCGTTTTTGTTAAAATAGACTAATAGGTGAAATTTTGGCAAATGAAGTAAGATAGATAAAATTCTTAAATGAACGCATAGAGTATGTAATTTGTGACCCGTAGGCTCTTGAACGAGCCAATTCGGACTTATAACAAAGAAGTTACGAGTCCGGGAATCTCAACTTTTGAAAAATCTGTCAAACATTTTAGTGGCACAGAGTCTGTGTACGTGGCGTTAACTCAAGTCATTTAGCCAAAGACCCCAAATACCAAAGTGACCTTAGTCCCCTAAAACTTCGCCTTCGCATGGCGACCAAGAATAAAGGGACTCGCGTGCCAGAAAGCACCGAAGTTAGGTTACAGGCAACAATAGGTGACGCCAGTAGCGCAAGCACCAAGTATAATAGTTTCGCTATGCAGATGCCGACTTCATAACCTAGATAGTAATGAATGTTTACATGTTGAACATGATTAGTAATGGATGAACACTAATCAAAGATCTTAAAAGAAACATTGTTTAGACATAATTAAGTCTTAAGCATGAACACTTAGAGGTAAGTTAAGTCAATTACTTATGAATATAAGAAGGACATAATGGAAAGCCGGAACCTATAATAACAAATCTAATACGTATTTAGATTGAAAAGTAGGGTAAGATTCTTTAGGAACCATGTATGATCATTCATGACCTAATGTTCTATGTTATGCTATCATTTAATGTAGAGACCTTAAAGACGTATAGTGCACGTGTTATAATTATAACAGACGCTAATGGCAAGTACTCTAACCCTTGTTCCAGTTCGATATGGGCAAGTCTTTATGATTCATATATTCTTCACATGAGTTAGTATTTGAGGAATGTCAAAGCCAATCCTTTTCGCTAGACGTATGCTATGTTATTCTATTAAATGTTGATAAGGATTTACCGAACTAATATTGTTGTGGTTTTTCAAAGGTAGATTGTGAATGCTCAAATTGTTTTGTCGTTAAACGACAGGCACGTGAGGTTGCCATAACTTAAAGGTATACACGTTTAATGAATGTAGTGTTGATCAACATAGAGTACTACTGATCACCTAGACGTGCTCGTAAGCTATACCGGACTTACGGACTTTGTGCCGGGATGTCCTTTTCAAAGTACTTATGAAATGCTTACGGTCTTGAACCAGAATTGATGTTTTAGTGAATATTGTGGCTGTAAAACGTTTTGAATAAAAATAAGTGCTATTTTGAATTCTCAATAGTACTTCATAACTATTGTCCAGTTATTGAAGATATACGATTCCTATATTTCAAGCATGCTATTTTACTAGAACTTTTTTACTTGCTGAGCTAGTTAGGCTCATTCTTGCTTGAACCATATGAATACAAATGACTAAACATGTAACGAACCGATGGATAAAAGCAAGGATAAAGGGAAGGCAAAGGCGAACCCGTAGATTGCTTATGTAATAGTATAGGTTTTGTAAGTAATAATATTGATATTATGACAAAGACAATGTATTAGTTATAAAGAACCTGGGGTATGTAAATATTCTTTTGATATATATATAAGACATCAGTTCTTTTGAGGCATTTCAATTGAATGTTTGTGTGAACTGTAGCACCATCTGTTGGGTTGGAAGATACCCGGATTTGGGGGCGTCACAGGTTAGTACCAAAGCATTATGTTATAAAACTTAAGGGGGGGGATGTAAAACCTTAAGTCATAACCTTAAGAAAAGTCAAAGAATAAAAGATGTAAGTTAACTTTATAAAAATGCATTATATATGTTATGTGTTTTTATTATTCTACTAACGTTTACTAATCAACTTTGTGTGTTGTTGTAGATGTCATGTGAAAATAGGGATGTACAGGTAGTCAGCGAAGGGTTGGTGGGCCAGCCACTTGGCCACCAAGTAAAGTGATTACTTGGTGGCTAAGTTGTTGAGGAGGTGGGAAATAGTAAGGAAATGGACTTAGACCATTTTTCCCTCCATTTGATTTCCTATAAATAGAAAGCTTGTGTTGGTCATTTAGAGTTTTGTAAACTTTGTCCAACCTATATTGAGAGAGAGAAAGAGCTAGCAATACAAAATCAAGCTACTTTTAAGCAAAACATAAGAAGTTTACCAAGAATGCGAAGAACGACAAAAGTAATAATTCGTAAACATTAATCTTCATCTTTTTCGATTTCTTTCTAGTAGAGATTCATAGATTAGTGGAGCATGTTTAGTGAGGAGGAATAAGGATGACTATTAATAATGAAAACATTGATAAGTCATGATCGAATAGAAATCATAAGTGTTGATGTAAAATAAAATCGTAGAAAGCGATGAACGTTAACTTAGTTGAATTGTACGATTTAAAACCATAATAGCTAGGGTATGTGCATATTGTTTGGTTAGGGTGTAGATGATAAATCAATGGAGTGTTTCATTTGATTTGGCTTATAGAACAAGAGTAACGAAGTTATGGTGAATTTTTCGAAAATAGACGTTAAACGTCGAAATCGTAGAAATCTCAGATTAAGGGTTAAAAGTTGTCGTGTGACTTGGAAACTTTGGTTTTCAATGTCAACACGTCAGATAAAGTATTTAAGAGTCGTGGACGTAAGAATCGTCGAATTCCGACTTATAACGAAGAAAAAGAGTATTGAACGCTCGAAAATGATAAACGAACGCTCAAAATTAACCAAAAGGTGAATTCAGAGTTAACGAATTCAAAAATGTAAAATTCTTATATGAACACCAAGAGTATGTAAATTGTGAGTTGTGGGCTTTTGAATGAGGCAATTTGGATGAAAAATGAATAAGTTATGAAGCCGAGAATTTCGTTGGAAAAACCAACTGTCAAAACTAACTGATGCACAGGGGCGGCGGGGCAGCGCCAACCCAGTGTTATTTGTCACGCTGCGGCACCAAGAATGGCCGAGAGAAACCAAAATCGTCTGGAGAGTCACATTGCTGCATGAGAGTTAGTTAGCAAGGACTCTCATGCTAAATAACAGAGTCCCGCAAAACCCCTAGATGTGTCATATTTGGCTGCCAAAGATGTAGAACCGATTGACCAAGTTAGTTTTTATTCCATTTGAATGTAAACCAAAGTTAAGACATTTGTGAACTTAATTTACATTATACGGCTGACTTTAACCCACTTATAATGTGATAACGTTAGAAGATTAATTATGGTTTAATAAGAATTAAACGAAGAACACAAAAGTCTACGCAAGTAAACCGTGAATGGTTTTCAACGTTGGTATATCACCAATGATGGTTGAGTGTCGGTTAATAACGTAAGAACGTTAAAAATGTGACAACCCAGAAATTCGGATTGTCCAGAAATTAAGACTTAAAGAATTAGTTATTAATAAAATGAATTTTTATTAATACTATTCTGTGCTATGTGTTTATTAATCGTTCTATAACCTAGAATGAGTATTAATCGGGAGGATTCTGGCTACGAGCTAGATTGAACGAGTAAGAATTTTCAAGACGAAAATAAAAATTTTCCGGGAACAAAATATTTCTAGGGAAAAAGACGAAATATGCACTATTCACCCGACGAAACCTAAAGGTTAGGGTTTGAATAACTAAGCCTTTATGAGAGTTCGGTATGTCAAAATGACATTCCGTCGAAAGATTGGATGATAATATATCGTGAAAAGTTAAGTGAGTCGATAAAAATTTTTCTCGAAAAACGTGCAGAAATCGGACGAAATAAAAATGACGAAAAGTACTGCTGTGTACTTTTCATTCATTTAGCTATGTTAGGGGAAAACGTGAAGGAAAACACTTAATGTGGAAAAGTGTTTTTCAGTTTTTCGGAGATCCGAAGATTACGTAAAAGTTAATCGGTAAAGAAAAGACGAAATATCCAAAAATATTTGGATTCCGAGAATCGTAGTTTTTGAACTGTCGTACGGATTTCGAAATACGGAAGCACGAAGCTTCCAAGGGAATCTAAGTAATGAGGTGGGTTGCCACTTGGCCACCAAGTAAACTTGGTGGCTAAGTTATGAATAGTAAGGAGGTTAGGGTGGCGAAATGACTAAAATGCCCCTAGTCTTGGTTTTCTATATAAACAAGCTTAAGCTCATTTGTTTGATTGAAAATTTCAACCTACACTTGAGAGAGAAAGAGAGAGAGACTTCGGATGGGAGAGGTAGAGAAAGAGAATGAGGAAAAGCTAGCTTGAATGCACGCTTTGTCCGACGGAAGGAGATTAAAGAAGAACGGTAATCCGAACCCTAGTTCTTCTAATTTTTCTTTAAGTTTTTATGTTCAAAAATATAGCTTAATGAGAATAAGAAGTAAAAGGGATTAGAAATGATTTCATATGGTTGAAATCATGAGAAAAGAAGAAATAAGAAATAAGAACTTTAGTTTATAAATTTCTTAAGGAAGTATAAGATTCGTAAGGATTTTGAGCGATCCGAATGAATCCTATGAATGAGTAGGTCAAATAAGTAAGGAATGGTGTTCTATTACATCAAATTCCAAGAAAAAGTGAAATCGTAATCCAAAATATTGATTTAAAATGAAGAACGAAAGAAGAACACGTGAAGAACACGAAGAACGTTGTTGATGGACAAATTTAAAACCATCGTAGTATAATTGTTGTTGATGGACAAGTTTAAAACCATCGCGTATAAGTTAGATGCTTATTTCTTGGTTAGGAACGTTAGAAATGTTCATGAAGAACGGATTAAAATTGAGCTATAACGAAGTTATGGCAAAATTTTCGTAAAAAATAAACGAGAATTAGAAAGTTAGTAAATGAACCCGAACGTGTAGGGTTTCATAAGAATGTAAGAGAACGTATAAAATGTGAGTCGTAGACTCAAGAACGAATGAATTCCGAGTTCGAATGACCGAATTACGGACGAATGAACAAAGAACGTTAAAAACGTTAAAATGAACAAAGAATGAAGATTAAGCTTATTGAATGGCATGCTAATGGATTCTGAACAAAGTTCTATACAAGGGTAATCGAAGTACGTAAGATAAGGAAGAAAATGGCTTTGGAACGACCTCGTTCCGAGTTATAACGAAAAAGTTATGAGATTTCGAAATCAGCGTCTTAAGCTTGTAAAAGACTTAGAAAAATTTTCTAGGGTTCATGCTCGGCACCGCAGCGCGAGTTGTGCCTTGGAGACCGACGCCGCAGCGCGTAATAGTGTCCGAGCACACTGCAAGAGTTCATCGCGTATGTAACAAAGAAGTATAATTTGTGAAATACAGTCAGCCATGTAAATACGTAAAATCTTTCGAGAGTGTGGCGCCACAGCGTGGCCCACTAAGTAAGGACTTGGCGCCGCAGTGTCAGCCCGGGAAGAGAGGAGAGAGAAGTAGGTCATGCCGCAGCACGAGAGGAAAGGAAGAGCACGGCGTCGCAGTGCCAGTGCAGGACAATACCCCGAAATGTGATTTTAATTGTTCAATTTCTCTGGGGATGTGCAAGAAAGAAATATAAACATAATGTTCAACTAATATAACACTTAATCAAGTGTTTTAAACCATTAATAAAGGTTGAACAAAAAGATTAAACGAGATTAACAGACAAAGAATGTAAATGCGGGTTATGGTACCGACATCCGGGGGCCGTAGTCGCGATAAACGAACGTGAGGGATTGCCATGGTTGTGATTCCTTAGACGTTGGTTGACGATGTTAATGTATAACATTTTGATGTTATGTCATGGTAATGAGAGATAAGTGTAAAGCGTATAGACGCTATGAACGTAACGTTGTTGTGATGAACGATCGGTCTTAACATACAATGGACTGTATGGCTTCGACATTAAGAAAGAATAATGAACATGGGGTTCATGGGTTGAATAACGATGTAATGAAATTGAAACCTTGAGTAAAGGTTGAATGAGAGATTATGAGACGAGCAACGTGAACGTTGAATACGTAAACGATCCTCGTGAATCGTATTCGCGTTGGATGAACGTGCTAAGTATACTCTGGTTGTACGACTTAGACGTTGATGAATATAGTAAGTAAGATACAAATGGTATCAAGAAAGCCGTAACGAACGGTAAGAAGATTAATGAAAAACTGATTGTGAGTCGGATGAGAATGCTAGAATGAAATGTAAGCGTAGAACACTTTAACCAATGTGAAGGTTAAGTGTACGCGAATATTAAACGGGTAGAACCTACACTCCGTGTATGGTTTGACCGTAGGATAACAAAGGCCAATGATTAAACCTGTGATAGGTGAAGAAGCTGAATCAAAGATAAGTACGTATAACGTAAAAAAAGCCGAGTTAATGTTTAAAACTTGGATGACGCTCCGAGTTGAATGAACCGGACGTTGTAAGATAATGATAAGGTAATGTAAAATACTTAACGCTATTAATGCATAGAATGAATGCGGAATGATCGTTCTGAGTATACAAAAGACTGTATGACTTGGACGGTGATGAATGAATCCTGAGGTATGGCATTTATTTGCTAGAAAGCCATAAGGAATAAGACTTTGACTTAACGAACATTATAATTTAATAGTTCGTATAAGTTAAGATAAGTTAGGTTGTTGTACAATCGTAACATTTGATGGTTGACATATGGGAGTTGGGCTAAACAATTCCTTCAGAGAGTGAAGGTATATACAAAACTAGCAATTGATCTACTCACTATGATGGCAGTGTAGATGAGACGAGAACTTATTTGTTGGTTGTTTGTGGGAAACCACTCAGAGTACCATATGGACTACTAGCAGAGAAACGATGTGTGCTAAGTCCTAGCGAACTTATAAGGAGAAGATAAGAATGTAAATCATCAAAGGTGATGAACGTTTTGAGTAAGACATCTCCGTATGTCATGAAACCGTAAACCGATAATGAAAGTTAGTCGCGTAAAATTATATTGTAAGAACGCGAACCTTAAGAAGTAAAGTTAAGTAAATCAATGCGTAAGTCAAGTATATGACTAATTGGTGTATATGTTCTTTCCTTATATGTTATAGGGATTGGAATGAGCATTCAAATGTAAGTCGAAATTACATCTTGCGTAAAGAAAAAGTTTCCTAACTACATTCATATTTCAAATGAATGCTAGTTTCTTAAACTTCTCAGATGTAGAACTTGAGAAGTTCTGTCTATGTGCGAATGTGCGATATTTATACAAGGTGGTAGAATGTATGAGGCCTTGTGCCACAATTTGAACACTTCGGTGTTTCTGTGAGATGAACTGTTCTATGATTGAACTGTTCAATAAAAGAATGTTCTGTTTATACATGAACCGTTATTGTTAAGTCGTGCTATTGATTTCGGGAGCATGTAATGTGTATGAAAGAGAGTAGAGAATGAAAGTATTTCAAAGTGCATGTAACTAATGTTTTAAGATGATAGGAATCAAGACTATTCCTATTATTCAAGCTGCTTCATAACCTTTGTTCGGTTATTGAAGTCTGAAAAGAATGTTTAAATTCTTGAAGTTGTTTGTTCAACTGTTATGACTTGTTGGGCAATTGAATGCTCACACTTGCTTTAAATGAAAAACATTTTCAGCGAACGATGTTAGAAGAACTTAAGGATCCCGTATAGATCAAGCTGAAGGTATCCAGATGAATTGTCATTCAGAATGTGAATGAACGAGAAGATCAAGTGAAGACTTGTAATGTAGAAAGATGAGAATTAAACTATACAATAGTTTAATGAACGATTATGTACCCTTGGTGGCGGATAAAAGTCACTCGTGCAAGATGTAAAGAATAATGTAATTATCATTATTTGTAATAAGAAAAGCTATAAGGTTTTAGAACCTGGAATTTGAGAGTGTATGTTATTATATTTTAGTATATAATGATGTATGCAGAATGAATGATGTACTCGTGACGTACGGAATTCGGGTGTGAAGATAGACCAGATTTTGGGGCGTTACAAAACAAGCCGTAATGCAGTACAGTAAGTCGAATTGACTTTATTAAAGAAATAAATTCAAGTAAGACATAGAAGAGAAAGAAGTTGGTTAAAGCAATAAACAAAATTTGTTTGGTAGCTAATTGCAGTGTGCTATGTGAATATATCATGTAGATCTTGTAAAGACTGGGAATTGTTGAATAGTATATTTGAAGACGCTTGAAGGCAAATTTTCTTAATGCTTGTCTAACCTCCGTGTTAGCCAAGTTTTCTGTAATTCATGTTATGAAATGTATGAATGGTTTTAAAGAAAGAGTCGATGCCTGTTTTAACTCGGCTAGACTAATCTTAAGAGTTAGATTGATTTGTTTACAACTCTTTCTATATAGAACTGTTAACGCTATCCTATGTCAAGTATTTGGTACAGATGTAAAGGTAAGTTTGTCTAAGAACAAACAAAAGTATTTTCATCGATTATTTGATGGGCACGCGAGGTTGCCAAAACTTAAAAGTAAATACGTTTAACGGATGAGTGTTGATCAACATAGAGTACTATAGGCTGATCACCTAGAAGTGCTCGTAACTAATGCCGAATGGATGGCTTTAGTGTCGGATGTCCTTTTCAAGTATGAAAATGAAAAGAGTATGTTCATGGTCTTTTGACCGGTTCAGAATTCCTAAGCTATTATATATACGTTGGAATCATTGTTATGAAAAGAGAAGTGCTAATCAATGTTTCATAGTGCTTCATAGGTATTTGTTCAGTTATGAAAGATAATCATATAATTCTCGATGTGGTGTTTATATTATCCTTTGTTAGACTTGCTGAGCTAGTTATGCTCACTTCTTTCTTGAATTATATGATTGTAACTAAGGCCGAACGAACTGAGAATTCTAAGAGAGATAAAGGCAAAGCTAAGATGGATAGTTAATTATCCTGTAATAGACTAGTGTATTTGTATGTAATATACTTATGAGTAATGAAGAATGTATTCGGTTTCTAAACCTGGGAAATGATTTATTACTATTGTAATAGGAATATAGTGAATACAATCATTTTTTTGTTATCTCAATGGAATGACTGTATGAATCGTAGTATCGGGTAGCACCATCTGTCGGGTTGGAAGATACCCGGATTTGGGGGCGTCAGAGGTTGGTATCAAATCATTAGGTTATAAAACTTAAGGGGGGAAGAACCTTAGGCTAATAACCTCGTTAGGAAAGGAAAAGTCCGAAGGAAGTTAACTCTAGTTAAATGAGTTAATAAGGTATTGAGGAAACTCAATACCGAAAGATTTAAAAGATGAAGAGTAAACCTAAATGAATTAAATGTGATTTGTGCCAATAATATTGTGTATTATGTACGAATCAACTTGGTATGTGTTATTGTAGATGTCGATCGATAGCTTGATGTATAGAGATATACACGTGGTGAGCGAGGAGTCCGTGAACAGAGTAGAGCCAGTACTTATGCATGTATCTATGATACGAGTCTCGAGTAGTAGTCAATTTGTGTATTGACTGAGAAATAAGAGTAGAGTTGTGCTTAACAACTTTAGAAACCCTAACCCTAGTTACAGATGGGGATTCAATAGAAAATATAATTAAAATAATTATATTGATATGTATGTGTTTGTACTGTATAGAAATTATTGATCAATGATTGATCGTATAAGGTTTAAAACTAATAAACCCTAATAAGAGATTAGCAACCCTAATATTAGATTTTGAAACCCTAACGCGCAGTTAGGAACCCTAATCGTATGCCGAGAAACCCTAATTTTAAATTCGGGATTCCTAAACCCTAATTAGGAAACCCTAATCCTAATTGGCAAGCTTAATGTGTTTATTAAACAGTAATTTGATTAGGAAAACCCTAATTTAATTAGGAAAATCTAATTGTAATTTAGAAATTTTAATTTTTCTAATTAAAACCCTAATTATAAATTTTAGAAAATAAAGGTATAAAACCTAAGGGTTAGAACCTTAGGGTTAAACCCTAAGGGTTTGGACATTGTCAAGATTGCCCTTAAAATTGGAAGGAAAAAGACCAAATTGCCCTTTTGGATTTTTAATTATGTAACTTGCAATATTTGCCAAGACCTTTAGTTGGTAAACCACTATCTTGACTTTGTGACATAAATCTCCAGCCAAATCAGCCAACACATCAAATCTTGTGCATTATATCACATTATATAAGAGATCTATTAGAGAGAAAGTGTATGTATTTGGCTCATTTTTCTTTCTAGCTCCCAACAACTTTTTCTCTCTCTAAACCTTCGAATTTTGCAAGTCTCTCAGTCATGTAATTAGTCCATAGAACACCAAAAACAGTTAAGGAAAACATAGATCAAAGATCGGAATTAAGAAGGTATAAAAGCCTAAGCCCTTTTGATCTTTAATGCTAAGAAAAATTTTGTGTTTATGTGTTTATAATCTTGCTAGTAGACGTTTTATGATTATCTATGGTGATATACCATAGATCCATAGCACCAAAGTGGGTAAAAAATGAGTTTTTCCAAAACTGTCCAAGAATAAATTTTGTGGTCTGACAAGCTAATGTCAGGAGCCACATATTCTTGTTCGTTTAAATTTTTGTTGTTTTAAAGTTGGAATCTGTAGCTTGTTATGTGGTCTTTATTCTGCAAGTTAAATCAGGGTCATTGGATGTCCAGATCATAAGATATAAACGGTCAAAACCCGTTGACCGGGCATGACCGAAGCTTTTTGGGTAACCAAGAAAGTGTAAGATCAGTATCTGACAAGTTTTGCAACGTCCAGATCTGTCAGTTCGTAAGTGATTTGATGTTGTTGTTATATCCAACTTGTAGCTTGTTATGTGTTCTTTAAATATATGGCTTTAGATCCTTTAAACAAGCAACTGACCGAACATGATGGACGATCAAACTAGGCTTGTCGATAACGATGGCAGTTTCTGGAAAACCCAAAAACGGTAGAAGCACTTTTTCTGACAGCCTTTTACCAAGCTGTAACTTGTGCTTTTGTTGTTGTTAGACAGATATGTTGTTTTAGTAGTGTTCCTTGACACAAGGACTATAACTTTGAACCATTAAACAACATGAACCATAACTACAACACCTTAATAATCGAGCTTGAAAGTGTCAACTGAAGTCATGCAGGTTTTCGGGTTACCCGTAAAACCCCAGCATTCGCCTCGACAAGATGGGTTTGAGAGCCTAGAACTTCATGATATGATGTTGTATGACTGAGATGAAGATTGATTCATGTAGTGTTACATAAACACTACATGATCAATACTTAACCTGGCCCAGAAACATTTTTAATTGGTGATTTAAAGCCGGTCAAACTATGACCCTTGAACTTGGGTTTGAAAGTGTTCTTGAGCTCAAGAACACCTAAGACGACAGAAAGTGTCGCTAACGGGATTTAGCGATGGTTTTAATTATTTCTATTGTCTGATTTTTCGAAAATTATTTAAAAATAGAAATAAATTATAAAATTACCTTAAATGGTTTTAAAAATTATTTTAAATTCCGAAAAATAACTTTTAATTATTTAGAATATTTTTCATTAATATTTATAATTATTTGAATATTAATTATATTTAATTTATTTAATTAGTGTATTAAATAAATTAGAGAGAAAATGATTTTAATATTATAAAAATCATTTTAAATAAGAATAAAACTGTTAAAAATATTTTGAGTTATAAAATGTAACTTTTAATATTTTGGAGAATTTTCATTAATAATTTAATATTAATGATATTAGATTTATTTAATTATTAAATTTAATAAATAAGTTAAAAATGATTTTATTAATTTAAAATCATTTTAAATGAGAATAAAGTGTTAGAAAATATTTTGAATTATAAAATATAATTTTCAATATTTTTTGAAAAATTCTCATTAATAAATTAATATTAATGATATTATATTTATTTAATTATTAAATTAAATAAATGATAGAAAAATGGTTTTATTGATTTAAAAATAAGAAAAATAATTTAAAATATTTTGAGTTATAATTAATGACTTTTAATATTTTGATAATAATTTCATTAATATTTAAATATTAATGGTGATTATTTAAAATTGATTTTAATTATTTTAAAACCAATTAAGTAGAATATTGATGATTTAAAATATTTTTAAGTTATTAACAATAACTTTAATATTTTGATAAGTATAACATTAATATTTTTATATTATTAAATATTAATGATGATAAGATTATTTGATAATAAAATCATCTAAAATGATTTTAGTGTTTGAAAAATTATTATAAATTATAATAATTGTTTATAAATTATTAAAAGCTTTCGAAAAATATTATAAACGATATTTGACTTATCTAAAATAATATTAAAGCTTATAGACCAAGTTTAATTGACAATCAATGTGTTAATTGTTGGATAAGGTGATCAGAACACCAAGAATAGATCGAAGTCCAACCAGACCGAACTAGTTAGACTTGATAAGTGTTTATATAAGTTATAAACATTGATGTGACTATGTGGTAATGTGTCTAGGAGAAGATTGACTATAAATTATAGTGATACGTGTTGTGAATTATTGTGCTAATTGTGAGACCGATATTATTGGTTATAGGTCTTTCGAAAGTAGATAAGTATATTTTGTAGCTGTAAACAGTGGAAGAGGCATGTTTCCTAACTCAACCTTGAGTTATATTCATTCAATTATTATAGTGGTTAATTATTGTTAATTATACCACGTCCAAGAATTTATTGTTGATTATTCACAGTTAGTGCATGTTTAATAATTCAAATTGGATTACTGATTCAAAAAATATACATTCGTAGAATAACTGTTGTTGGATATTCATATATGTAGAAGCTAATATTGAGAGTACAGATAATTCATGTTTATTATCAAATTATATTGAGAAATGTCTTAGCTAATTATTATGGCTAGACGAACATTTGTTAGAACTTGATAGATTCGAGAAGAGAATTCAATTATTATTGACAGATCAATGCCAATTATTTCGGATAGATCGATAAGTAAATAGAAATTGAAATCATAGTATTTCATTGTTAAATCAAATCTTGATTCTAAGACTGAGGAGAACAACCTTTTATATAAAGGAACATTTTATCGGTCGATATATATTAGGCCTTTCATGCTATGATTAAGTATTATGCATAATATAGGGTACACGGATTTGGTCGGTTCTAAGTACTTGCAGAGGGGTATGATTTAATCTTTATGGTTATCTGATACACCTACGTATATGTCAAAGTAAAACATTGATATATACCCGAGAAGAGAAGTTCAAGATCTCATGGACCGCTCAACATAAATTTGGAAAACATTCCACTTTGTTATTGCGTAGAATTGATTATTGATTATTCATTAGAATATCATAGAAACTTTGAAAGCGTTGTACTCTTTCATTATTAGATTATTGTGTTGCATAGAATGCAAAAAGACATTTTAGTTATTAAAGCTTTTTTCAGCTAATTTAAAGTTCCCCAAACTGTGGCATTATCCTATCAAAATAGATAGTCTATTCTTAATGATTTGTATACATATATTGCATGTCTTAACTTGCGGGGTAAATATGTTGCTCACCCTTGCTAAATAAAATATTTTAGCTAGGAACAAAAAGGCCAGCGGATCAAAGAAGAACAAAGGCAAAGGCAAAGTACTAGATTACTTGTAATAAACATTATTATTATGTTGTATTTGTGAACCCTTTTTGTATATCTAAAGGGTATATTTGTAATGTTAAGATTAGATGACCTGTGACTAATCTATTAACAATCTCTGTTAATGACGTAAGTTACCTGTACTAATGTATTACTATTTCTATATGAATGGGTAGTTAGATGTTATTATATTGTGAATCGTGAGCACCAAACTCGGGGGTCAGGTAACCCAGATTTGGGGGTGTCACGAGTTGGTATCAAAGCTCTAGGTTATAAACCTTAAGTGGGGTGGGGAAAACCCTAGGATTATAACCATAAGCGAGATAGAGAAAACTCATTTAGAGTTCTAAGTAAGGGATTGCCGAAGTACATCAATAATGAGATATTTGGACACATAGTGTGAGAAGTTTGTACTAATGAAGTACTAATCAAGTTATTTAAACTGATTGTAGGATGTTTGGAGAAGATGAAACAATTGGGGAGATGCTAGCAGGTGTTGCATCAATGCCAGTAGCCAAGGTGCCAGCGCAAAGCGAATCAGTTAAAAAGATGGGAGAAGATGAACCTATGATTAATCTGGGGAGCGATCATGATTATTATCCCGAGATGTATCTGAGTGGAGATGAGGAGGCAGTGTTTGAGAAAACTAGGGTAGAGAAAAAGAATAAGACCAAAGTTGGAGAACAAGATCAACTATCGGCAGAAGTTCAAGAACTCCATAGTAAAGTGTTTCTCTTGGAGGAGTTATAGAAGATGGAGCGAACGTTACGCGAAATGACTGAAGAACGGAACGAGCTGAAGGCGCAGGTGGAAAGGATGAAGACTGAAGGTGGTGGATCATCTGAAGGAACAATCAAGTAGTAGAAAGGCAAGAAAAAGAGAAAGAGGGACAACGACAACCCTAATTCTGAAAAGTCAAACTCGAAGAAGAAACATGTCTGTAGCAAGTGTGGAAAGACTCACGCGGGAGAATGCATTATGTGGAAGAACGTGTGCCTCAACTGCAAGCAGGAAGGACATATTTCCCTCTAATGTCTTAAGCCGAATATGAGGAAGTGTTATTCATGTGGGAGAATGAGTCACGAATTCAACAAGTGTCCCATCAAGACGAAGACTGGTGAAGGGAGTGGACGGTAGATAACTTAGATATAAGCGGTAGGAACTTTTGGTAGTAGGTTATGGTACTAACGGTTGTAATATCGAGAACAGTGTGTAAACATATGTAATATAAATATGTTTATATGAATGAAATCATTATTTTCTATATGAATATAAGATTAAGATTAATTTGTGTGTTCTTAAAACTCATACTTATGGTAAGTTAATGACTCATAATTATATGAAATGTTTTGAACCCCTCAACGAATGGACGCCAAAGGTCTGACTTGGATAAGTTCATACACTTATATAATTGTGGCAAGTTCCTAAACTCATAAGTGTGGTAAGTTTGATGAACTGGGAATAACTATGTGTAAATGGAGAATTGCAACTTTTTGTGTAAAGTTGTGTTGTTAATCCTGATATGATTTAAAAAGGGATAGTAATATGTGTTAAGTACTAAATGTGCTATGAACTATTTGAATAAATATTCGTTTATATATGAGAATTATGTGTTGAATTCTTATTGTTTTAAGAATTTGTGTAGAGAAAGAGAATTAATGTAAGATTTTTATTTAAATCAGATCATGCCACCTAGACGACAGAATCGAAATCAAAGAGAAGAACAATCAGTGAATAATGAAAGAGGTCAAGCTGACACGATGCAGAATTTTGCAAATATGATAGCCGAAGCTATGGGGAATAGAGCTCCAGCAGCAAGAGGAAGAGTGAGAGAACAGACAGCTAATAAATTGGCTAATTTCAAGGACTTTAAATCGGTAGGACCGCAAGAATTCAAGGGAACAATAGATTCGATTGAAGCCCAAACTTGGGTAAAAGAGATGGAGAAAGAATTCATCATTGTGCGTGTGGCAGAAAAGCAAAAGACAGCTTTTGTAACATATCTGATGAAGGGAGAAGCTAATTACTGGTGGGAGACTAACCAAGCGAGAGCGGGTACAGCTGTGGTGACTTGGACAAGATTCATAGAGTTGTTCTTTGAGAACTACTTTTCATCGAGTATGTAGTCCAGGATTGAAGTCAATTTTTAGAACTAAAGTAGGAGAATATGTCAGTTTTGGAATATGCTGCCAAATTCAACGAATTAGCAAGATTTGCACCTCATCAGGTGGACACCGAGGTAAGAAAGGCGCAAAGATTGGAGAATGGACTGAAGCCAGGGATATTCAACAAGGTAGCAGTATTACAGATCAAGGCGTTAATTGTTGAAGGAGGGAGCGAAGCTACATCTCGATTTCATCAAGAGAAGAAGAAGAAGACAAGTGATGGAGGAAGCAGTGGTGGTAGTAACTCTATCAAGAGAAATAGGAGCGAGAATACCCAGTCGGGTAATAAGACAGAGGAGAATAGGAAAAGGAGGGAACCATGTGCAACTTGTGGGAAAAATCATTCTGGAGTTTGCCTGAAGAAGAAGGGAGTCTGTTACAACTGCGGGCAAGAGGGGCACATATCGCACAATTGTCCCAGTCCAAAGAGGATACAAGGTTGCTTTGCGTGTGGATCGACTGATCATCTGGTTCGGAACTGTCCGAAGAGGAATGTGGAGAAGGAAAGTGACAACAAGGGACCCGATGGCGGAACCTTGGCAATTCGAGGACCTGCTCAGCCAGGAAGACCATCGGCCCGTGCATTCAACATGACGGTGCAAGATGCAGTGGCTACTCAGGAGGTCGCAGCAGGTAACGATTTCATTTAGAAATTTTATTACGCGAGTATTATGTGTTATATATCTCTGTGAATTGTTTTCTTTTATGGATCCAAGTCACATGTTAGAATTTGAGACACAAATGAAGATTGTGTGGATAAAAATGATTTGATGATACAACTTTAAAAGATTATAAAGAATAAGAAAGCGGTGATTCCGAGGACGGAATCCTTTTAAGGAGGGGTGAATGTGATAACCCGGGATTTCGAATAATCTGAACATTACGAATAATTTTTTTTATTATTAATATTAATATTAATTATCAATATTTTGCTGTGTATATGTGATACGAGTCTCGAGTAGTAGTCAATTTGTGTAATTATTGGGAAATAAGAGTAGAGTTGTGCTTAACAACTTTAGAAACCCTAACCCTAGTTACAGATGAGGATTCGATAGAAAATATAATTAAAATAATTATATATATGTATGTGTTTGTACTGTATAGAAATTATTGATAAATGATTGATTATATAAAGTTTAAAACTAATAAACCCTAATAAGAGATTAGAAACCCTAATCTCATATTTTGAAACCCTAACGCGGAGTTCGAAACCCTAATCACATGTCGAGAAATCCTAATTTTAAATCTGGGAATCCTAAACCCTAATTAAGAAACCCTAATCTTAATTGTTAAGCTTAATGTGTTTATTAAACGTTAATTTGACTAGGAAAACCCTAATTTAATTAGGAAACCCTAATTGTAATTTAGAAATTTTAATTTTTCTAATTAAAACCCTAATTAGAAATTTAAAAAAATAAAGTTTTAAAACCAAAGGGTTAGAACCTTAGGGTTAAACTGAAACGACCCCAAAATTCATACAATTTAATTCTCGACTTCGGTCGTTAATAATACATTCAACCTTTAATTTAACATCATTAAACGATAATACAACCATTGAAATTTGTGGAATAATTAAAATTTTCTATTACAAACTATCCTCGTTCCCAAAACCTTCAACCTTTACATCTAAATATCTTAGAATCATTTTAATACTATAATAGTTTACATTCGCAAAACAATATTACAATTACAACATTAATACATTTACCGAAATATTAGACATGGTTTACAAGAATAACAACTTAGCTAGGATATTAAATCTTCATATATCACTTTTGATCCATAACAATCAAGTAGCACATAGTGTTACCTTCAATTATGAATCAAAAATGGTTATTTGTAAGAATGAGCTCGACAAATTTCAAAGAAAATCTAACAGTTTTCATGCATCACGTACGAGTACATAATAACATGCTCAACATACAAGAATAATCATAAACAAACATAGCATACATGTTGTAGTTCACATAACAACTTTAAAGATCGAGTTCCTTACTCAATCAACATTCATAGTTCAATTATCATAGTCATAGATTGACTTTCACATTTCATACTTTTGACATATATAATACATCATACACTAAAATTTTAAAGCGAGATCATCATCAAGTTCACATAGCAAAAGGAACCGAAAGACTTGCATTTATCTGGCGTTTTACCAACACGCTAATACTTCGTGATCCTTAGACAACCTATTAATCGTATGTGAGATTGATAATAAATAAAATCAATACTCAATCTCATGGTCAAATTTATTCTAAGACCTTACTTTATCTTATTATCCGTTATAATGTTTGTATAGACATCTAACTATTTTATATGCAACTCGATTTTATTTTAATTTTCATCACCACACATGCTAGACTATCGCACTTGTTTTTTAATGTGCGTATATCACACCATTTTATTATACCACTTTGGTTTCAAAACTACATATACAACACATTGTTTATAAGTTTAATTTTCCTTCAAAAATCAAAAATTGCCCTTTTCAATTTCTTTTCTTTATTATTATTGTATTATCATCTTTTCATACTCAGATGCACATAACATCCAATATTAGTAATTAGATAGAAACTTTGTATACCAAAGTTTAGAAACCCTATTACTCTTAGGCATTTTATCGAGAACGTTATGTGCACACATTAACTTATCTCAACTCTTGATCTTAAATGGTTAATTATGCATAGAATATGATAACACATATCTATACTTATTATATATGTCAAAACATATTTTTAATCATCAAAATATACCATCACCCAAAATCTTAATTCAAACAGAATTATAAAACTCATCTTCACAGTTTCTTTAACAAAACGTTGTTTTTCTTTTTAACATAACTCCTTCATTACATGTCCGTTTTTGTTCCTTCTAATATTGAATTAACCCTTACTCAGTGTACTACAACCTCAACTAGGCCTTAAAGTCAGACCCTTATCCATCTAAACTAGATTATGTAATTCATCAACTAGTCTAGAAAATTTCATTTTCTGGACATCCTTACTAAACAATTTATTTCGGACATGATCCGTTCCATAAAATGGCTCAATCTCGCGTTTCTAGCTAGTAAACGTCCATATCTACAACGTTGCAGTTTGAAGTTTCTTCAGATTAAAAACACACAAATTTATATGAATTTTTCAAAGTCAGAAACCGTAACAGTTTTGACTTTCGGATGATTATTTTCCTTCGGATCAAAGCCTTACTAAAAACAGACATTGCAAGAAATCTACAAAGAGTTTTCATGTGATTCCACTTTCAGAATATAGCTTACTTCCATATCTTCGATTTGATATAAGGATCACTTTCTAATTCATTATACCCAAAGAGGTATGAATTTCACAAGATATGTCCACAATTACTAAAAACCTATGAATTTTGTTCTTCAAATTTTCTTTCCATTTCATTTTCTTTCTTGAATCCTTTTGTTTGATTCTTGATAATCCAAGATTAAACCAATACAAACAGATTAAGCATGATCTACTAACCTAGAACATAAATCTACCCAAAAAATTAAGGATTAAATAAGAGTTTAGAAGTTACCTTCTTCTAGGTTTTTTTTTTCTTCTTCTTCTTCTAGCTCATCTCAATTCCTCTATTTCTCTCTATCTCTCTCAATTTCTCAATACAACTTCTACATAACAATTATTTACATTATGAAGAACATAAAAATATAATTAAAATAAGGAATTTAGATTATAACTTTATTAATATGAATTTAAGAGAGAGATGGAGATGATGATGATGATGGGGCTTGTTTTGTCTTCTAAAAGCTTTCCCTTCTTCTTCTTTTTCTTCCTCTTCTTCTTCTTCTCCTACAACTCTCTCTAACTCTCTTCTTCTTTCTTTGGTTTGTTTTCTAAAACTAACATACTAACTTGTAGTATATACATATAATATACAATACTAGTAATACATAATATATGTAACTCCTAGTAATTATTAGATATACTAATTACTAGTTAATACATAGGTTACACCAATTTGAACTTGAAAAGCCTATGACCATGGTTGGAAAATACTCATTATTTTAATTAATCAATAGCTTAACATCAATCAATCTCATCAAATTGTCACATAATTATATTTACTTGTTAATTATAATTTTGTGTAACAATCATCACATAACTCATCTAATTTAATTATCTCAATTAAATTATAACTATAATATAAAATTATTACATTAATTAAATTAAATACTAAATATTAATTTAATTAATCTAATACACTTAATTACATTACTCTATAATCAAAACAAAATTTATTTATTTACTCAATAAATAATTAAATTAAATATTTATATATATTAAAATTAATATATAACATTCTCTTCACATCAATTCGCATATTCTACAACATATGACATACATATACTCACACCCAACATATCTCATAAATAATACTTTTATTTATAAAATTCTCATTTATAATTTCTAAAAAATGGGATGTCACATCCTTCCTCCTTATAAGGATTCCGTCCTCCTAATCAAAACCCTACCTTACTCAAAGTTTTTTCCTCAAATCTATTCACAATAACTTCAACACATTACCTTAATATAGGTTTTATATTTTCTACTCTCACCATTCTTGATAATAAATTCTTATAAGTTTTATTTCATAATATTTACTTAGACTCAATTATATTTGAGTATTACATATTCTTTGACCCGTTGATTATCTTTCTCTAATGATCATTATCATATATTATATGATCAAACTCTCGGGACTTTACATTCACCCCTTCTTCTAAGAATTTCGTCCTCGAAATTTTTTTATTTTTTTATTAATCTTTATTCATTCAATCTATCAAAGTAGATTTTTACGTCACTACTTCATTCATTCACTGGTTTCTATAACCACTTTCTTTCCACAAACATCATTCTACAATTATTAAACTTTTCTATTAAAAGTTTCACATTATTCTTTGATAACTCACATCCTTCTCACTTCAAAATTTCTTTTCTCACTTATTCAACATATCCACCATTCAGTGTCGCATTTTACGACTTACTTCTTTCTAAGGAATACTTTCCTTTTTCACTTCCATCTTGCAGATAACAAGAATCCTCCACAATTGTTCAATAATTATGAAGTAGTATGAATAACTCAGGAATTTAATAGATTCCAAATCATGTTGAGGGTCACAAGACCATGAACTCTATTCTCTAGGTTTAATAGTGCTTCACCCCCGATTCTTCACACTTTAAACCCTCTTTGGCAGAATGTTTATCAATCACAAAGACTGAAAACACCCTCCGCAAGTACTCTAGGTGATCAACATATTGTACATGTATTGTATACAAACATTTCAGCGCAAAGTATAAAACTAAGCGTAACCCCTAATAATAGGGTTGTTCATCTCAAACTTTTCAACATCCGAATCGCACAAAACAATTTGGTTTGGCATAACTTCTCAAGAAACTCTTGAATTTCATGAACATCTTTCAATATTTGTCTAATTTGAATCAAATAGCATAGACCTCTACAACAATTCTGGACATCAACCAAAATATACATATACATACATACATATGTATTCTCATATCTCAAAGAAATCTCAAAAATCTTTTTATGACGTCATGATACCGCATCAGTATTTACAAATTCATTGAGGATTCCGTCATTTGGTGATTTTATCATACTACGTCATACCATAGTGGGCTGACGATCCTTAGATCACACCCAACACTAGGTAATACTGCATTGATGACTCCATCATTTTTATCATTTTTGCACCAGGTTACATGATGCATTAATGATATAAAATGTAAGACCCCAACTTATTATTAATGAAATTTAATTTTCTCTATTTATTATTTTAAAATAGTAAGGGTTGATTTGATTAATGTAGATAGTTATGGGTAAAATACATAAATATTTCAAAATAAGCAAGTGGTTATAAAATATTCATAGTTATTTAGGGAATATTCGTTTGGTCGTGGAATATTCTTTCTTGTTTGGGAATATTTAAATGCGATGGCGCTAGATCTTTTGTGGGCCCCATAAAGGAAAGCGATTGGATGAAAAAAATGACAAATATAAGTTGTTTAAAAATAATAACAGTAGTTGTTACCAATTAATATTTGTTAAAATACTAGGTGGTTAAAACACAAGAAGACACCAGTATTGCACCAATTATTGATTCTTACGTAAGAAAGACACTACTCAATAATGGTTACGTAATTCTCGCTCAAGATTTTATTGATTTAATAATTGTTGCGTTGATAATTTATATTGTTGTTGTTTCAATAATTGTCATTACACAAGATTTTTCATTATCGAAGCAATAATTCATATTATCCTAATAATATTATTAGATAACATTATTGGCAATGTCTAGAAAGTTCGCCTAAGGAGAGGTTTGGTCACCTAATCAAGGCCGCCAAGAAGGAGAAATTCTTATCGAAAGCCCCTCTTTCCCTAGAACCGCCTCGGTTGTCAATATTGTGATTCTGTAATATTATTTGTGAATAATTAATTATTGATTCATATGATGAGAAAAATATTGATTTTATGTGGATATAGATGGAGAAAATTTTTAATGTGACAAAGTTGTTGAAAATTGAAATTTTATCTTTTTTCGATAAAATAATTCATTTAAATATATTATTATATTTTAATAATATAATAATGGTGATATTTTTACAACGAATGTGGGATATATGAGTATACGAGGAGGAAGAGTATTTTGTTGCAATAAATATTTAAAACATGTTAAACATGTAATTGGACCCCATTTATTGATTGAAATTTGATTATAGCACGTAAAATCGCTTCTGCTTATGGATTTCGGTCAATTTATGTTTGGAATTTGGAAAAACTTTCTTCCGCAAAGTTGTAGAGAATTGAATTTCCTATAAAATTCGCGAGATTCAAATTTTTCTGATAAAAGGGCTATTTATTGTGAATTATTGAAGTTCAAGCTCAAATAATTGATTTTGGAAGTTTTAATTATTATTTTAAAGAAAACGTTTTTTGCATTTAAGGGCTAACATGTGATATTAATTGCTGAAATCAGATCTTCAAAGGTGGGCTAAGGAAATTTATAATATATATTAATATTTTATTAAATTTTCGCTTTGGTGTTCTAAACATTTTCCTATAAATAGGTGCTTATGTTAGAATTGAAAATCACTTTTAAATCAAGTTTTCTCTCTATATTATCGAGCGTATTCTTGTGAGTATTTTGAGTATACTTTGAGTATTGTTAGGCAGGTAAGTTTCCTTCAAAGACTATACCTTAGATTCCATTTGAAGTACTAATCTTTCGAGGTAGTGGATATTATTTTTTTCAGAATGATATTATTTCGTCAATATCATTATGTCAAATATTGATCCAAGTTTTTATCAAATTTGGAACTTTTGGTGCCTGAGTTACTATTCACGATATCGACATTATTCACGATATCATAATTATTCACTTAATACTAAGACTATTCATCGAAAAATGAAAATTTTTCCTTTTCGCCTAAAATATCTATTGTAGATACTAGCTTTGATTGTATCCATGTTTTGATCATTCTTGAATTTTACACCACTATGATTATTTTTGAGGTATTTTTGGACATGGATAAAACAAAGTACTTAATCCTTAATCCTTAATCCTTAATCCTTGTCATTTTGTTTCACTTTGGATTCGCTTTTTTTTAAAAATATTTTTCATCATCCTCAGTCTTAAATGATGATATTATTGAATATCTTTGGCCTGTAGTGCAAAGATGAATGATTTCTGATGAATATCTTTGGCCCGTAGTGCAAAGATGAACATGTGTTTAGATGAGCATGACCAACTGATTAATATCTTTGGCCTGTAGTGAAAAGATGAATTTTTGATTCCAGATGTATGTTGATTGATGTTGCAGGGATAAAAGATAGACGATGAACTTTTAAATTCATACATAGAAGATAGTATTTTGCATTCTCTACTTAACTCTTCTAATGAATTATTATTTCACTGTAATATTGATTTAAAATTTGTTGTCTATTGTATTCTATTAGATTTTCCTCGTTGAAGACTAACGATAATTTTTGTGTATTATCTTAGTCATAATATTCTTTATCGGGCTAGTTGAGCTCACCCTTTTCCTTGTTGTTCCATTTTTCTTCTCGTGGAGGCTAGAATGTAGCAGTACTAGCTCTGGGGTATGGAATGAAGGTTCTAGAGAGAGTTGTTTAGTAGTCCTCACCATTTTTGTAAAATATGTATCAATAATTATGATGGGGATTTATTTGCGTGTGGATATTGTCTAGATGGCAATATCTGAATTTAAACTCATAGTTTATATGTTGTAATAATAAAGTTGTAGTTGTTTCTGTACCAAGTATTGACAACTCAGAATGGGTGATGTATACCTATTTTGGGGGCGTCACATAAAATACATTTTGATATATTGCAAATCATTTTTTTCTAGCCGAAACAATTAGCATAGACATACGAATAACAATATTGTCATTAAAACTCATTAGTTCCATCATTTGATCCAATGTTTTTCAAGAAAATAGAAGTGTAAACATCAGCATGAAGTCAATAAATTTCAAAAGTGTAGCATAGCTAGTAGATTTAGAATACCTATGCTTCCACCATCAACTCCAATTTCTGTAATGATCCATTGCTTAAAAGATCTATCTATTTCTATCATACTCAATACTCCATTCATAACTTAATTATACCCTAGTTCATCAAACTTATCGCACATTGGAAGTTCAGGACTTGCCACAATAATATGAGTAAGAACTTATCCTAGTCAGACCATAAAGCGCCCATTCACGAGAGGGGTTCAAAACATAACATATTATTATGAGTCACTTAACTTACCATATGCATTAGTTTTAAGAACCGCGCCTAATCCTAATAATATATGTCTAATCTTAATAGTTTCTAACTATCAAACATACACATGAGAAAAGAATCACCTTTTCGCCACATATATATAGATAGCGCGACACCAACATTCGAATGATTATCAATATGATAAACTGAGTGCAAGCACAAAACCCTCGCCCATACAAAGATTTGTATAACTCAGCCATCACATGAAATCCCACCTAACTCTATCTTACTCTTAACATGCTCTTTGCTCGATACGAATTCCTCGTATCACATTATCTATAACTCCTCATTCGTTATCTCGTACTTTTTCATAGTACACCATCTTCATAGCATTAAGCTATAATTATTCAAACATTATAGACCATCTTTCTTTTATAACTTAAACAGACCACGTCGTGATCTTATTCTATAATCATCTCCCTTAAAATTCTTTTCTGAACTCGTGATCGTTTTGTTTTATGATCCTCTTTTTTTCTCTTTTTCATCATTTACAACATTATTCGTTATCTTGGCTTTTAGAGTTAGGAAACTCCCATTTCTTATCTTTATATCTCTTCAAGATTCTTCTTTGAATCTTCTTGTTTATATAACAATTCTTCCTTTAAGAAATTCTAACTTCATTGACATTGCTCAATATTTCATTCAAGTTCTACACTTTCATCATACGTATCCACTTTCTATACTTGGTACACATCGAGTCTCTACCAGTTTCAATATGGTACGCTGAGTGGTTTCCCACAAACAACCAACAAACTAGGTTCTGAGTTGCTAGTTCTTATATACCTCCGCTCTATGAAGGAATCGTTTAGCCCAGATATCATACATCAACTATGAAAGAGTACAATTGCACCATTTATGTAACAACCCCAAAATAGGTCCATTCCATCCAACCTATTCTGAGTCGTTAAATACATGGTACAGAAATAACTACAACTTTATTACAACAATTGTCGTGCAAAATACAACAACACATATGCTGTGAGTTTGGATACCAATATATACCAAATGTAACTCTGGACACCAACTTGGATAACACGTCACCATGACACCTTACATAAAGGTACAATCAAAAAACTGTTTTAGAAATTAGAATCTTTGGGAAGTGCTCAAGAAACCTTCGTACATGGGAGGCCATGCTTTTAGGTTATGGTAGATATCATATGGCCACGTAATTATCCTGGTTAACCCAATAAACCCCAAAGAAAAACGAGAAGATTACTATCATATTCTTCCCAATGGTGAGTCTTCTCTTGACATATCATTATCTCCATTGTCTCTAATTGGGTATTATACTCCAAACAAACACCAAGATTATATAGGTAGTGCTTGTAAATATACTCAAGAAGTGGATGAGCACAACCATGTCTTATGATAACACGAAGTTTGTATGTCATTAGACATCTTGTATGATAGTGACAAAACACCATTCCAAGTTAAATTCACCTCACCCTCAACATCTATAGACCACCACTCTATTCCTCGCTTATCCCCGCTCGACCCGGCTACACTTTTATTATTCGAAAGGAATTGTGAAACAAAAGGGTGAGCACAACTAGCTCAAGAAAGAATATTATGACTAAAGATAAATAAATTATCAATAGTCTTCATCAAGAATAAATCGAGATTTAGAACATATGGTAGATGATAAAACTTTTCAACCATAGTTGCAGCGGAATGAGCAATCCATTAGAAGAGTCAAATAGACTATAAAGTCTATTGTCTTCTCCATGTTAAAATCCACCAACAATGTTTTATCCCTGTAACATCAATCAACAATTCTCATCCACAATCACGTGTATAACTCATAATCGTAATTGTAGTTCTAAATTCCTTTCCTCATCCAAGACAAAGATAATTTTCATCACTTGTCTTTACTCGAAACATCAAAGATCATGGTTATACCAAATCACGCCTGCTCATAATCATACTAATAAATTCATCTTTGCACCACGGGCCAAAGATATTCATCAACAGTTCATCTTTACACTACAAAGCTAAAGATATTCAACAACGGGTCATCTTTGCATTACAAGCCAAAGATATTCATCAATAATTCATCTTGCACTACAAAGCAAAGATATTCAACAACAGTCGTCTTTGCATTACGAGCAAAAGATATTCATCAATAATTCATCTTTGCACCACAAAGCTAAGATATTCATCAACAAGTCATCTTTGCACTACGAGCAAAAGATATTCATCAATAATTCATCTTTTGCACTCATGGCTAAAGATATTCATCATTGTTCATGTTCATTTAAACACATGTTCATCTTTGCACTATGGCCAAAGATATTCTTCGTAAATCATTCATCTTTGCATTGGTTTTATCCACGTCCAAAATACCTCAAAAATAATCATAGTGGTGTAAAATTCAAGAATGATCAAAACATGGATACAATCAAAGCTAGTATCCGAATAGATATTTTAGATTTAAAAGAAAAATTTTCATTTTTCTATGAATAGTGCCGTGATTCGTGAATAGTGTCAGATACGTGAATAGTCGTGATACGTGAATAGTAACTCGACACCAAAAGATAGAAATTCCACAAAAAAAACATTTTCACGCTTTCATTAATAGTACTCGTGAATAAGAATCGTGAATAGTAACTCATAAAACAAGAACTCGTGAATAGTAACTCATGAATAGTAACCCCGACATGAAAAAGTTCCAAATTTGATAAAACTTCAGATCAACATTTCAAAGATAATGATATTGAAGAAATAATATCATTACAAAAAAATAATATCCCTTACTATCCCTTACGAAAAAGAGCAAAGACGACGGGATATCGGATATCTGATATGATTTCAAGGAAACTTGCATCGATGAATATCAACTCACCAAGTATCTAAATACTCACAAATTACACTCAATAATCTAGAGAGAAAGAGAAAACTTTGTTTCTCGGTGTGATTTTCAATTCTAACTTAGCCCTCTATTTATAGGAAAATGTTAGCACGCCAAGGCGGATTTAACTCGCAACTCGATGGCTTTACTCGCTACTATTCCCACCCACCACATTTGAAATAAAATTCAGCACATTTCTTCACCAACCACAAGTGGGGCCCACTCAATTCTAGAATTTTCCACCAAAATCAATTATAAACCTAATTTCCGAATCACCACCTCTTAAAATTCATAACAAATCATTCGTTCATTTTAACGGTTCAAAATTTGTGGACATATACTCAACTTATGTATGTATAACATATCCAAAATTACAACGATCCAACTGGTCGGATCAAAATTTATAACTCACACAATATAGTCAAGAACACCGATTTTTTGGACTATTAGTCCTTGGACCGATTTCATTCAAAATTTCACCACGAAATATCTACAAAGAATTTTGGGTGATTCAAATTTCTCTGATTAGCTTACTTCTAGGGCTTTCTTTTGATATATGGCTCATCTCTTAACTCATTATACACAAAGAGTTATGGATTTTACAAAATCAAGTAATAAACTAATTTTTCGAAAATCCCATATTTTGTTCTCCATTTCGACAAATAATCGATAAAACACCTCATCATTAATTCCTTCACTTATAACCACATAAATAAATCCATCATTTATATCCACATCAAATAAATATTTTCTTATCATATGAATCAATAATTAATTATTCACAAATAATATTACGTAATCACATTTATGACAACCAAAGTAGCTCCTCAGAAAGAGGGGCTTTCGATAAGGATTTCTCCTCATCGCGCCGCAATTAGGTGACCAAACCTCTCCTTGATGTAACTTTCTAGACATTGCCAATAATGCTATCTAATAATATTATTCAAATAATATGAATTATTGATCCGATAATGGAGATAATGTGCAAGTGACAATTATTGAACAACAATAATATAAAATATCAACGCAAAGAATTATTGAATCAATAAAATAAAATATTGAACAAGTAACTCATCGTGAAAATTATTGAGTAGTGCCTTCACGTAAGGATCAATAATTCAACAATATTGTGCAAATACCGTATGCTCATCGCGCAACCACGCCGTATTAATGTATTTTAACCACCGGGTATTTCAATATTCTTAATAAAGAATAACTACGCTGCCGTTATTTTTAACCAACTTATATTTGTCGTTTTCTTCATCCAATCGCTTTCCATTATGGGGCCCACACATGGTCGCTACCTGGTCGCATTTAATATTCCCCGAACGGAAAGAATATTCCATTTAACAAACGAATATTCCCAAACAATAATGAATACTTTATACCCCTCGCTTATTTTGAAAAAAATTTCATATATCACCCTTAACTTTAACTTTTATCAATTTAACCAATTTATTGAATAGAAAAATTGAATACTTTTATTTCATAAAATTCGGGTCTTACAATCTCCCTCCTTATGAAATTTCGTCCCCGAAATTTACGCACACGGTATTTCAAAGAGTTGAGAATACCTTGTTTTTCATTTGATTCTATCTCCCCCATCATCATGATTTCTCCATTGCTCATCTCCCGTATTTAGGATATCATTCTAGAATACGACTTCAAAAACAAAGGTTAATTGAGCAAATTAACATATCACATAATATCTCGATATTATGGTCGACCAACAAATAAGCTTAGGTAGGACACACTAGCGAAGGATTTACTCATCTCTCCCCTCCTAGTTCTATTCCCCGATCTCCGCCAGAGATCATATCCCTAAGCTCTGATACCAAATGTAACAACCCCAAAATAGGTCCATTCCATCCAACCTATTCTGAGTCGTTAAATACATGGTATGTAAATAACTACAACTTTATTACAACAATTGTCGTGCAAAATACAACAACACATATCTTTGTGAGTTTGGATACCAATATATACCAAATGTAACTCGACACCAACTTGGATAACACGTCACCATGACACCTTACATAAAGGTACACCAAAAACCTGTTTTAGAAATTAGAATCTTTGGGAAGTGCTCAAGGAAACCTTCGCATACATGGGAGGCCATGCTTTTAGGTTATGGTAGATATCATATGGCCACCGAATTATCCTTGGTTAACCCAATAAACCCCAAAGAAAAACGAGAAGATTACTATCATATTCTTCCCAATGGTGAGTCTTCTCTTGACATATCATTATCTCCACTGTCTCTAATTGGGTATTATACTCCAAACAAACACCAAGATTATATAGGTAGTGCTTGTAAATATACTCAGCAAGTGGATGAGCACAACCATGTCTTATGATAACACGAGTTTGTATGTCATTAGACATCTTGTATGATAGTGACAAAACACCATTCCAAGTTAAATTCACCTCACCCTCAACATCTATAGACCACCACTCTATTCCCTCGCTATCCCCGCTCAACCCAACTACACTTTTATTACCTGAAAGGAATTGTGAAACAAAAGGGTGAGCACAACTAGCTCAGTAAAGAATATTATGACTAAAGATAAATAAATTATCAATAGTCTTCATCAGTAATAAATCAGAGATTTAGAACATATGGTAGATGATAAAACTTTTCAACCATAGTTGCAGCGGAATGAGCAATCCATTAGAAGAGTCAAATAGACTATAAAGTCTATTGTCTTCTCCATGTTAAAAATCCACCAACAATGTTTTATCCTCGTAACATCAATCAACAATTTTCGCCCACAATCACGTGTATAACTCATAATCGTAATTGTAGTTCTAAATTCCTTTCCTCATCCAAGACAAAGATAATTTTCATCACTTGTCTTTACCGAAACATCAAAGATCATGGTTATACCAAATCACAGCCTCTGTTCATAATCATACTAATAAATTCATCTTTGCACCACGGGCCAAAGATATTCATCAACAGATTCATCTTTACACTACAAAGCAAAGATATTCAACAACGGGTCATCTTTGCATTACAAGCCAAAGATATTCATCAATAATTCATCTTTGCACTACAAAGCTAAAGATATTCAACAATGTGTCATCTTTGCATTACGAGCAAAAGATATTCATCAATAATTCATCTTTGCACTCTGTGCTAAGATATTCATCAACAAGTAATCTTTGCACCACGAGCAAAAGATATTCATCAATAATTCATCTTGCACACCATCGGCTAAAGATATTCATCGCTTGTTCATGTTCATTTAAACACTGTTCATCTTTGCACTCTGAGCCAAAGATATTCTTCAGAAATCATTCATCTTTGCATTGGTTTTATCCACGTCCAAAAATACCTTAAAAATAATCATAGTGGTGTAAAATTCAAGAATGATCAAAACATGGATACAATCAAAGCTAGTATCCAGAATAGATATTTTAGATGAAAAGAAAAATTTTCATTTTTCGGTGAATAGTGCCGTATTCGTGAATAGTGTCGTATACGTGAATAGTAACTCCGACACCAAAAGATAGAAATTCCACAAAAAACATTTTCACGCTTCATGAATAGTACTCGTGAATAGTAACTCGTGAATAGTAACTCATGAGCAAGAACTTCGTGAATAGTAACTCATGAATAGTAACCCCGACATGAAAAAGTTCCAAATTTGATAAAACTTCAGATCAACATTTCAAAGATAATGATATTGAAGAAATAATATCATTACAAAAAAATAATATCCCTTACTATCCCTTACCTCAAAAAGCAAAGACTTCCGACGGGATATCGGATATGATTTGAAGGAAACTTGCAGCGATGAATATCAACTCACCAAGTATCTTAATACTCACAAATTACACTCAATAATCTAGAGAGAGAGAAGAGAGAAAACTTTGTTTCGTACGGTGTGATTTTCAATTCTAACTTAGCCTCTATTTATAGGAAAATGTTAGCACGTCAAGCGCACTTAACTCGCAACTCGATGGCTTTACCGCTACTATTCCCACCCACCACATTTGAAATAAAATTCAGCACATTTCTTCACCAACCACAAGTGGGGCCCACTCAATTCTAGAATTTTCCACCAAAATCAATTATAAACCTAATTTCCGAATCACCACCTCTTAAAATTCATAACAAATCATTCGTTCATTTTAACGGTTCAAAATTTGTGGACATATACTCAACTTATGTATGTATAACATATCCAAAAATTACAACGATCCAACGGTCGGATCAAAATTTATAACTCACAATATATAGTGAAGAACACCGATTTTTGGACTATTAGTCCTTGGACCGATTTCATTCAAAATTTCACCATGAAATATCTACAAAGAATTTTTAGGTGATTCAAATTTCTACAGATTAGCTTACTTCTAGGGCTTTCTTTTGATATATGGCTCATCTCTTAACTCATTATACACAAAGAGTTATGGATTTTACAAAATCAAGTAATAAACTATTTTTCCGAAAATCCCATATTTTGTTCTCCATTTCGACAAATACCGATAAAACACCTCATCATTAATTCCTTCACTTATAACCACATAAATAAATCCATCATTTATATCCACATCAAAAAATATTTTCTTATCATATGAATCAATAATTAATTATTCACAAATAATATTCTGTAATCACATTTATGACAAACCAGTAGTTCCTCCTGTGAAAGAGGGGCTTTCAGATAAGGATTTCTCCTTCATGGCGCCGCAATTAGGTGACCAAACCTCTCTTGATGTGAACTTTCTAGACATTGCCAATAATGTTATCTAATAATATTATTCAAATAATATGAATTATTGATCCGATAATGGAGATAATGCGTTGACAATTATTGAACAACAATAATATAAAATATCAACGCAAAGAATTATTGAATCAATAAAATAAAATATTGAGCAAGAATTCACTGTGAAAATTATTGAGTAGTGCCTTCTTACGTAAGGATCAATAATTCAACAATATTGTGCAATACTGGTGCTATCGCGTGCAACCACGCAGACATCGTATTTTAACCACCGGGTATTCCAATGATCTTAACGGTAATAACTACGCCGTTATTTTTAACCAACTTATATTTGTCGTTTTCTTCATCCAATCGCTTTCGTTATGGGGCCCACACATACGTGGGCTGCTATCGTCGCATTTAATATTCCCGACGTAAAGAATATTCCACGACCAAACGAATATTCCCCAACAATAATGAATACTTTATACCCCCTTGCTTTATTTTGAAAAAAATTTCATATATCACCCTTAACTTTAACTTTTATCAATTTAACCAATTACTGAATAGAAAAATTGAATACTTTTATTTCATAAAATTCGGGGTTTTACAACTTAGATATAACTCTCTATTCTTAACTTCTTTATCATTCTCTTTTTTATAGACATTGTCTATTTATTATCACCTTACATCCTTATTATTGGAGTTGGGTAACCCCACATTCATATTCCTTATAACTCTGCGAGATTCTTCTTTGAATCCTTTCACGCAACTTTTAATCCCTTATTGTTCAAACTCTATTTGAGCTTATTCGTTCCTTAATTTTACCTCTCTTCTCTAAGGTTATAGCCTAAGGTACTCTTACCTAAGGTTTCTAACCTATCAGCTCTGATACTAACTGTAACGACCCCAAAATTCATACAATTTAATCCTCGACTTCGGTCATTAATAATACATTCAACCTTTAATTTTACATCATTAAACGATAATACAACCATTGAAATTTGCGAAATAATTAAAATTTTCTATGACAAACTATCCTTGTTCCCAAAACCTTCAACCTTTACTTCTAAATATCTCAGAATCATTTTAATACTACAACAGTTTACATTCGCAAAACAATAATACAATTACAACATTAATACATTTACCGAAAACATTAGACATGGTTTACAAGAATAACAACTTAGCTAGGATATTAAATCTTCATATATCACTTTTTATCAATAATAATCAAGTAGCACATAGCGTTACCTTCAATTGTTGAATCTGCAAAAATGGTTATTTGCAAGAATGAGCTCGACAGCTCAGCAAAATCTAACAATTTTCATGCATCGCGTAGCACATAATAACATGCTCAACATACAAGAATAATCATAAACAAATATAGCATACAAGTTGTAGTTCACATAACAACTTTAAAGATTGAGTTCCTTACTCAATCAACATTCATAGTTCAATTATCATAGTCATAGATTGACTTTCACATTTCATACTTTTGACATATATAATACATCATACACTAAAATTTTAAAGCAGATCATCATCAAGTTCACATAGTAAAAAGGAACTGAAAGACTTGCCTTTATCGGCGTTTTACCAACACGCTAATACTTCGCGTCCTTGCACAACCTACACTGTATGTGAGATTGATAATAAATAAAATCAGTCAAATTTATTCTAAGACCTTACTTTATCTTATTATCCTTTATAATGTCTATATAGACATCTAACTATTTTATATGCAACTCGGTTTTATTTTCATTTTCACCACCACACATGCTAGACTATCCCACTTGTTTTTTAATGTGCGTATATCACAACATTTTATTATAACACTTTGGTTTCAAAACTGCATATTCAACACATTGTTTACAAGTTTAATTTTCCTTCAAAAATCAAAAATCGCCCTTTTCAATTTCTTTCCATTATTATTCTTGTATTATCATCTTTTCATACTCAGATGCACATAACATCGAATATTAGTAATTAGATATAAACTTTGTATACCAAAGTTTAGAAACACTATTACTATTAGGCATTTTATCGAGCATGTTATGTGCACACATTAACTTATCTCAACTCTTGATCTTAAATGGTTAATTATGCATAGAATATGATAACACATATCCTAGTAATTATTAGATATACTAATTACTAGTTAATACATAGGTTACACCAATTTGAACTTGAAAAGCCTAAGACCATGTTTGGAAAATACTCATTATTTTAATTAATCAATAGCTTAACATCAATCAATCTCATCAAATTGTCACATAATTATATTTACTTGTTAATTATAATTTTGTGTAACAATCATCACATAATTCATCTAATTTAATTATCTCAATTAAATTAGAACTATAACATAAAATTATTATATTAATTAAATTAAATACTAAATATTCATTTAATTAATCTGCTACACTTAATTACATTACTCTATAATCAAAAACAAAATTTATTTATTTAACTCAATAAATAATTCAATTAAAATTTATATATATTAAAATTAATATATAACATTCTCTTCACATCAATTCGCATATTCTACAATATATGACATACACATACTCACACCCAACATATCTCATAAATAATACTCTTAATTATAAAATTATCATTTATAATTTCTAATACTCTGGGATGTCACATAAACCCTAAGGGTTTGGACATTGTCAAGATTGACCTTAAAATTGGAAGGAAAAGACCAAATTGCCTTTTCTGGATTTTTAATTATGTAACTTGCAATATTTGCCAAGACCTTAGTTGGTAAACCACTATCTTGGCTTTGTGACATAAATCTCCAGCCATATCAGCCAACACATCAGATGTTGTGTATTATATCACATTATATAAGAGATCTAAGAGAGAGAAAGTGTATGTATTTGGCTCATTTTTCTTTATAGCCCCCAACAACTTTTTCTCTCTCTAACCCTTCGAATTTTGCAAGTCTCTAAGTCATGTAATCAATCCCTAGAACACCAAAAATAGTTAAGGAAAGCATAGATCAAAGATCGGAATTAAGAAGGTATAATGGCCCTAAGCCCTTTTGATCTTTAATGCTAAGAAAAATTTTGTGTTTATGTGTTTATAATCTTGCTAAAAGATGTTTTATGATGATCTATGGTAAATATATATATACAGACAGGATCACCAACCACGAAGCACCTTCATGGGGGATCAAAAATATAAATAAAGCTGTAGATACGGTCAACCGCCACGAAGGAAACTCCAGGCGGGACAGAATGTAAATAAAGTCAGAATGCGGTCAATCGCCATGAAGTAAACTCTAGGCGGGGACGAAATGTAAAGAAAGTCATAAAACTATCAACTTCCACGAAGGGAACTCCAGGCAGGACAAAATAAATAAATATATATGTATGTATATATATATATATAAGAAAGCAATAAACGCACCAGATGTAAATTCCAGGCTCATCGAACATAGTTCGACCATAGTTCATATATATAAGTATATATATATAAAAGCAAGTAAACGCACTGCATCAAGTTCAGGCTCATCGAACAAAGTCCTATTACGGTTGATATATATATATATATATATATATATATATATATATATATATATATATATATATATATATATATAAGTTTAATAAACGCACTGCATCAAGTTCAGGCTCATCGAACAAAGTCCGATGCATAATTATATATATAAGTATATATATATATATATTAAAGTAGTAAGCGCTGCATCAGAAGTTCAGGCTCATCGAACAAAGTCCAAGCCAGATAATTAATATATATATATATATATATATATATATATATATTAAAGTAGTAAACGCCCGCATCAAGTTCAGGCTCAATCGAGGCATAACTCGATAATGTTAGTATATATATATATATATATATATATATATATATATATATATATATATATATATATATATATATACGGATGGAAGGAAACCACAGATCAAGTCCGAGGCAAAAGAAAGCAACACGACTATCAACGTGTAGAAGGGTGTGTGCAAAGATGAAGAGAAAGACTCTAAAATGTGTGAGAAGGCTTACAGCTAACTGATAAAAAGGGGTTCTATATCTTTAGAGTGGGAAAACACATTGTATGGCGAGTGCAGAGCAAATTATGTAGGGTTTCCCCGTCTTTTTTCTCTTAAAAATTAGCACCACAAGCCTCTTATTTATAGGCAAAAAGTGCCACAGGTGTACCTGCGGCTCAGCCGTAGGTGTACCAGAGGCGGGTCAGGTCGGCCTGGTTCCATCGGGTCGGGTTGTCTCGATGTACGTGCACTCAGGAACTGTAATGTCCACTCGAATTTTGAGAAGTGCAATCCGGGCATCCGTTTTGAGGTATTCAGGACCTATTTCGGACCGCCGTTGTCGAGAGTTGTACGATGGCGTGGGATTAGAGTTTGTACGAAGTCTTTGAAGATGGGACGATGCCCTCTGGTCTTCAAGCTTCAACTTTCATCCGTTACCCCGCACAATAGTCACTCGGGATTGGTTAGCCTTGTGGGACATTGTTGCGTAGGGACGAGATGTGGCATTGTGTTGGACGAGATGGCGATGTTTCCCCTCACCGGTGTTACTGCCGGATTGGGCCGATAAGCAGACGTTGCTCAGACTTCGCTGAGATTGGACTGCTGTATTTGTTGAAGATCCTCATTGTCATCTTTGAGGTGTTCCTGTCTTCCCGATATGATTGCCGTGTTAGCACATTGTATTTCATTGCGAGTGCCGAGATTGAAGCTGATGGCATTTGAAACAAGCATTTCTGGGGTTATCTCCGAAACTGCATTCCTTGGGGTTATCACCAAGGTTGGTGGCTATTCCCATGGTTGGGACTGAGACTGGATACCTCGGGGTTATCTCCGAGATTAATCAGTTTTCTCCGGTGTGTGTTCCTGTATTGTATCTGCAGGTCTCGGGGTTAAATCTGAGGTTGAAACCATTACTCCCATATTGCGATCCGGGGTTAATGGTGAACTTCCGGTAGTTTCTGGTGTGAATTTGGATTGTCTTTCAGGGTTCTCTCTTAAAGATTTAATCATCCTCCCGTAATGTTAATAATGAGTATAGAAAATTTTGAGTGTCTACAGATGCCCCTTTTTATCATACTCATACATGGCGATGCATGGGTAGGATAAAGAATCCTAGACACTTGAAACGTAACAAGATAAACATGGTGCTAAGGGTAGCAACATGATGCAAATGTATGATGCATGTGTATGGGGTTGTGGCCCAACATGCTGGGGATGATTGCTGGTTCCCTATTGCTTCAACTGGGGATTGGCAATACTGACCAGATCTGATGTGCAAGCCAAATCTTTAAGGATATTGGTGTTGGAGTTATCACCAAATTCTTGTGTTCTTGATAACGACTTGATACTGAAGGGGTATCTCTTATGTGTAAGAGATCTATGGGGATAAAGCTTGATCAATTTGAGGATGTGTATAAAATATTCCATCATCTATCCTCTTGGATAATGTTGACTTCTCCTGGTTAGTATCGCCAAAATACATCATGATTCTGTTGGATTTACTTCCAATAGCAAATGCTGTCAGGGATGCCTGACCTTCGTTGACTTGTGAACCAACGGCTGAAACATCCTGTGGGATATGCTGTCAAGGTGTCTTGGTCTTTGCTGATATGTGAATCAACGACTGAAACTCTGTGAGGAGATCGTCAAGGTTGCTTGACATTTGCTGACGTGTATATCAACGGAGGATTGCATTATGACCCCCCGTCGGAGATCCGTTGGGGAATATGAGCATCTGGGTATGAGAACCTCGAACAGCTTTATAGCTCTAACAGGTTTAAACGCTATCGGCTGATATAATGTCAAGGCTGCTTGACTTTCGTTGATAGAATTATCAACGGATGAACGTGTTGTAACCCCCATCAGGGATCTACGTGGTAACCCCCATCGGGGACTCACGTTGTAACCCCCATCGGGGATTCACGTTGTAACCCCCGTCGGGGATTCATGTAGGGTAACGACCCGGAGTCAGTGATATCGGGCCTATATAAGGTATTGCCGAATGTGATTTAAAATAACTGAGGTCATTAGTAGAGTATACCTTGTGTTCAGGCGACTACCAATGAGTGATGTACAGATTCAAAGTCTCATCTAAGAAGACCAGGATTGTATGCTATTTTGCTCAATCGCATGGCATTTTTATTCCAGATTTGACCTTTCTAGCCCGTAAGAACTCCGTTTCAACTCGAACTGGACTGAGCTGGAGGGGTGGGACCCACATAGAGGAGTCGCAGTGCACTGCGCTATAGCTAATCGTGGGCCTACTGACCAAAGCGTGGATGATAAATCCCAGCAGGCTTCACTTCACAAGTCACTTTCAACTTGTTTCACTTTAGAAAAACCGTGAGTCACTTCCAGATTTGCTGAGTTCAGGCTGCTTTCTGCAAATTCTATCACCGTACAAGTGTTCTACACTATTCTGGTAACGCATGCATGTATTTTTTTCCAGTTTCTGTCCGTTAGATTATGAGATATTGCACGAAATGCATCTAAACACATAGTAGTGATTATGTATGCACAAAAGACTTGATAAAAAATATTCAACATAGTAAATGTTAGTATTAAACCATGCTGAACATAATGATGTGAAAAAATTTGACTTCTGAGACAGTCAAATTGGCACCTTTTGCTGCTATTTTTTGTCTTATTTGAGGTCCAATGAGCAAAAGGTGGAAAGGCAAGATACTCCTAGCATTGAGGTTAGCCTTATGCATGATGAGTTTGATTTTAATGTATATATTATGTATATGATTTTGGGTCACGTGTGCTACTGAATAGCCACCTAGACATGCCTGTGCGCATGTGGATAGTCCTATTTTCAAAGGGGACTATGGCAAAAATTTTCCAAATGTAGGCATGGGGTAGTCATGCATTCTAACTCTATTATATATTAAAGTAAATGCATGCATGCATATAGTCATATAATGCATTTTAGAAAGCTCCAGGTAAGGCAATACCACACCCTTTCTGAGGTGATTTAGAGACTTATTGTCCAGATATTATGGATCCGAATCGGTGAGTTCTTACTGGGGACCGCCTCTCTAGCGTGCACGGGAGAGAGCTTCAAGTGCCTCGTCCCCTCGTTTTCGTCGACTGCATACCTCGTCGGTTGGTGGAGGCTGTGATTCGTCCCGTCCAGGTAGAGGTTCTAGATGTTGAGGACGAGGAGGTGGATATTGAGGATCCCGCTCCTGCTGTACATATCCCTCGCAGGGAGCTTCCGAGCATCCAGGTGGTGAACCCAGAGTTGCTAGGTGATTTGGGTAGACACCCATCGATGTACTTGCATGCTAACGAGGTATGTCGTTAGACTTTATCTTCTTTCTTTCCTATTGATGAGGATTAAAAGGGTCCTGATGTTCATCTGTGCTACATGCTGGTTCCAGGTTTTACAGAGCCTCGGGGGAACTGGTTTAGCATCCACTCCATGTACCATGCGCTTCATCCTGATTATAGAACAGTAGTGCATGAGTGGGGATTTGGGGCATTTTTTTCTATCATTCCCCGTCATTGTCCCTGGGGTTACCTCAGGGCATTGTCTGAGCGATGGTTTCATCAGACTCAGTCACTCCACCTACTGGATTGTGAGGTGTTGATGACGCCTATGGATTGGCAATTTATCACAGGTATGGAGTTTGGAGGGTAGCCAGTTCCTTGCGTGGCGAATATCACCCCTACTGTCGTCCGGTCCTTGTTAGGAGTTCTGGTGGATGCGCTCAAAGGTAGGACTGTCCGTTCAGGTCCTTTGAGCATAGATGTTATGAGCGGGCTATTGAGTGAGCCCATGCCTGATGATGTCAGGATCAGGGATCGCGTTCTGCGGTGATTGTTTCTGATAATCATTCGAAGCTGCTTCATAGCATATAACTCTTCCACGGTATCTTTCGCTCTGGTCAACGCCACACGCGATGTGGACCGTATAGGAGAGTATGATTGGGGCTCTTACACCTTTGCCTATTTCCTCCGGGGTACGTGCATCCACACTCTGTGGTTTGACCGAGGCTTGGCTAGGATTTTACCCGTTTCTGCTGGTGAGTATTTCTCTTGTCTTTTTTTTTCACAGGTTAAGAGTGTTTACTGATAGCAGATGTTTTACCATTGTGTTGGCAGTTTTGGGCCTATGAGAGGCTTCCATGTTTGCGTCCTATGAGTGTGTTAGGCTTAGATACCTATCCACGAGGATGATGATGGCATCATTCTATTTTGCCAGAGGTCCCACAGATGTCGAGGGCTTTGATCATTCAGATGCGTCTGAGAAGAGTTGTCGATGTACGACGCCATCACATGGCTTCCATATTTAGGGGATCATTTGATCATCGGTTTTGAGGATGGACACCCTACTAGAGTAGAGTATTTGATTTCCACCCGAAGATTTCCTCTTTTCACCGATGGAGGCTGGGAGCTCTATTTAGGAGAGCGTGCTATTAGGAGCACAACAGGGGAGATTCATATATAGATCTCGCCTCCTGTTAGGCATCATTGGCCGTATCACAGTCACCCACAATTGATATTCCATTGTTGGGAGTTGACGGTTTTGATTTATTTAAAGGTCCATGTACTCAAGAGATATTCCAGCGCTGGTGGCTCCCTTGCACTATTGGTGCCCAGTCCCGTGCCACACAGTTTATGGGGGACATGGTTCCAGGATCTTTGATGATAACAGATTGGATGGCTTGTGTCCGAGCTCTGACTCATCTGACCCAGATTGATAGCTTGACCCGACAGTTGGATCGGGCACAGATATTTATTCGGCATTTGGGCAGAGATCCAGCAGAGGCAGAGACATTTGTTCCTTCCAGCTCAGGTGCTGGCCCCTGAGACGACCCATTTGGTTTTGCCGGCGCAGATCCTCCTCTTTATAGGCCTGACATCCCTGTTGATAGAGATCCAGTGACTCAGGAGGAATTACATCAGGTGGACAGGATTGAGGATGTGGACATCGAGACCATTGTCTTCTTCTGATGTGTATTCTCGCTATATCTTTTGATAGGCCTCTATTAAATATTGGGTGGATGTTCCCCATTCTCGCAATATCTTTAGATAGGCCTCTATTAGTAGTAGGGCATTTGTGCCCCATTTTCATGTACTGGTAGCTGTATAGAGCTGATGTATTAAATGATGATATATTTAGGAATGTATGCACCATTTTTTTTCATTCCCTATATCATATTGCCATCCATTATCTGTTATGCATGTATCATGTTATGCATATATATGTATGTCCAGAGATACTCGGTATTGACCCCTGGATAGTCTTATGACACTACCAAGACAGATTGTCTTCTTGACGATTAGCTTAGTATAGATCATACCCCACCGTCAATTATTGGGTATGCGCTCGTGGTACGATAGCATGTCACCACTAGATAGGGTGACTGTAGATCTGTTATTGCAACATACCATGACCCTTTTGGCATTTCAGGTTCCTGCAGGATTTGTAGATGGGATGCTAGAGCATTGGCTAGCTGATAGGCAGGTATTTCGCTTTGGCACCCATGAGTTGACTCCTACTCTAGAGGAGTATGCCCGTTTGACAATCTCGCCCCCAGGCCCGACCTTGCGACACACATGGCTTTGGGAGACATGAGTAGACGATACATGACTCTCACCGGATTGAGGCGCAGAGTGGTGCAGGATGAGCTGACATCTGTCCATGTGATCTCTCAGCATTTTCTGTGTGACAGATTTGGTGTGGAGGATAGCTACTCACGACATTCAGGGAATTTCACTATGTCGGAGGATCATTAGCGTTCGGCCAGAGTTGATGTAATCGACATATATGTCTTGTCATACATGTACATGCTGCGGTACATGGATGAGATAGATATAGGCGTTATCACGGCAGTGAGAGCTCTCAGGGAGGGTCGTACCATTGTACCTATGATCGTGGCAGAGACCTTGTGATCAGCGTCCTACTGCCGTACTTACCCGTTAGGTGTGTTTGCAGGGAGTTCGGTCATGCTGTATGTGTGGTTTATGTCACATTTGCGACCAGTTGGTACCTTTAGATGGCACGAGTATTGTTTCTCCCATGAGGTGGCTATGTCGTATTCCTTTCAACCATCGGAGTGTGTAGATGCTCAGTCCTGGTCCGCATTTTTGGCAGATATCCGAGATCCATTTAGCATATTGTTGTGCTCAGGGCTTTGCTCACCATATAGATTCATTACTCATGCTCCGGGCATGGATTTCCTCCCTTTGGCTGGCTTGAGGGGCGTGACGACTTATCATCCATTGGCCGTGATGTCGCAGTTTGACCAGTTCCAGGGTTTTCATCCTTTTGATGGGGCGGCTGGTCAGCGCTCAGCTTCTCGATACCTCTCAACCGAGTGCCGATCTCGTGTATACGCTTGCTTGGATTAGCGTGAGCTAGCTGCTTTTCCTGCCAGTCATCCCGGTTATTCCGGAGAGTACTCCGCATGGATGGAGACAGAGGTTTTATCTTTGTAAGAGATTTGCGATGCATCAAGATTGAGTTAGACGATGTAGAGCCTATAGAGGACATAGATACCTACATCGAGGATGATATTATTGTTGGGTTGCCAGCATTTCTTCCAGATTCTCCTAGTACCAGTACTTTTGTGATCCAGCACTCAGCACATTATTTAGAGCAGAGTCTTCATCTGATGACCTTTGGGAGAGACCAGATTCTATCTATGATGTCGACTGCTCTTGATGTGAGGGACGCCGCCCTATTAGAGAGAGACGAGGCATTAGCTCGTAGAGATGCCACCATTGTTGAGCGGGATGAGGCCGGTCGACAGAGACGCGATGATAGTTGAGCGGGATAGTGTTATATCTACCGGGATGTGGGCACATCCATGAGATAATCTTCGCAATGAGGTCCCTTACCACCTGGTATGATTGCGAGAGATGAGTGCTTAAATCGATGAGCATATGGTCATCATGCAGATGGTTACAGATCTGTTGGGTCGTGTGGATATTCTTATCTAGGAGACTACAGCTTTACCTCCTTCATCTAAGAGGGATGCCATGTTGGTCTTTCTAGCTCGTATGTACCCTGATTCGTAGATGATCTTGTATTTACCTGCACAGACTAGCTTAGCCATTTTTTCATGTACAGTTCACATTGTATATATATCAAACAACATTATATATGATAGGGAAATATATTTTTGGATCACTTCCCTTTTAGATATGCCTTTCTATTTGCTTGATATTTTGCCTGCTGCTTCAAGGCTTGTGATCTTGATGAATTCAGAATTCTTCCTTGGTGGATGGACATTGAGCTATCTTTGGATAGTTTAGAATGGATCATCGATCTATGTATATCCCTACCATCTTTGGTGTCTTGGGACTTGTTTCTGAATGGAAATGTGGAGAGGAATGTGGCTTTCCTCTCTGAGATTGACTGCACCACAGATGGTCACCAGTACTTCTATTTAGGAGAAGCCTAGTTAATTCCACCTTTTATGGTTTAGTATTGCTCTTCGAGGTAAGACCACAGCTTAGATGGTCGTCGAATTTCCTATTTAGGAGGAGTTCAGGTAATTCCATCCCTTTGGTCTGAAGCCGAATGAAATGTAGTGGATTGAAAGAGAATCCCAATACCCACTGACAATGGTTTGTATTTTGGTAGGGGGTGAGACCGCACCATGAATGGCTGCCTACGTACTCCTATTGAAGAGGAGATCAGGTCTGCGTAGTTCGAACCTAGTGTAAGAGGTTCAACGCTGTATATGGCTAATATGGTGTAAGAATGTTTTTGGTTGTTTTTGCTTTTGTAAGGAGAAGAGCGTAGAAATGTTTTGTTGTTTTTGTTTTATTGCGACCGGGCCATGTAACATGGTTGCCTACGTACTCCTATTGAAGAGGAGATCAAGTCGACGTAGTTCACCCCTCAGGGCAAGAAGAAAAGCGTAATCCCATGTGCAGGTCAGAGTGCGGGGAGGAGAAAGTTTAATCCTAGGTTGAGGATAAACTGCAGGCAGGAGAAGTTTGATCCAATGTATGGGTAGCCAAACTGTGAACGCAAGAGGTTGAATCCGCGGTGGGATGACCTAAGTTGTATGAGCGCAATGGAGAAAGCCAGGCTGCTGGCTTGAAGAGTATGTTTCCCTGAGGGGCAAAGTGTAGCAAGTTGTAGGTGGTAAAGGGTTAAAGAACCGGAATGACTGGTGACCTGATGATGATGCACTAGGGTGTTTGCTGGTTACTTCAGACATAATACCGTTTCACGGTATCTGAGTTAATTAGTTGTGGAAATTCATCGCCGTCCATTTCTTGTAATCTGAGAGTGCCTCCTGTCAATACTTCTTTGACAATAAACGGGCCTTCCCAGTTAGGAGCGAATTTTCCTTTGGCTCGATCTTGATTGTCAAGAATCTTCTTCGAACCAAGTCGTGTTGTTTAAATTGCCAGAATTGGACTTTTTTGTTATAGGATCCGGTGATCCTTTCTTTGGTATAATGACCATGGAAGATAGCCGCGGTTCGCCTTTCGTCTATCAGAGACAATTGGTGATACATATCTTGTACCCATTGGTTTTCATCTAGCTGAGCGTCGATCAATACTCTGAGAGATTCCATCTCAACTTCTATGGGGAGCACTGCTTCCATCCCATAGGTTAAAGCGTAGGGGGTTGCCCCAGTTGAAGTACGCATTGTGGTTCTGTAGGCTAACAGAGTAAGAGGCAACAGGTTAGGCCAATCTTTGTGGTTGGCGGACATCTTTTGCATAATCTTCTTGATATTTTTGTTAGCCACTTCAACAACACCGTTCATCTTCGAACGATAGATGATAGAGTTAAGATGTTTGATGTGGAATTTACTGCATAACTCCTCCATCATTTTGTTGTTGAGGTTTTTGGCATTGTCTGACACAATCACCTCTAGTTGTCCATATCGACAAACGACATTGTTTCTGATGAAAGTAATGATGACTTCTTTAGTAACCCTGGGGAAGGAGGATGCTTCTACCCACTTGGTGAGGTAGTCGATCATGGTGAAGATAAATTAGTGACCATTACTGGCTTTAGGCTCAATGGGCCCAATAACGTCCATTCCCCACATTGAGAAGGGCCAAGATGAACTCATATTGCAGAGCTCCTGTGGAGGGGCGTGTATAGCATTCCCATGAATCTGGCACTGATAGCATCTTTTGATGTGGCCATGGCAATCAGCCTTGAGAGATAGCCAATAATGTCCCGTCCTGAGGACTTTCTTGACAAGGAGGGGGCCACTCATGTGGGGGCCACAGACTCCGCCATGGATTTCATCCATAAGCCTTTGGGCTTGATCTTTGTCTAGACACCTGAGGAGACCTAGTCCTGCATCTCTTTTATAGAGCGCATCTCCACTCAAGTAGAACATCATAGCAAGTCGATGGATCCGCCTTTTTCTCGGTCGGGCTCGCCTCGGCAGTGTAGATCCATCTCGCGAGATATTCCTTGATATGCTGATACCAAGGAGGTTGGATGGGAGGTAGCTCATCCGATACTTCTCCAACGTAATTCCCATAAGATGGGGCCTTGTGCAGGGAAATTGTGACGCTTGGAAAGTGTTCCTTATCTGATATGCGAATCAAGGAGGCCAAAGTTGCTAATGCGTCCGCGAAATCATTCCTATTACGTGGAATGTGTAGAAAGGAGATTTCTTCGAACTCCAAAGCCATCTTCAAAACCTACCGATGGTAAGGCAGCAAATATAGTTCCTTGGTTTGATAGACTCTGGTGGATTGTCTGATTACCAACTCCGCATCTCTAAGGACAGTTAACCGCTTGAAGCCCATTGAACGGGCAAGTTTTAGCCCCATGAGAGATGACCTTCATATTTTCGGTAGTATTGTTGGTGCCGATAAACTCTAATTTGCAAGAACGGGAATCGCTGCTCCCGATCGAGATACTAGAATTGCTCCAGCTCAGAACCTTCCATGTTATGTACTCCATCAAAATACATCTTCCATGATTGGCTTATATTATGCATGATGGTGTTTTTTGCCTTTGTCATTACTCCTTCATCGGGGAAATATGTTTCCAAGGGTTTGAAATCCCTTGAAGGTGCGGCGGCTAGTTGATCTGCGATTCCTTGACCTTTGATGGACTTTTGAGTCACATATACAATGTCAAATTGTTGTAGGATTAACTGCTATCTGGACAACCGGCAGTTCAACATGGGTTTGTTGAACACGTACTTGAGAGGATCCACGCGGGATATGAGATGGGTTGTGTGACCATGGAGGTAATGTTGTAACCTCATGGAAGCCCATGCTAAAGCACAACACGTCTTCTCGATCAGAGTGTACTTGTGTTCACCGTTCTTCTTTGAACCTTTTCTTGCCGAGGTAATAGATAGCTCGTTCTTGGCCTCTATAGTCTTTTCTCGTCCAAAGATACAACCCATGGCATTGTCACTTATGGACAGGTACATGAACAGGGGAACATCATCCCTGGGTGGTACCAAGATAAGAGCTTTGACTAGCTGTTTCTTGATTGTAAGGAAGACATTCTGGCACTCATCATTCCATTTCATGGAGGAGTTCTTTCTTAATAACTTGAAGATTGGCTCATAAGTTGCCATAAGTTGGGAGATAAACATGTTGATGAAGTTGATCCTTCCCAAAAATCCATGTATTTCCTTCTCTGTCTGAGGAATGGGCATTTCTGTGATGGCTTGGATTTTGGTAGGATCCAGCTCAATCCCTTTGTGTCTGACTAGAAATCCTAGCAACTTGCCTGACTTGACGCCAAAGGCGCACTTTAGCTGGATTCAACTTCAAGTTGTACTTTACGCAACTGTTGAACAACTTTACGAGATGGTCTAGATGGTCATCCTCCTTAGGGACTTGATAATGATGTCATCCACGTAGATCTCAATCTCTTTATGCATTAAGTCGTGGAAAAGAGCCATCATAGCTCGTTGATAGGTAGCTCCGGCATTGATAAGGCTGAATGATAACCGTCTATAGAAAAAAGTTCCCCAAGGAGTGATGAAAGCAGTCTTCTCACGATCTTCCTCGGAAACCATGATCTGATGGTACCCCGCAAAGCAATCAGCAAAGGAGTACATGTCGTATTGAGCAGTATTGTCAATGAGAATGTGTATAAATGGCACGGGAAAGCTATCTTTTAAGAAAGCTTTGTTCAAGTCCTTATAATCCACGTAAACTCGCACCTTCCCTCTAGGTTTAGGTACGGGCACGATGTTGGATATCCACTCAGGATATGTAGACACCATGATGATGCCGGCTTGAAATTGTTTCATAATCTCTTCTTTCACCTTTAAACTCCACTCAGGTTTTAATCGCCTGAGCTTTTGCTTGATCGGCTTAAATCCCTCTTTAATGGGAAGGCGATGAAGGACAATGTCAGTGGATAAACCCACCATGTCTTCATGAGACCATGCAAACATATCCTAGAATTGTGTTAATAGCATAACCATGTCATTCCGTTGGTTTGGGGTAAGGTCTGAACCAATCTGGATTAACTAAGGGCTTTCTAAGGTTCCGAGATTGAAAGAAGTGGTTTGATCAAGGTTGGGTTTGGGTTTGTCTTTGACCCATTATTGAATTTCTGGAGGCACCTCAATGTCATCCTGGGGATCCATCAATTTGAATTCATCTTTACATCAAAGGTCTGATCCTTTTGTAGGAGAGTCATCGATCCATAAATCTGAGGCACATCTAAATTGAGTCTCGAAACAAAATATGCTTTCACTTAGTATATATGAAATGCATTGATCATACACAATGTTAGCATATCTTGGCAAAATAAATTGCTATCTTGTATAGAAAAGTAAGTAGTTATCAGATCAGAAAGGCGAAAAGAATTTACATAGCTTTACCTGTTGACCAAAGAAAGGAATGCTGTTCCAATTGGTAAGGGTAAAGTCCGGGTGGACCGTAGTGATGGAGGGATTGTCATCATCCTCCTTGTCCCGAATGATGGCCATTACGTCAGGGAAATCATCATCTGGGGTGTATCTGTTGGTAAGTACATCATGGACGATGATGCGTATGCCCGACATTATTTGAACAACGTTTTCCTTGATTCTCTGCTCCTCTTCTTCGATTGTGGGATTTGGAATAACGACTTTATTTTCCTCCACCGGTTTTGGCTTAGGAAATAACATGGCCATGACATTGGCTGGCACCTTTACTGGAGGTTGTGCGGACTCGGAGTTTGAAGGCGAAGCCAAACGCCACTTGGTTGAAGCCAAAGGAATCTGCTGATGCTTATGAGGATTCCTATGACTAGAGCTGGCAGAATAGCCTAGTCCAGCTGTTCCAACTTGCTTGGTTAATCGAATGGGGTACTGGATACCCTGGCCATCTTTACCCAACCCTTGTCCTGGCTTATAACCCAACGACATCATTTCTTGAGTGGCTGACATCACCTCATCAGAAATGTGGGGTTTGAGCAATGGTGCTCCAATAGCGTAGTATTGGGTGTTTCTTATTTCCAAAGCATGAAAACTGACTGGTTCTACATCTGCATTGTCATTGATGAACAGTATATCCCCATGCTGAGGAATCTCTGGTTCAACGTTGATCGTGACCAGGCTATTGTTGATAATGTACTTCAGTTGTTGGTGAGGGGTGGAGGGGCCTGCCCCTGCCATGTGGATCCATGGTCGTCCCAAGAGCAGGTTGTATCCCGAATCTACCTTGAGCACATGGAAGGATACGTAGAATGTATGAGGGCCAATTTCGATAAAGTTTCAATTACTCCAACCGAAAATTCTGACGGGCTCCATCAAAAGCTTTGATGATAGTATGGCTACTCCGAATTCGGTTGTGATATTCATCTTCACCAAGGTGGCATATGGGCAGATATTCAGAGAGGAACCTCCATCTATTAAAACTCCAGCCACCATATATCCGAAGGACAAGACCGCAATGTGCAACGATTTGTAATGACCAGTCCCTTCGGGCGGTATGTCATCATCAGTGAAGGATATCACATTAGTGTTGAAAATGTGATCAACCATGTGTTGAAAATTTTCTGTATCCACTGATGTCGGAAGATAGGCTTCTTCCAAAACCTTTAACAAGACCTTCCGGTGATTCTCGGAAGTTAGGACCAAGTCCAAAATTGATATTTGTGGTGGAGCTTCTTTCAAGCTTAAAACCACCGAGGCTTCATTATGACCCACAGCGCGGAGGAATTTTTCAATCTTCTCCATGGGTATTTTCCCCTTTGATTTGCTGGTGGGGTTCATCACCCAATGGGGAAGATATAGTGGATTTTCCTTTCGACACTACTGTAGTGGTATGTGAGGTGGATCCTTCACCTTCTCCATAATTCCACGGAACCTTACGCAAGCTAACAATAGGATATTGTGCTCTGCATGGCAAGTTGATTGGCTCAGGAGCGGCCACTTTCAAAGGATTGCTTCCTCCTTTGAGCTGAATTATCGGTGTTGTGAGAATATTATTAATCCCTTCACCTTCAGTAGATATAACTGCTACCACACTTTTCCACTTAGTAGGGCCTGCGTTCTCACTTGCTCGTAACATAGTGTCGTTATCGCCAAGCCTTGATACACCACTTGTCGATTAGATTTTGAATAAGGTGGCGAGTGCTGAAGATTCTTCGTCTCTGTGTGACCCATGAGATCGGGAGTGGTATTGACATACTCCATCGAGTTGTACCATCCGAACGGGGTTGATTGGACGTGAAAGGAACTAATCCTTCCTTCATTGATTAACATGTGAAGGATTTCCTCCATGGGTTGGCCCAAATAGGTGAATTCCCGTTTGTTGGCGAAATCCCGACGGGCTTTGGCGTTTGCTCTCTTTGTCACTTTGTCTTCCAGCATTTAATTTTCTGAAAGGGACAAGGGAATATTCATGATGATTGGTAGGAGACTGGCATGCTCGTGGCTGATTAATTACCGAGTCACTTGATGCTGATAAGTCACCAGTTCCGCCAATTGCTCAATTTATTTGCAGAGAGCTTTCATCTTTCGTTCCATTGTGAACTGGAACTTAGCATAATCCCATCTGTCATCACCGTCTTTGATGGTCTGGGGAGAGTCTGGCACCGAAGTTGGAACTCATCCCTTTACGCTCAACTAATCATGTTGACCTCTTTTTCTTTGTGTTGAAGACGAGGGTTGTCTTGTACGTGAGGCTGATCGGGTTTGGTGACTACAGTCTCTCCATTATCTATTAGGTCCTGGATCTTATGTTTTAAGGCCCAACAATCCTGAGTATCATGTCCAGGTGCCCTGGCATGATAAGCACATTTCCTAGAAGCATTGAAACCCCGTCCATTAGGGATGGCTGGTGGAAGAAGATGCGTAATTTTCTTCTGTGTTGTCAGAATATTAAGAATGTTCTCAAGGGTATCCCCTAAGGGTGTAAACACTCGATGGCGTTTGACTTCTCCACCTTTTAGTCTTTGGAGGGTTTTTGATTTGTCTTTGGAAAGGGAGTGTAGTTTCTCCTTTGAATGGGCATACTTTGATTGCTTTTTTTGTCCCTGTAGTATCGTGGAAACATCTTCCTCTTTCTTTTATGGACCCTCAGGGTTGCTCCCATAATTTCTAGATTGGATGTGATCACCACGACTTTGAGTCTTGGCTAGGTCTTGAATCTTTCCGACTTCAACCCCATTTCAGCCATCTCCCCGTGTTTAACCATTTCAGAAAACGGTTTGCCGATGCCGGCTAAAACTCTCTCATTGAAGGGAGCTTCTTGTATGTCTATGAATGCCATGACAATTTCTTATTCTGTCATGGCAGGACTAACTTGGGCATCCAGGCGTCTGCACCTTTGGGCATACTCTCTGAAAGACTCATTAGACTGTTTTTTGATCTTGGTAATTTGATACCGATTGGGAGCCATCTGAGTTTAAAAATTGTATTGAGAGAGGAAGGCATGTGCTAGCTCTTCTGAACTGTGAATTTTGGAGTTGTCTAATCTTGTGTACCACGAACGGGCTTCTCCAGTTAGACTCTTTTGGAACAATTGCATTCTGAGTTTTTCATCCTCTGCATAGGATCCCGGTTCTCCAATAAATACTTTTAAATGTGTATAAGGATCCCCTAACCCATCATATTTTTCAAAGTCAGGAGTTTAAAATTTTTCTAGATAGTGAACACCAGGAAAAATACATAGATCAGCATATGAAACACTCCCGTGCGTTCCAATTCCTTTGATAGCGCGAAGGGTCTCTTCCATTTGGAGGACTTTCTTTTTGATGTAACCATTATCTAGATCACTAGTGGAATGGGCAGCATCCTGCGTTTTGTTGGTCGTATCCAATTGTGGCTTTGGTATGGTAATGACCGGAATTCCTCCTTGTGTAGAGGGCTCAGTATTTACGGGTATTTTTTGACCCTGTTTAGACTGGTGTAATTCTTTTAATAGAGCAGCCAAATCTGTAATCTGTTTGCTTAATCCTAAAGTGAATAGTAACCAGGTGAATAGTAACTCGTGAATAGTACTCCGACACGAAAAGTGCTCTGAATACCCGATTGGTCAATATAATCTCCAGACATCAATTATTATCGAAATAAATAATGATTTCCACTAACACTAATAATCCCAACACAATGGGACTATAAATTTCATCTTTAATCAACATGAACTTATTCATCATTAATATTATAACGCACAATATTTAACAACCAGGTCATTCCCAGGAAAGAGGGGGCTTTTCAATAAGGATTTTTCCCTATTGGCGCGCAATTAGGTGACCAAACCTCTCCTTGACAGAACTTCTAGACATTGTCAATATTGCAAATAATAATATTAATAACTCTATCATCTCAATTATTGATTTAATAATATATAAAATATCGACAATAATTGAATCAAATAAAGCGAGATACTATGCAATAATTACTGTAGCAATAATTGAACAAAACTGAGTGACTTCTCACGTAAGCATCAATAACCAATATCGTGTGCTACTATGCAACCACGCGTATTACTGTACTTTTACTACCGGGTAGCTCAACAGTTTTAACGGTAACTCTTTAGCCGTTATTTTTATAAAAAGTTAATTATGTCGTTTTCTAAATACAACAATACTTCCGTTGTGGGGTCAACCAATGATTGTGTCGTCGTACGGATATTCCCGACAAAAAAGAATATTCCCCGACCAATCGAATATTGTATAACAACTTCCTTACTTTGCAAAATTTATAAATATTACCCACAACTATAACATTATATCAAATCCACACCATAATATTAAAAAAAATATTTCGAGAAATTTAAATCTTTATTCATAAAATTTGGGGTCTCACATTCTCCCCTCCTTATGAAATTTTGCCCTCGAAATTTACGTACGTAGCTGGTATGCCGAACAAATGAGGATATATTGATTTCATTTCAGATTTTAACTCTTGAGGTATAACCTTTGAGTGTTGAATACGATCCTTCTTATCCAAGATTTTAACATGTATCTCTTCATACGTTAAATCTTCTGTTATCTCGTCTAGTTTTAATTCAATAATGTGGTTCGTGTCGTCCACATATTTACGTAACATCGATACGTTAAAAAACATTATGAACACGCGACATACTTGGCGGTAAAATGAGTCTATAGGCCACAGTTCCTACTCGATCAAGGATTTCAAATGGGCCAATTAAATCAAGGGTTGAGATAATGTCTTCTTGAACCTTTTCTTCAAATTCATCAGATTCGGGTGTGTAGCTTGAGCGGCTTTAACTTTATCGATTAAAGTTTATTCTAGTCGTATATTCGTTATCTTCACGTGGGTCCCTAGAGTCTTTAACTCTATCTCCATCATTTGTAAGTTATACGAAATGGGACTTTGTGTTAACAACATCACACTCGTAAATGCATACCATCTTCTACTCAACGCGTCAGCTACCACGTTCGCTTTTCCCACGATGATATTGAATGGTACGATTGTAATCTTCAACAGCTTGAGCCAACATCTTCGGCACATTACACATTCGTTTTGGGTGAAGAAAATATTTGAGGGTTTTAGAAATGGGTTTTGTACTGGGGTCAATAAAAAATTCGATTTTACGTTCCAGGGGTAGGCTAAGAAGTCTTCAAGAATACGTCAGGAAATTTATTAACGATAGAAATATCATTCAAAACTGTGACTCTCATCCAAGTCTTGGATAGCACGTCACATTGATACCTATCAACTTACCATCATCATTCATAGCGTCGCCTACAGAAAGTCTGGCTTCGGTGCATTCCACACAAAGAAGTCAACAATGAAAGGATCAGGGCTCTTTACTTATGGCTTGATATAACATTATTGACTTTAGTGGTTTGGTTGCGTGAATTCGCATAACATGTTGGTTAGGAATATGAAAGCTAACAACCATACGAAAAGCATGATGAGTAGTTAACCAATCGATTCCTAAAATCACATTAGAGGCAAGTATTTTCAAAGAGATAAGATCGACAGGTAACGTAAAAGTGTCGATTTGAATCAACAAGATTTATAAACAGTGGAGGTAACGAAGGTTTTTACTATTGAAGTTTCAACCAATAAGTCAAAGTCTAATTTCTCCGAAGTCAAATTTAAACATTTAGCGCAAGCAAGAGAGATAAAAGAATGGGTAGAACCGGTATCTAATAAGGTATAGACTTCGCAAAAATTTATAATTAACTAACCCATGATAACTTTGTTCGGGTCACTCGCTTTTTGAGAAGTCACAAAAAACGCTTTTCCTGAAACCACCGACTTTGTTTTGTCCGTATCCGCCTTTGGTGCCACCGTTCCAGCTGGACTTGACTTCACTATACAAAAAAATCAAGCTAAATGACCTTCTCTTCTTTAAATTTCCACTTCTATTATCTTAGCCTTGATTACCACCGAAGTGGTTACCATTCTTGGCATGATAATTTCCCCCACGATGGTTATCATTGTTCCGATGGCCGTTGCCACTGGTATGATTATTTTCGTGTTGTTGGTCGTTACCTTTTGGTTGAGCTGACTCAACAGTCTCATGTGCCTCATTGCTTATCTTATATTTTCAGATGTTATTCGCAACCACTGTCACAAAACAAGGGTTAATTATCATATAACATATTATCCCTATACTCTGACTGACCAATTAAATACCAAATAAACTTAGGTAGGTCATATTAGCGAAGGAATTCCCCGTCTCTCCCCTCCTAGTTCTAGTCTCACATCTTAGCTAGGGATCATATCCCTAAGCTTTGATACCAACTGTGACGCCCCCAAAATAGGTATACATCACCCATCTTGGGTCGGCAGATACAAGGTACTAAATACAAATACAAACTAATTATACAACAGTTGTGTAAAATACGACAAAACATAGGATGGGAGTTTTAATACAAATATTATCATCTAGACAATATCCACACTTAATGGAGTCCTCTTTACATTCATTATCCCACTTCACAGAATAGTGAGGACTACTAATCCACCATCTAGGACCATCACTCTGTTCCTCGACTAGTCCCAGCTACGTTCTCATTTCCTGAAGAGAACAATGAAAGCAAAAGGGTGAGCTCAACAAGCCCAGTAAAAAATATTATGACTAAGATAATGCAGAATAAGTTATCAATAGCCTTCAACAGTATAACAACTGATAGAATATAATAGACAACAAGTTTTTGATCAAAAACTGCAGCGGAATAAGCAATACATTAGAAGAGTCAAGTAAAGTATAAAATCTACTATCTTCTATGATTTAAAAAAGTTTTTCATCAATTTTGTCGCTGAGACTCAGCTTAATAAATAAAATCGAATCATCCCTGCACCACGACCAAGGATATTCATGTAATCATCAATGGTCATGACTATACCGAATAATCCATGGTCATAATCATACCAACAACTGTCCACCAAAGAATTACATGCTAATGAGGACTTTTACCACATCATTCATCACATTATAGTCCTGATTATACGGAATAATCCCTGGTCATAATCATACCAAATCCATCTATGCACGTAAGCCAAAGATGACTTTCAACATAATATAAGCATGAGGATAATGACAATTCAATAAAACAAGTTCAAGAATAAATTTTAAAGATTTATAAGTTAATTTATCTTGAACTCAATAACGTCCAAATTGTCAACATGATACTGCTTTGTGGATTAAAATTCAAGAATGTTCAGAAGAATATTTCCATAAAAAGATACTGGATGAAGCACAAATATCAAGAATATTCCAATAATTTCATGGAGTATAGAAGCCAAAACTTTAACCAACTGAGTATAATAGAATATATGAAACCGCAAATGGATTTTTGCCGCCATGCGGCAATCCACGTATACAGATTATTCCAACAAAATAATAAAGAATGGAATAATAGAAGAATTCACCAGGCATGAGATAGACCGCACAAACAAGTTATTCCAACATAATAATAAAGAATGGAATAACAACAGAATTCACCAGGCATGCGATAGACCACACAGACAGGTTATTCCACCAGAATAATAAAGAATAGAATAACAACAGAATTCACCAGGCATGCGATAGACCGAACATATAGGTTATTCCAATAGAATAATAAAGAATGGAATAACTGAAGAATTTCACCATGTATGCGATACTTTCAGATAGACAAAAGTTATTCAACATAATAATAAATAATGGAATAACAACCCTTACGAGTATTGAAAGAAAATAACTCTCTTCGTGAATACGAAAGAATAATACACCTTACGAGTACAACAAATAATATCCCTTACGAGTACAACAAATAATATCCCTTACCTTAGAAAAACTGAATACTGGAGTAGTGAAGTAGCATAATACTTTTCTTCTTTCTCTCTATAGTTTCTCTCTCTAGAGTTTCAGTGAATTCGTAAGAAATAATGAAGGAATGAGCTTCTATTTATAGGAGAATGGACTGAATAGTAACTAATTAATGAATGGTCCAGATTGATTTACTTTCAAACGGACGGTCCATATTTATTTAATATTAAAACTTAAAGCAACGGTCCATACTGATTTACTATTAAAACTTTAAACCAGCGATCCATATTTATTTACTATTATAACTTTCCACCAGCAGTCCATATTGATTTACTATTATATCTTCAACCAACGGTTTGAAAAATTATCACATCTCCTCATGGAATAATATTGTACCCAAAAATGATTTGGACCGAAAATAAATATATTTTTTGGGTGAATAGTACCCCGTGAATAGTACCCCATGAATAGTACTTCGGGAATAGTACCCCGTGAATAGTACCCCGACACAAAAAGTGTCCCTAATATATGAACAATACAAGAGTGAAAAGTAACCGGGTGAATACTAACTTGTGAATAGTAACCCATGAATAGTACTCCGACATGAAAAGTGTCCCAAATACCCGAGTGAACAATACTAGAGTGAATAGTAACCCGTGAATAGTAATCCGACATGAAAAGTGCCCCGAATACTCGATTGGTCAATATAACCTTCAGACATCAATTATTATCGAAATAAATATCGATTTCCACTAACACTAATAATCCAAACACAATGGAACTATCAATTTCATCTTTAATCAAAATGAACTTATTCATCATTAATATTATAACGTAGAATATTTAACAACCAGGTCGTTCCCATGAAAGAGGAGGCTTTCCAATAAGGATTTCTCCCTATTTGCGTGCAATTAGGTGACCAAACCTCTCATTGACAGAACTTCTAGACATTATCAATATTGCAAATAATAATATTAATAAATCTGTCATCTCAATTATTGATTTAATAATATATAAAATATCGACAATAATTGAATCAAATAACGTGAGATACTATGCAATAATTACTGTAGCAATAATTGAACAAAACTGAGTGAGTTCTCACGTAAGCATCAATATCAATACAGGTGTGTTCTTATGCAACCACAGCAGACATCAGACGCGTTTACTAAGGGTAGCTCAACAGTTTTAACGGTAACTCTTTCGTCGTTATTTTTATAAACAGATAATTCTGTTGTTTTCTAAATACGACAATACTTCCGTTGTGGGGTCCACCAATAATTGTGCCGTCGTATGGATATTCCCGACAAAAAGAATATTCCCCGACCAATCGAATATTATATAACAACTTGCTTACTTTGTAAAATTTATAAATATTACACACAGCTATAACATTATATCAAATCCTCACCATAATATTAAAAAAAATATTTCGAGAAATATAAATCTTTATTCATAAAATTTGGGGTCTCACATACGTGTTGTGAATTATTGTGCTAATTGTGAGACCGATATTATTGGTTATAGGTCTTTCAAAAGCAAATAAGTATATTGTGTAGCTGTAAATAGCGGAAGAGGCAAGTTTCCTAACTAAACCTTGAGTTATATTAATTCAATTATTATAGTGGTTAATTATTATTAATTATACCATGTTCAAGAATTTATTGTTGATTATTCGTATTTAGTGTATGTTTAATAATTCAAATTGAATTACTGATTCAGAAAATATACATTCGTAGAATAACTGTTATTGGATATTCATATCCGTAGAAGCTAATATTGATAGTACAAATAATTCATGTTTATTGTCAAATTAGGTTGAGAAATGTCTTAGCTAATTATTCTGGCTAGACGAACATTTGTTAGAACTTGATAGATTCGAGAAGAGAATTCAATTGTTACTGACAGATCGATGCCAATTATTTCGGATAGATCGATAAGTAAATAGAAATTGAAATCATAGTATTTCGTTGCTAAATCAAATCTTGATTCTGAGACTGAGAAGAACAACCTTTTATATAAAGGGAACATTTTATTGGTCGTATATTCGGCCTTTGCGCGCGATTAAGTATTATGCATAATATAGGGTAAAGGAGTTGGTCGGCTCCAAGTACTTGCAGAGGGGTATGATTTAATCTTTATGGTTATCTGATACACCTGCGTATATGTCAAAGTAAAACTTTGATATATACCCGAGAAGAGAAGTTCAAGATCCCACGGATCGCTCAGCATAAATCTGGAAAACATTCCACATTGTTATTGCGTAGAATTGATTCTTGATTATTCATTAGAATATCGTAGAAACTTTGAAAGCGTTGTAATTTTTCATTATTAGATTATCGTGTTGCATAGAATGCGAGAAAACTTGTTAGTTATTAAAGCTTTGTTCAGCTAGTTCAAAGTTCCCCAAACTTTGGCATTATCCTATCAAAATAGATAATATGTTCTTAATGATTCGTATACATTTATTGCATGTCTTAACTTACGGAGCACATCTGTTGCTCACCCTTGCTAAATAAAATATTTTAGCTAGGAACGAATAGGCCAGCGGATCAAAGAAGAACAAAGGCAAAGGCAAAGTACTAGATTAGTTATAATAAACATTAGTATTATGTTGTATTTCTGAACACTTTTTGTATATCTAAAGGGTATGTTTGTAATGTTAAGGTTAGATGACATGGGACTAATGTATTAACAATCTCTGTTAATGATGTATGTATTAATATTTCTATATGAATGGGTAGTTAGATGTTATTATATTGTGAATCATGAGCACCAAACTCGGGGGTCAGGTAACCCGGATTTGAGGGTGTCACAAGAGATACCGTTAGTGATTCTAGAAGAATCAGAGCCCAAGGAGTATTTTTTTGAGGAGGACTATTCCAAGGAAACTATGGGATTAGCTTCATATCTTAATATGATGATAGATGTGGAGGATGATATGGAGGTACAATCGGTTAATACGGTGATGCCTGCCTTAGAGTCAAAACCCACAGATACGATGTGGGCCATGTATCTCTCGTTGCTTGACCGTAATGTGCAACTGCATAATATGGTGTAGAACCAGAAGGAGTAGATCAGTGATCTCTATGGGGCCAAGGAGTCTGCAGAATTAGACTTTGAGTTAGAGCATGATGAGAAAGTGCTCATGACAGATACGGCCAGGGATTATAAGAACGAGGTCATAGATCTTCGTAAGAAACTGGTTGAGAAAGACCAGAAGATAGCACGAATGTCATATATAAATGACAGTGCACACGAGGATTTCAAGCTGAAAATAGCTTGTTATTCTATTGAGTCGGGACTGACTCGACATACTATAAGTCGTGACATTGTGTCGATTTTAACGAATGAGAAGCATGAGAATTTTATTAGGCAGTATTAGAAGTTAGAACGGTAAATATTTTTTTGTAGTGACGTAAAACCCTCTTTTGTATAATTAAAGGGTAGCCTTTTTGTAAATCCCAAATTTTGTGAAAGTCAATCGTGGAATATAAATGTAATAGCTTTTGGCTATGGAAAACAAATTGTAAATTTTCTTGAACTATGCAGAAATATATTAATATAATGAAGTTTTTATTTAATGTGCTTTGTTGTGTATGAGCTATTGTTTAGTTGATTCAGTGACTAATAACTAAGTAAGCAAATAAGTAATAATGAAACTTTATTTATTTAATCAAAAATGCCACCAAGAAAAAGATAACATAATCAAGAGGCAAAATCTCATAACGATAACTAGGGGAGGGGGGTCCAAATAACCCTATGAAAGAGTTCGTTAATTTGTTAACGACTGTGTTTAACCAAATTGGGGGTAGAGCACCCACGGGACCTAGGGTAGGCAGAACGACTACCTTTAATGAATTTAAAAGTGTAGGTCCGCCGGAGTTCAAAGGAGTGACAGAACCAATGGAGGCCCAGACATGGGTCAAGGAAATAGAAAAGGCGTTTGTTATTACAAACGTAGCTGAGGCGTAAAAGACTTCTTTTGCGACTTACATGATAAAGGGGGAAGTCAACTACTGGTGGGAGGCTCACCAGGGTGGGGCTAGAACTGATGCGATTACATGGGAACAATTCAAGAAGGTATTCTTCGAGAACTACTTCCCTACTAGCATTCAAGGGCGAATGGAGATTAAGTTCCTAGAACTTAAGCAAGGGGACATGTGTGACGCCCCCAAAATTAGGTATACGTCACCCATCTTGGGTCGCCACTTACATGGTACATAAATTCAAATACAAACTTAATTATACATCCGCAGGTGTAACATACGACAATACATAAACCAAGAGTTCTAATAGGAATATTGTCATTTAGACAATATCCATACTCAAGGAGTCCTCATTACATTTATTGTCACACTATTTAATGAATAGTGAGGACTACTAATGCTATCTTCGGACCATCACTCTTTTCCCCGACTCGTCCCAGCTATATTCTCATTTCCTCAAGAGAAACGGTGAAAGAAAGGTTGAGCTCAACTATCCCGATGAAATATTATAACTAAGATAATGCGAATAAATTATCAATAGTCTTTAACAATGTTAACCGATAAAATACAATAGACAACCAACTTAAGCTGCGTGAATATGCAATCCATTAAAAGAGTCAAGTAGAAAATAAAGTCTACTATCTCTTAGGTTTTAAAGGTTTTCATCAATTTTATCACTAAGACTCGGTTTGATGAATAAACCACAATATCTAATCATCCACGCATACCACGGTCAAGGATTTTCATCAAATTATCAATGGTCATGACTATCCGAATTACCCACGGTCATAATCATACCAAAACTATCCATCAACGCATTACTGTGCCTTCGAGGACTTTTGTCACATCATTTATATCAAGCCATGATTATACCAAGAATGATCCACGGTCATAATCATACTAAGTTCATCTATGCACGTAAGCCAAAGATAACATAATATAACATGAGGATGATGACAATGACATAATAATTCAATAAAACAAGTTCACGAATTAATTTATTCAGAACTAATAACGTCCAAATTGTCAACATGATACTGCTTTGTAGAGTAAAATTCAAGAATGCTCGGAAAAATATTTTCATGAAAATCTTTGGATGAAGCGCAAATATCAAGGATATTCCACTAAAATCATGGAGTATAGAAGTCAAAATTTTAACCATTTGAGTATAATAGCGAATGAAATAACAAAAGAAATCACCATGCATACGGTGATTGCAGATGATGTATTATTCCAATGAATAATAAATAAAGAATAAAAAAGGCGGAACCGGTCCGATGTAAAACACATGTATGCAAGGATATTCCAATAGAATAATAAAAAGATGAATAATAAAGAGCGGAACCAGTCAGAGCGTAAAGCCTGTACGAGGATGTTCCAACGGAATAATAAAATAATAGAAGAATGTCACCAAGTATAGGGGATTCAGCGATACAAAAGTTATTCTAACAAAATAAATAAGAATGGAATAATATAAGGATTTCACCAAGTATAGGATATTCCGCATATACAGGTCATCTATAGGGTATGCCACTTTTACAGGTTATTCCAATAGAATAATAAAGAATGGAATAATGAAGTTCTCTTCATGATTAAAAAAATAACACCCTTACTTAGTATAACAAATAATATTCCCTACCTTAGAAGAGCTGAATATTGGAAAAGTGAAGTAGCAAAATACTTTTCTTCTTTCTCTCTATAGTTTCTCTCTCTAGAGTTTTAGTGAATTCGTAAGAAATAATGAAGGAATGAGCTTTCTATTTATAGAAAAACTGAGGGTGGCTCTTTGTCTTAACGAAGGGTCAAAATGACTCTTGCTAATATTGAAGAGACAACTAGTATTTGCGAAGGGGTAATTAACCCTTGGAACACCGAAGAGGCAGTTAACTCTTGGTAATATTGAAGGGACAACTACTATTTGTGAAGGGGTAATTACTATTGACGAAGGTAATTACTATTGACGAAGGTAATTACTATTGAAGAAGGTAATTACTATTGACGAAGGTAAATACTATTGACGAAGGTAATTACTATTCACAAAGGTAATTACTATTCACAAAGGTAATTACTATATTAAAGAAGGACTCTTAGATGATAACATATGGGCCCCCATAAAATAATCAAACTTACCACAAACGTCTCATAATGAGACTCTTTATATACATCAAGGATTGAATAAATATTACCACAAATCATTTTATTTTTAATCAACACATATTTAATCTTTCAACAATTATTAATCATTTATAACTTGTCGCCTCAATTAATAATTTAATACTATAACATATTATCTGAGATGATCTTTTGTGACAATAATTGAATCAATAATATAAGAGATATGATGCAGCAATTACTATAGCAATAATTGAGCTTAGCTGAGTGACTTCTCACGTAAGCATCAATAATCAATATCGTGTGCTACTATACAACTACACGTATTCATCGTACTTTTTACTAATGGGTAGTTCAACGGTTTTGACCAGTAACACCTCTGCCGTTATTTTTTATAGAAAAACAATTTTGTCGTTTTCTAACTACGACAATACTTCCGTTGTGGGGTCCACCAATGATTGAGCCGTCGTACGAATATTCCCCGACCAAACGAATATTTTATAACAACTTGCTTACTTTGCAAAATTTATAAATATTACCCACAACTATAACATTATATCAAATTTATTCCATAATATTCAAAAATAATATTTATAAAAGAATTCATCTTTATTTATAAAAGCTGGGGTCTTACAACCTCCCCTTCTTATGAAATTTCGCCCTCGAAATTAGGGTACGTACCTGATATGATAAAGAGGTGAGCATACCTTGAATACCTTTATCGTTAAAAATATTAAATTCATCTTCGCAATCCTACCAAAGATATTCATTAACAATTCATCTTTGCACTACTTCTGTGCCAAAGATATACAAATTGTAAAACCAATAATCTTTGAGGACGCAGCTTTTAATAGTATCACGACCACGAATTATCCATGCACTTTATTGGCGAGGATATTCGTGTTTTCAATTACTGGTAATGATTATCTTAAATAATCCTTGGTTATAATCATACCAAGTTTATCAATGCACTACTGACTAAAGATGACTTTTACCACATCCATGAATTAATATTTCATTTACGAGACTCACTCAATAATTAATCCATATCATCGAATCATCCACGCACTTCTGTGCCGAGGATATTCATTAGTATCACGACCACGAATTATCCATGCACTACGACCAAAGATAATCGTGTATTCATTAGTATCACGACCACAAATTATCCATGCACTACTACCAAAGATAATCATGTATTCATTAGTATCACGACCACAAATTATCCATGCACTACTACCAAAGATAATCGTGTATTCATTAGTATCACGACCACAAATTATCCATGCACTACTGACCAAAGATAATCGTGTTTTCAATTACGGTTATGATTATACAAGAACAATCACGGTCATAATCATACCAAGTCCATCTATTCACGTAAAGCCACGGATGACTTTCAACACAATATAAGCATGAGGATAATGATATAAAGAATCAATCAAATGAGATAAAGGATAAATATTAAACATTTATAATATAATTTATCCAGATTCAAGAATATCTCCATGTTATCAATCACTTAATAATCTCATAATCTAATATCATTAATATTATAACAATATTTTAATCACTTCTTAAATTTATAAATAATTTATCTCAATTGTTTACGCTTTTACCATATAATGCATTTAATCATTCAAAATGCCATATTCATAAGATATCATCACCAATTATCAAATCCTCATCAAATAAATATGCATATACTCTATATAGGATTCTCTAGCCATAAAATCCTATTTTCAACTTTGTTACTTCACATAACATATTTAACTCATAAGTTCGTAACTAACTATTTTCATGAAAAATACCAAATCAGTCCCAAAAATATTTCTTTTCTAGGATTTAGCATAATATAGTCCCATAATGAAAATATATTTTTCTCGGAATTTTTAAAATTCATTTACTATTTTTCAAAAATCAATTTCTAATTAATTCCTTAAGAAATTAGCTATCTGAAGTTTAATTCCAAAAATTCCCAAATCTTGGCAGGACCTTACACATGTTAATGTGAGCCTCCCGTTTAAATTTCATGGTCATCGGAGTTATAGAACTCCAGTTATAGCATTTTTCGTTAAAAAACCTAAATATTGAAATGGTCATAACTTGTTCATTTTAAGTAAGAATGAGCTCATTTTTGGACAGGAGGTACTTTATAACATATATTTTCATGTCCCAAAAGGCCAGAATTTTTCACATAAATTTAGTGGTAAAACAGGTCCCTTAAAGTTTCTAGGCAAGATAGCATTTTTTGTAATTTGCGACTTTGGACTCTTTTGCTAAATTCAGTCCCACACGAAAATCTACAACATCTTTTCAAAGTGATTCCACTTGGATAAGCTACAAAACTCATAGATCTAACTCTAGGACTTGACCACACTCAAAAATTCAAAATATAATAGGAGATATGGTCGATTGAATTTCATGTTACGCTTTTTACCAAAATCGATTTTTCAACCCTTTGTGATTTCTAAGAAACTTTCATGTTTTCACATAATAACCACATAACTCATCATAACACTTACTAATACTTCATATACCCATGATTTTTATTAGTCCAATGCTTTTATTATGACTTTCATCATAATCCTCGTAAACAGATCCTTTTAGTTGAAGAAATATTTGAGGGTTTAAGAAATGGGGTTTTGTACTGGGGTCAATACAAAATTCAATTTCACACTCTAGGGTAGGCTAGGAAATCTTCAAGAATACGTCAAGAAATTTATTAATGATAGAAATATCATTCAAAACTGCTACTATTATCCAAGACTTGGATAGTACGTTTCATTGATACCAACTGTGACTTCTATCCTTTAACCTAGATAGCACCTCACAATGATACCTATCAACTTGTCATCGTCATTCACGACTTCGCCTACAAAAAGTCGGCCGATTGCATTCCACACAAGAAAGTCAACAACGAAAGGATCGGGGCTCTTTACTTATGGACGATATAACGGTGATTAACTTTAGGGTTTGGTTACTTTAAATTAAGTATACTTGAGGTTGGTTAGGAATATGAAAGCTAACAACCTTACAAAAAGAATAATAAGTAGTAAATAAATCGTTTTCAAAAATTACCTCAAAGGCAAGTATTTTCAAAGAGATAAGATCGTGAAAGTGTTTATTTGAAACAACAAGATTAATAAGCAATTGGAGGTAACGAAGGTTTCTCCCAACGAAGTTTCAATAGATAAATCAAAGTCTAATTTTTTAGAGTCAAATTTAAACATTGAACACAACTAGGTAGAATAAAAGAGTGGGTAGAACTTGTATTGAATAAAGTATAGACTTAGATAATTTATAATTAATTTACCCGTAATAACCGTTCGGGTTTCTAAATAAACGCTCTCGCTTAAATTACCGAAGTTTGACTTTTTACTATAGGTACATTCCACCCTTAAGTGCTTCTTCACATTCTCGATCCATGATTTGAATCATTATTCTCTCGATCCATATCGAATTCGGGTTGACCGCTATGCGTGGTAATTCCAAATTCGATGTTGGGTTCTCCCAATTGCTGTCCAAAAAGCAAAGTTCATTTCATCTATTTTGGCTTTATTGGATCGGACGTCTTTTTCTACACTATCAACGTGTTGTGCAACTTTTACCCATGCATCGTCTATTCTCCTTAGTTCAGTTGTTTCTTCTTTCAGCTGATCTTTGATTTTTAAATTCTCAGATTCCAACTTTAATATCTTACACCCTTCCAAAGCGTGATTTTGTTCGAGCATCACATATCGGGTAACCCAATTTTGAATTGTTGTATCCCTTTGTTCCACGACCGTTTGCCATTCTTCATCCTGTTCTTCTAGCTCACGAACACGATTTTGTAATTCTAAGTTTTGATCATAAACTTCTTCTAACCAATTCTCCTCAGGTTCCTCTTCTTCCTCTTCTTCCTTTTCTTCCTCACTCTCAGCTGCTACCTCTGCAACTAGCTCGGGTGCAACAATTAGTTCTTCATTCACTACGTGGATATCTCTAATTTGTTCCTCATCTGACACTGCATTAACCTGATTAGTGATTAAAGGTGTCACAATGGTCACATTCACTTCATTGTGAATATTTTTAGCTGCCATTTCCAAACACTGCCACAACACAAGGGTTAATTAATTTATCAAATATTATCCCTATACTCTGACTGACCAATTAAATAACAAATAAACTTAGGTAGGTCATACTAGAGAAGGAATTCCCCGTCTCTCCCCTCCTAGTTCTTATCTCGCATCTTAGCCAAGGATCATATCCCTAAGCTCTGATACCAACTGTGACGCCCCCAAAATTAGGTATACGTCACCCATCTTGGGTCGCCACTTACATGGTACATAAATTCAAATACAAACTTAATTATACATCTGTCGTGTAACATACGACAATACATAAACTGAGAGTTCTAATAGGAATATTGTCATTTAGACAATATCCATACTCAAGGAGTCCTCATTACATTTATTGTCACACTATTTAACAGAATAGTGAGGACTACTAATGCTATCTTCGGGACCATCACTCTTTTCCCCGACTCATCCCAGCTATATTCTCATTTCACGAGAAAACGGTGAAAGAAAGGGTGAGCTCAACTAGCCCAAGAAGAAAAATTATAACTAAGATAATGCGAATAAATTATCAATAGTCTTCAACAATGTTAAAGCGATAAAATATAATAGACAACCGGTTTAAGCTGCGGTGAATATGCAATCCATTTAAAAGAGTCAAGTAGAAAATAAAGTCTACTATCTTTTAGGTTTTAAAAGGTTTTCATCTATTTTTATCACTAAGACTCAGTTTAATGAATAAACCAAAATATCTAATCATCCTTGTACCACGGTCAAGGATTTTCATCAAATTATCAATGGTCATGACTATACTAGAATCACCCCGGTCATAATCATACCAAAAACTATCCATCATCGCAATACGGAGCCATCGAGGACTTTTGTCACATCATTTATATCAAGCCATGATTATACCGAGAATGATCCCTCGGTCATAATCATACTAAGTTCATCTATGCACGTAAGCCGAAGATAACATAATATAACATGAGGATGATGACAATGACATAATAATTCAATAAAACAAGTTCATTTAATTAATTTATTCAGGAACTAATAACGTCCAAATTGTCAACATGATACTGCTTTGTAGAGTAAAATTCAAGAATGCTCAGAAAAATATTTTCATGAAAAATACTGGATGAAGCGCAAATATCAAGGATATTCCACTAAAATCATGGAGTATAGAAGTCAAAATTTTAACCTTATTTGAGTATAACAATGAATGAAATAACAAAAGAAATTACCATGTATATGCGGTACTTAGCATAGATAAAAGTTATTCCAATGAGAATAATAAATACGAGAATAATAAAAAAGCGGAACCAAGTCAGGTGTAAAACACACGCATGAGGATATTCCAATAGAATAATAAAGAGAGAATAATAAAGAGGCGGAACCAGTGTCGGCGTAAAAGCACGCATGTGGATGTTCCAACGAAATAATAAAATAATAGAAGAATGTCACCAAGTATAGGAATTCATGCGTATATCTGAGTTATTCCAATGAGAATAAATAAGAATGGAATAATATAAGGATTTCACCAAGTATAGGTATTCCAGCATATACAAAGTCATGTATAGGGTATACCACTTTTTAAAAGTTATTCAATAGAATAATAAAGAATGGAATAACATATGTTCTCTTCATGAATAAAAAAAATAACACCCCTTACGAAAGTACAACTAATATTCCCTACCTTAGAAAAGTCTGAATATTGGAAAAGTAAAGTAGCAAAATACTTTTTTCTTCTCTCTCTATAGTTTCTCTCTAGTAGTTTTCAAATGAATTCGTAAGAAATAATGAAGGAATGAGCTTTCTATTTATAGAAAATTTGAGGGTGGCTCTTGGTCTTAACGAATGGTCAAAATGACTCTTGGTAATATTGAAGAGACAACTACTATTTACGAAGGGGTAATTAACCCTTGGAACACCGAAGAGGCAGTTAACTCTTGGTAATATTGAAGGGACAACTACTATTTGCGAAGGGGTAATTACTATTGACGAAGGTAATTACTATTGAAGAAGGTAATTACTATTGACGAAGGTAAATACTATTGACGAAGGTAATTACTATTCACAAAGGTAATTACTATTCACAAAGGTAATTACTATTCACAAAGGGACTCTTAGATGATGACATATGGGCCCCCCATAAAATAATCAAACTTACCACAAATGTCTCATAACAGAATCTTTATATACATCAATGATTGAATAAATATTACCACAAATCATTTTATTTTTAATCAACACATATTTAATCTTTCAACAATTATTAATCATTTATAACTTGTCGTCTCAATTAATAATTTAATACTATAACTTATTATACGATGATAATCGTGACAATAATTAAATCAATAATATAAGAGATATGATGCAAAGAATTATTGTAGTAATAATTGAGCATAATTGAGTGACTTCTCACGTAAGCATCAATAATCAATATCGTGTGCTACTTATACAACTACGCGTAGACATCGTACTTTTACTAGGGTAGTTCAACAGCTTTTAATGAATAACACCTCGTAGTTATTTTTTATAGAAAAACAATTTTGTCGTTTTTCTAACTACGACAATACTTAGTTGCTAGGGGTCCACTAATGATTGAGCCGTCGCATTTAATATTTCCCCGACAAAAAGAATATTCCCTAACCAAACGAATATTTTATAACAACTTGCTTACTTTGCAAAATTTATAAATATTACCCACAACTATAACATTATATCAAATTTATTCCATAATATTCAAAAATAATATTTATAAAAGAATTCATCTTTATTTATAAAAGTTGGGGTCTTACAACATGACGGTTCCCTAATATGCAGCCAAATTCAATGAATTGGCAAGGTTTACTCCACACCAAGGGGACACGGAGGAGAGAAAGGCTCATAGGTTTGAGCAGGGCATGAAACCCTGGCTCTATAGTAGGATTTCGGTTTTTTAGAGTGCTTCCTATGGGACCATTATGGAAAAGGCGATAATAGCAGAGGGTGGTAGTGAGGCATTGACCTAATACCACAAGGAACGAAAGAATAAGAGTAAGGGAGAGGGTGGAACCAAGGCAGAAGGTGCCAGTGTTAGTGGCAGTATGCCTAAAAGAAAGAGTTTTAACTCCGGGAATACTAGGGTGAGACAAGGGGATCCTAAACGTAGGATGGAGGCATGCAAGACATGCGGGAAGACTCATCTGGGAGTGTCTGAAAGGGAAATTAGGTTGTTATAATTGCAGGAAGGAGGGTCACATATCACCCAAATTTCCTAATCCTAAGAAAAACCATGGTTGTTTTGTTTGTGGGTCGATGGACCACATGGCAAGAAATTGCCCGAAGAAGGGGTTAGAGGGTAATAAGGGTTCTGGTAGTGGTAAGTTAGCCATTACTGGACCAACACCATCGTTGGGTAGACCCTGAGCCCGAACTTTTAATTTGACTGTCCAAGTTGCGGTTGCATCAGCGGATATAGTAGCAGGTATCATTCAAGTCAATGAAATAAATGCTTATATGTTATTTGACTCGGGTGCTACTTGTTCTTTTATACAATGTGGATTTGCTAAATAACTAGGATTAACTCCTGAAAAGCTAGAAATACCATTAGACGTTAAGGTAGCAAATGAATCGATAATTCCCATTTAACATATTCATAAGAATTGTTTCGTAGATATTAGAGGTAACAGATTATCGGTAGATCTTTTACCGATAAGGTTAAGAGAATTCGATGTAATTCTCGATATGGATTGGTTAATTAACCATAGAGCGATAATAGATTATCATAGAAAGAGTGTAAACCTACGGATTTCTAAGAAACCTGAGGTGGTGTTTTACGGTAATAAATCACCAGGACGCTCTTGTTGTCTAACCATGACACAAGCTAGGAGGATGTTGAAGAAGGGGTGTAAGGGATACCTGTGTCATGTTGTGGATACCCAAAGAGTGGGAGTAACATTGGAACAAATACCAGTAGTACAAGATTTCACAGATGTATTTTTGGAGGAGTTACCCGATATTCCGTCTGATAGGGATATAGAATTTGTGATTGATTTGCTGCCGGGTACGACACCAGTTTCAAAGGCACCATATAGAATGGCACCAGTAGAGATGAAGGAGTTAATGGTTCAATTACAGGAACTAGTAGATAGAAAGTACTTTCAACCGAATGTGTCTCCATAGGGAGCACCGCTATTGTTTGTAAAGAAGAAGGATGGGTCGTTACGACTTTGTATCGACTATCGAGAGTTAAACAAGTTAACAATTAAGAATAAATACTCGTTACCCAGGATCGATGATCTATTTGATCAGTTGAAAGGGGAAAAGTATTTATCTAAGATAGATTTGCATACGGGGTATCATCATATTAAACTGATGAAGGAGGATGTACCTAAGACGACGTTCAAAACTCGGTATGGGTATTATGAGTTTCTGGTTATGTCGTTTGGGTTGACGAATGTGCCAGCCGCATTCATGGATATGATGAACAGAGTGTTCAAACAGTATTTATACAAGTTCATTTTAGTGTTCATTGATGATATTCTAGTCTACTCTAAGACACCAGAAGATCATATTGAACATTTAAGAACAGTGTTGGAAACACTACGGAGGGAGAAGTTATATGCGAAATTCACTAAGTGTGAATTTTGGCTTGTACGAGTGCAGTTTCTATGACATGTTAATAGACAAAGATGGCATATCCGTAGATCTAGCGAAGGTGGAAAAGGTAAATGAGTGGGAGCAACCAAAAATGCCAACCAAGGTTCGGAGTTTTTTGTGGTTAGCAAGATACTATAGAAGGTTCATTCAGGACTTTTCTAAAATAACTACTCCGTTGACGAATCTGACAAGAAAGTAGGTGAAGTATGTGTGGACAAAAAAGTGTGAAAATAGTTTTAAACAACTAAAAAGGAGGTTGAGCGAGGCACGTGTATTATCCTTACTAGATGATACGGGGAATTTCGTAGTTTATAGCGATGCTTCACATAGGGGACTTTGTTGCGTGCTCATGCAGCATGGCAAGGTCATTGCGTATGCGTCGCGCTAGTTAAAGGATAATGAGAAGGTCTATCCTACTCATGACCTAGAATTGGCAGCGGTAGTTTTTGCCTTAAAAATATATAGACATTATTTATATGGGGAAAAGTGTGAGATATACACGGACCATAAAAGTCTAAAATATATCTTCACACAAAAGGAGTTGAACATGAGGCAGAGGAGGTGGTTAGAGTTGATAAAAGATTACGACTGTGATATCTTATATCATCCAGGGAAGATGAATGTAGTAGCCGACACGTTAAGTCGGAAGGGTAGGGAAAGCTGTCAATGTTAATGACTCAAAATGAGTTAATAACAGAGATGACAAGGATTGAGTTAGAAGTCAAGTTGCCAAGTGAAACGGTGGAGATGTTATTCTTAATGGAGACTCGACCAACGATAGTGGAACGTGTTAAGGAAGGACAAATAGGCATTGAAGAATGCAAACGAATGAAGGATAATGTGACTACTAAGTATAACCTTGATAATGAAGGTTTACTTCGTTTTGAAGGAAGAATTTGGGTTCCAAATAATTCTGATTTAAAAGAAGAGATTATGTCTGAGGCTCATAATTCGAGGTACTCGATACATCCTGGTAGTACTAAGATGTATCAAGACCTTCGTCAGAACCTTTGGTGGTCGAACATGAAGAGAGAAGTCGCAGAATACGTTAATAAGTGCTTAACTTGTCAGAAAGTTAAGGCTGAACACCAACGACTGAGTGGGTTGTTGCAATCACTAGAGATTCCAAAGTGGAAATCGGAGCATATCACCATGGACTTTGTGGTGGGACTTCCAAAAATAAGAAAAGGATACGACGCTATTTGGGTAATAGTGGATCAATTGATGAAATTGGCTCACTTTCTACCAATAGGAGTTAGGTATAACCTAGAGCAACTAGCTAAACTTTATGTTAAAGAAATTATTACTAGACATAGAGTACCTGTTTTGATTGTGTCTGATCATGACCCACGATTCACGTCTAACTTTTGGAAGAGTTTATAAGAGCAAATGGAAACGCATTTAAGATTGAGTACGGCGTATCATCCACAAACGGATTGACAAAGTGAACGGACAATTCAAATGCTAGAAGATATGTTAAGATCTTGCGTTAAGGATTTCAAAGGGAGTTGGGACGAACATCTGCCTTTGGTAGAATTCACTTACAACAATATATTTCATGTTAGTATACGTATGCCGCCTTACGAAGTGTTATGTGGTAGGAAGTGCAGAACACCACTTTACTGGGATGAGGTGGGTGAACAGTGAATGTTTGTACCTGAGATGGTTCAACAAATGGCAGACATGGTTGAGGTAATAAGAACCCGATTGGTAGTGGCTCAAGATAGACAAAGGAAGTATGCAGATCCTCATCGAGAGAAGAGGGAGTTTGAAGTAGGTTCATATGTCTTTTTAAAAGTATCACCTTGAAAAGGAAAGATACATTTTGGAAAGAATACAAAGTTAAGTCCAAGGTTTGTAAGACCTTTTGAAATTTTAAGAAGGGTAGGAGAAGTAGCCTATGAAATAGCTTTACCTCCCGAGATAGAAAGAATACACAATGTGTTTCACGTGTCAGTATTGCATCCTTATAAACCGGACTACAATTACATAATAGAGTATGAATCTATTAAAGTAGAAAAAGACTTAACGTATAAAGAACTTCTGATTCTGATTGTTGATAGGAAGGAACAAGTCTTAAGAAATAAAATAATACCTTCAGTAAAGGTAATTTTGAGTAACAACGATGCCGAAGAAGAAACATGGGAGCTCAAAAGTAAAATGAAGGAAAAGTTTCCTCATTTATTTATATAAGTATAACGAGATTCTAGGGATAGAATCCTTAAAAAGGGTGGGAGAATGTAACGCCCGAGAATTTTGGATTTTAATGAATTAAATTTTTATTTGATTATTGGATTAAATGAATTTAATTGATTAATTATGTGAATAAGATATTTGAAGGTCGTTTTATGACCTAGAATGTGTGGATGTTGTTAGTATTCTGGCTATATGCTAGGATTAATTGTTTTGAATTATCAAGACGAAAATAAAGGTTTTTTGAAAAATTTCCCGTAAAAACACTATTCATCCGATTTCGCTCGGAGCTTAGGTTTGAAATTCCAAGAAACACGTAATGATAGAATATGATGATATAATGGAATATCAAATAATATTTTAGTTATGGCAAACGAAGTTTTCACCTGCGGACTTAAAACCTAAGGGTTTGTGAAAGTGATTTTCGAAAGGGAAATTTTATGTGTATAACCATTTTGGTTATTATACGTATGATGCACGAGTATAGTATGAATAATTGTACGACGTATAATAAGAATATCGTATGAATACTAAACGATGAGAATACGTGAATTATACACATAGAATACGAGAAGTTCTAATTGGATTATGAGTTAAGGACTTTGGATAATCCAATTGTACATGGACTAATAGCAAGCCCAATGAAGTATGGAATCAAGCCCAAGTTAAGGCCCAATGTTAAATAAGACAAGCCCAATCCAAGAAACCGAACCGGCGGGTCATGGGGTGGGTAAAACCCATGGGGCAACCCATAGGAAGATCCATCGAGGTGGGCCGGCCACTTGGCCACCAAGTAAAGTGATTACTTAGTGGCTAAGTTGTTGAGGAGGTGGACTTGGACCATTTTTCCCTCCATTTGATTTCCTATAAATAGAAAGCTTGTGTAGGTCATTTCGAGTTTTGTAAACTTTGTCCGACTTATACTGAGAGAGAGAGAAAGAGCTAGGAACACATAATCAAGCTACTTCCAAGCAAAACATAAGAACTTTATCAAGAACGCGAAGAACGACAAAGGTAATAATTCGTAAACATTAATCTTCATCTTTTTCGATTTCTTTCTCATAGAGAATCGTAGATTGGTGGAGCATGTTTAATGAGGAGGAATAAAGATGACTATTAATAATGAAAACATTAATAAGTTGGATCAAATAGAAATCATAAGTGTTGACGTAAGTTAAAACCGTAGAAAGTGATTAACGTTAACTTAGTTGTAATTGGACAATTTGAAAACCATCGTAGCTAGGGTATGTGCATATTGTTTGGTTAGGGTGTAGATGGTGAATCAACGGAGTGTTTCATTTGATTTGTTTTATAGATCACGAGTAACAAAGTTATGGCGAATTTTGAGAAAATAGACGTTAAACGTCGAAATCGTAGAAATCTCGGATTAAGGGTCAAAAGTTGTCGTGTGACTTGGAAACTTCGATTTTCAATATCAACATGTGAGATAAGGTATTTATGAGTCGTGGACGCAAGAATAGTCGAATTCTGACTTATAACGAAGAAAACGAGTATTGAACGCTCAAAAACGATAAACGAACGCTCAAAATGAACCAAAAGGTGAATTTCGAGTTAACGGATTCGAAAATGTAAAATTCTTATAAGAACACCTAGAGTATGTAATTTATGAGTTGTGGGCTTTTGAATGAGCCTATTAGGATGAAAAACTAATAAGTTATGAATCCGGGAATTTCGTTGGAAAAAACAACTGTCAAAACTAACTGATGCACAGGGGTGGCGCTGCAGCGCCAACCCAGTGTTATTTGTTATGCCGCGACGCCAAGAATGGCCTAGAGAAACCAAAATCGTCTGGAGAGTCACGCCGCATCACAAGAGTTAGTTCAAGGACTCGCGTCGAGTCTGGGAAAAACCCCTGGAGAGTGACGCCAGCAATTACTTATATATTAAAGAGATGTCATGCAGCAAATGCCAAGATAAATGTAGAATAGTTGACTAAGTTAGTTTTTATTCCATTTGAATGTAAACCAAAGTTAAGACATGAGTGTACTTAATTTACATTATAGGGCAGACTTTAACCCACTTATAAAGTGATAACGTTAGTAGATGAAGTATGGTTTAATAAGAATTAAACGAAGAACGCAAAAGTGTATGCAAGTAAACCGTGAATGGTTTTCAATGTTGGTATATCACCAATGATGATCGAATGTCAGTTAATAACGTAGGAACGTTAAACAAGCTGTAATGAAGTATAGTAAGTCGAATTGACTTTATTAAAGAAATAAATTCAAGTAAGACATAGAAGAGAAAGAAGTTGGTTAAAGCAATAAACTAAATTTGTTTGGTAGCTAATTACAATGTGCTATTTGAATATATCATGTAGATCATGTAAAGACTGGGAATTGTTGAATAATATATTCGAAAATGCTTGAAGGCAAGTTTTCTTCACGCTTGTCTAACCTCCGTGTTAGCCAAGTTTTCTGTGATTCATGTTATGAAATGTATGAATTATTTTAAAGAAAGAGTCGATGCCTGTTTTAACTCGGCTAGACAAATCTTAAGAGTTAGATTGATTTGTTTACAAGTCTTTCGATATAGAACTGTTAACGCTATCATATGCCAAGTATTTGGTACGAATGTAAAGGTAAGTTTGTCTAAGAACAAACAAAAGTATTTTCATCTATTATTCGATGGGCACACAAGGTTGCCAAAACTTAAACGTAAATACGTTTAACGGATGAGTGTTGATCAACATAGAGTACTATATGTTGATCACCTAGAAGTGCTCGTAAGTAATGCTGGATGGATGGCCTTAGTGCCAGATGTCCTTTTCAAGTATGAAAACGAAAAGAGTATGTTCATGGTCTTTTGACCGGTTCAGAATTCCTAAGCTATTATATATACGTTGGAATCATTGTTGTGAAAAGAGAAGTGCTAGTTAATGTTTTATAGTGCTTCATAGCTATTTGTTTAGTTATGAAAGATAATCATATAATTCTCGATGTGGTATTTATATTATCCTTTGTTAGACTTGCTGAGCTAGTTATGCTCACTTCTTTCTTGAATTATATGATTGCACCTAGGGCCGAACGAACTGAGAATTCTAAGAGAGATAAAGGCAAATCTAAGATGGATAGTTAATTATCCTGTATTAGACTAGTGTATTTGTATATAATATACTTATGAGTAATGAAGAATGTATTCGGTTTCTGAACCTGGGAAATGATTTATTACTATTGTAATAAGAATATAGTGAATACAATCATTTGTTGTTATCTCAATGAAAACTGTATAAATCGTAGTATCGTGTAGCACCATCTGTCGGGTTGGAAGATACCCGGATTTGGGGGTGTCACATTTGTAATAAGTTATATATAGAGATAATGAATGATCAATAAAGAATCTACCACTTCTAGGAGAAGAAGAGAAATGTCCTATGTGATTCGATAAATGACAACCCAAGATTCCTTGGTCAAGGTGGAACGAAATTAGAAAGTAGTTTCTAATTGGCATTCATTAGGAGTTGTGCATTTAAGAATCGAAATACATATAATTAAATAAAATAAGACTTGATAGTAATTTAATGTCTTATATTTAATTGGGACATTGTACGGTGGAATGATTGAATTGTACGGTAACTATTTACTCAAAGGTTCTTTTATGATTAATGTTGAAATCTATATTATCTTAAAAGTCATTGATCGCTAGGGAGGCTTATGTGACGCCCCCAAAATAGGTATACATCACCCATCTTGAGTCGTCAAATACATGGTACAAAATTCAAATACAGCTTAATAATACAACTGTCATGTAAAATACGACAAGACATAAACTGAGAGTTTTAAAACGAATATTGTCTTCTAGACAGTATTCAACTCAAATGGAGTCCTCAATAAATTTATTATAACACTATTTAATAGAATAGTGAGGACTACTAATGCTATCATCTGGACCATCACTCTGTTCCCCGACTAGTCCCGGCTACGTTCTCATTTCCTGAAGAGAACAATGAAAGCAAAAAGTGTGCTAAACTAGCCCAGTAAGAAATATTATGACTAAGATAACGCAAAATAATTTATCATTAGCCTTCAACAGTGTTAAACTGATAAAATATAACAAACATCAAGTTTAACTGCAGCGAAACAAGCAATCCATTAGAAGAGTCAAATAGAGAATAAAATCTACTATCTTCTATGATTTAAAAGGTTTTTCATCACTTTTATCGGTGAGACTAAACTTATTAAATAATCCACATCATCCCTGCACTACGGCCAAAGATATTCATTAGTATCACGACCAAAAATTATCCATGCACTACGGGCCAAGGATATTCGTGTATTCATCAATGGTCATGATTATGCCTTACGGATTTGTAACATTACGGTCATGATTATACTGAATATCGATGCACAACTGTCCATCAATGCACTACGGGCCAATGAGGACTTTTACCACATCATTTATAACATTACGGTCATGATTATACCGAATAATCCCTGGTCATAATCATACCAAGTCCATCTATGCACTACATGCCACATATGACTTTCAACATAATATAAACATGAGGAGGATGACAAAGATATAAGAATTCAATAAAACAAGTTCAAGGATAAATTTTTAAAGATTTATAATTTAATTTCTCCAGAAATCAATAACGTCCAAATTGTCAACATGATACTGCTTTGCAGAGTAAAATTCAAGAATAATATTGTACTAAAAATAATTTGGACCGAAAACGAATCAATTTTTGTCATGAATAGTACTCGGGTGAATAGTACTCGAGTGAATAGTACCCCGTGAATAGTACTTCGGGAATAGTAACCCCGTGAATAGTACTCCGGCATGAAAAAGTTAAAACTTATCAAAAATGCCCCGAATAATATTTCCATGAAAAGATACTGAATGAAGCGCAAATATCAATGATATTCTACTAATTTCATTGAGTATAGAAGCCAAAACTTAACAAAATGAATATAGAATTCAAAATCTTAAATGAAATAATATTACTTACATACTACAGAGTATGGAAGAAAATATTATTTCAAGCTAATATTGAACAAAAATAACATCCCTTACCTTGATAAGAAGAGTACTCCAACTGGTATAGCGGGGATATTCTTGAAGAAAACTTTCACTATTTTCTACGCTCAAAGCTTTCTAAAACTCGAAAGAAATACGCTCAAGATTATAGAAGAAGAATTCTCTGATTCTGGTGTGATTTTCAATTCTAACCTAAGTGCCTATTTATAAGAAAATGCTAGAACGCCATAGGAGACTAAAATAATAAAATATTATTATTAAAAAAAAAAAATCTTTAAGCACCAAGACCAAGACTTATCAAGCATGCCATTCTTGAAAAAATCCCAACACATGTTTTGACAAAAATAAAAGTGGGTCCCACCCATAATTTTAATAAAAACATTTTACTTTTCGAAACTTTAACGATTCATAATAAATAACCCTTTTATCAAAAAAATATGAATTTTATGTCCATTCCACACGAAATCGAATTCTCTACAATTTTGTAGCTTTAAGTTTTTCCAGATTCCAGACAGAAAATATCCGAAATTCACAAACGGATTATTTTTAACAACTTTTAAAATTCATAACAAATCATACATTAATTTTTAATGGTTTAAAATTTGTGGACATAAACTCAAATTATATAAGTATAACATATCCAAAAATCACAACGATCAAACGGTCGGATCAAAATTATAACTCACGCAATATAGCTTTAAGAACACCGATTTGATTTTTAATACCTCAAATCCAACAAAATACTGATAAAACACCTCAACATTAATTCATTCATTTATAACCACATAAAATAAATATTTTTCTATCTATGATTTATGTCCACATAAAATAAATATTTCATTATCATATAAATCAATAATTAATTATTCACATATAATATTACAGAATCATAATAATGACAACCAGGCCGTTCCCAGGAAAGAGGGGGCTTTCCAATAAGGATTTCTCTTTATTGGAGTGCAATTAGGTGACCAAACCTCTCCTTGAGAGAACTTTCTAGACATTGCCAATAATGCTATCTAATAATATTATTCAAATAATATAAATTATTGATCTGGAAAATACTGTGCAGTGACAATTATTGAAACAACAATAATATAAAATTTCAACTCATCAATTTTTGAACCAATAAAATAAAATATTGAACAGTAATTATTGTAACAATTATTGAGTAGTGCCTTTTTACGTAAGAATCAATAATTCAAAAATATTGTGCAATACCGTGTGCTACTGTACAACAACGCGTATTACTATATTTTAACCACCCGGTATTCTAACAGTTAACGGTAAAACTTTCGCCGTTATTTTATAAAAAAAGATTTTTTTGTCATTTTCTCAATCCAACAATAATTCCGTTGTGGGGTCCACCAATGATCGTGCTGTCGTACGAATATTCCCTGTTAAAATGAATATTCCCTAACCAATCGAATATTATATAATAACTTGCGTACTTTGCAAAATTTATAAATATTACCCACAACTATAACATTATATCAAATTCACTCCATAATATTCAAAAATGATATTTATAGAAAATTAATCTTTATTCATAAAAGTTGGGGTCTTACAACCTCCCCTTCTTATGAAATTTTGACCTCGAAATTAGGGTACGTACCTGGTATGTCGAAGAGGTAAGGATACCTTGATTTCATTTCAGATTCTAACTCCCAGGTCATTTCCTCAACATCGTGGTTTCTCCATAAAACTTTGACTTGAGGTATAACCTTGGAGCATAAGATATGATCCTTCTTATCCAAGATTTTAACAGGAACCTCTTCATGCGTTAAATCTTCTGCTATTTCGTCTGGTTCTAACTCAATAATGTGGTTTAAGTCTTTCAAATATTTACGTAACATAGATATGTGAAAAATGTTATGAACACGAGACATACTTGGCGGTAAAATGAGTCTACAGGCCACAGTTCCTACTCGTTTGAGGATTAAAAATGGGCCAATGAATCGAGGATTGAGCTTTCCTCTCTTTCCAAATCTCATAACTCCTCTCCGTGGAGCAACACGTAACAACACATGTTCTCCAATATTGAATTCCACGTCCTTTCGATGAAGATCAACATAACTCTTTTGTCGATCTTGTGAGGTTTTTATACGTTGTCAGATTGTTAGAATCTTTTTCGTAGTCATACGTACCAACTCTGGTCCCAATAACGTTGCTTCACCTTTGACAACCCCAAATCCGGGTACTTCAATTCCACGGGATTTGGTGTTCACTGTACAAATATCATCTATCTATCTACCCATAATAAATGCAAACCATGCAATAGATAGAAATAAATATTCCCCTTATGGGGTTACAACATCTGAATAATAAATACAATCCCAGGTCAAACTAACCTTAAATATCTGTGCGGAAACATAAACAAATAATAAGTCTTAAACAACATCAAGTCTTGACAATAACATTCATAAAATTAAATAACAAGTCTTCATCACTTATTAGCTTTTCCCTTGCATTTGCTAGTAGAAGGCTCATCGTACCTTTCGTTCTTAACTGCAATGTTATTATTACGCAAGAGTGAGCATGATTGCCTACAAGTATAAAAATGAAATAAAAATATATAATAACATGCGAGTGAATCAAAGACTTATGAAATAAAAGCTCAACTTTTGAATCAAGAATGAATAACATAAATTCAAAAGATTTCTGAGGGTCATAAGACCTTGAACTATGTCCTAGGTTATCAAGGGTTATACTTGAAACCTTTACTTGACTATAAGACTATGGACTCTTCTACTCGTACTTAGGGGGATCAGCCCTTAGTACCATACTGTGCACAATATCTTAACGCTAACACATAAGAAATCCCTATACAGGGTTGTTCATCTCAGTTTGACATCAAAGTCCGCACCAAAGGAAGTTTGGTTTGGATAATTCAATAAGGGTTCTGAAATTTAGAACGTTCATCAACTATGGACTAGTCGAATCAAATAAGGGCTCACTAGTCTAATAAGGTTCAACAATAAAAGATAATTAAATTGAATAACAATCTTAAGAGGTACACAATATTACAAGTATTATATAACAGGATCATACTTTGAAATGATAGATAATCTTTAATATAACAAACATAAACTTGTTTTATAAACTTGAATAATGATAGTATGTAAGGTTAGGAAACTTGCCTCGTGCGTAGATTACACGTTAATTATACACGTTCTTCGATATAATCCTACATACCATTTCCATTCACAGCTCTAGTTAAGTATAATGTAACTAGTCATCATAAGTTCATTCTTTTTGTCTAATTCAAATTTTGACTACACTTAGTCAATTTATCATACTTTTAGTTACACAGTTTACACTTCGCGAATAATAAGCTAATTATGCATTCAATAATTCAATCCACATGCACTTATGTTATTGACATGTTACGAATCTGTTTTAACATCTTACTATACTTCTAACATATTTTTATATTCATTAGATTAGGTTAATATCATATTCATGGACTTGAACACTTTAAAATTTTCAATTATGGTCATTCTGCAGAGTGGCGATGCGGCGCCACTGATAGGCTTACTATCGACGCTGCGGCGCGGTGGCGCTGCGACTGGACTCTTGGCGTTGCGGCGTGGGTCTTAAAGTGTGGGACTGGCATCGCGACGAACCAGTAACAGTTCTGCAATTCGCAAAAAATTGCAGAACATGGCAAAAAATTCCAATTAATTTATTTTTAAACGAAATTAGACATACCCAAACACTGTAATACACATCTAATCTTTACTCAACCCTTCTAGCATGATTTTAATAAGTGAAAACACATAATTAACAAAATCAATACATTTAATTTTACTGATCTTGATGTTCTTTAACGTTTTGAAAATAAAACTGGCAAATCAATACTACGGGTTCGTTATAACACTGAATCCATTCATTTGAAGTTTGGTCTCTTCGTTTTAATATACATAATCCATTACAAGCATAAATTTATGATATACCCTATGATAGACGTATCAAACTTGGTACGTAAGGCCATATGGCCATATTTTATACTCTATAATTTTGTAGCAATAATGTACGACATGTTTTATGCAACTGATGATATGGTTTATACAATATATATAATCAAATACGATGTGATAACATCTTATTACATGTATCAACACATAATCCATACCCTTACTAATTATAGAGACTTTAACAAACCGTTAAGCCATTTTCTTATAAAACTTAAACAATCGTAAAAAAATAGATATTGGGTTAAAGGAATTACCCAGAGTATAAAGTGTAGACTAAGAGAGCCTTGATGATCCTTTCTCAGTTATTAGATAAATCACAACACTCACAATTTCTCTCAACTTCACAATTTCTTCCTGTGAATTTTCCTTTTTCTAGACTTAGCAAAGAATGAAAATAAAAGACGTCGTATTTTATAAAAATAATAAAGCATAGAGTGGTGTTCAGTTACTCATTAATGGTTAACTGTACTCAACCTCTACTAAGGCCTCGTTTGGCAAGCCTTAAATGGCTCAAAATCATTTAATTTAATAACTCTTTTATCTTATAGTTTAATAATTTCACATCCAATTATAAAACAATCAATTATCTTATTTACTTTACTTTGAATAAAATATGATAATTTGTCATTAATTCACATAGTCACATAATTAATTTCTTATTTATTAATTATGTTAAATTATTAAATCTCTAATTAATTATTACATTTATTAAAATAACATTATGCTTATTAAATATTTCATTTAATTCAATAAGCTCACATAATTACATACTTTGAATAATAAATATTCTCCACATTAATTTATTAAATATAACACATATAATTAAATTAATCTACCACAACTTCATCAATTAAGTATTTAATCTAATAATTAAATCATCAAAATATTTATTTAATTCAATAAATATTAAAATTAAATTACAAAAATCTCGATTCGTCACATCTTTCCCCCTTAAAAGGATTTCGTCCCCGTAATTACGACTCAATAAATTCGACTGTTACATTCTCCCCTTACAAAGATTTTATCCCTAATCGCTATACATACATAATTTAAGTAAATAAATGAGGGTAATTCTTCATCATATTCTCTTCGAGTTCCCACGTTGCTTCTTCAGCGCTGTGGTTCCTCCAAATTACCTCAACATAAGGTATTACTTTATTTATGAGAACTTGTTCTTTTCTGTCGACAATTTGAATAGGAATTTCTTCGTAAGATAAGTCTTTATCAAAATATAGGGGTTCGTATTCAATTACATGCTTATAATCGGATTTGTAAGGACATAATACAGAGACATGGAAGACGTTGTGGACATTCTCGAGTGCTAGATGTAAAGCTACCTCATACGCAACTTCACCGATTCTTCGCAGTACTTCAAAGGGTCCAATGAATCTTGGGCTTAATTTCCCTTTCTTTTCGAACCTGATATTTCCCTTCCAGGGAGAGACCTTCAAGAAAACATAACTACCCGATTCAAACTCAATATTTTTACGATGTGGATCAGCGTATTTCATTTGTCTATCTTGAGCTGCTACCAGTCGTGTTCGGATCACTTTGACTATTTCTGCTATCTGTTGTACCAATTCTGGGCCTAGCAATTGTCTATCGCCAACTTCATCCCAGTAAAGTGGAGTTCTGCACTTTCTGCCGTATAATGCTTCATAAGGTGGCATGCCAATACTAGCGTGGTAACTGTTGTTATAGCTGAACTCTACTAGCGGTAAGTGATAATCCCAATTTCCTTTAAAGTCCATCACACAGGCTCTTAGCATATCTTCTAATGTCTGAATTGTTCTTTCGCTCTGTTCATCTGTCTGAGGGTGATATGATGTACTCATTCACAATTGCGTACCCATGCATTCCTATAGACGTTTCCAGAAGTTCAATGTAAAGCGCGGATCCCTATCGGAAACAATTGACACCAGCACTCCGTGCCTCGAAACAATCTCCTTCACATATAACCTTGCCAACTGGTCTAAGTTGAATCTAATTTTGATCGGAAGGAAGTGTGCATGATTTTGTCAATCGGTTAACGATAACCCATATTGCGTCGTAGCCTTTCTGAGTTGTCGGAAGGCCAACCACGAAGTCCATCATAATATGTTCCCACTTCCATTCTGGGATCTCCAATGGTTGTAGCAATCCAGTCGGCCTCTGATATTCTGCTTTCACTTTCTGACATGTTAGACATTTGGCAACACACTCTGCAACATCTCGTTTCAAATTTGGCCACCAAAAATGTTGTCGAAGAACTTTGTACATCTTGGTACTAGCAGGGTGAAGCAAATATCGAGAACTATGAGCCTCGCTCAAAATTTCTTCCTTAATCTCTGGTACTGGCGGTACCCAAATTCTACTTTCAAATCTTAGTATTCCTTTCTTATCCATCTTAAATCTTGGTTTGGTTCCTTCAGATATCTTCTTTTTCACCTTTTTACATTCTTTGTCCTGAAGTTGAGCCTCCTTAACTTTATCTAGTAAGGTTGTACCCTACTGCATTTGGAATAACTTCTCATCTATTTCAATAGGATTCTTCACTTCCAACTCCAGTTTCTCCATTTCTGAAATTAGTTCCTCCTGAGCGGTCAACATCATTAATTTCTCCCGACCCTTTCTACTTAAGGCGTCGGCAACCACATTTACCTTACCCGGATGGTATAAAATCTCATAATCATAGTCCTTAATTAATTCCAACCAACTTCTTTGACGCATATTTAAGTCCTTCTGTGTAAAAATATATTTCAGACTCTTGTGGCATTTATATATTTCACACTTCTCCTCGTATAGATAGTGCCTCTAGATTTTCAAAGCAAAAACTACTGCAGCTAACTCCAAAGTCATGGGTCGAATACCCCTTCTCATAATCCTTCAATTATCGTGACGCATACGCAATGACTCTGCCGTTTTGCATAAGCACACAGCCAAGTCCTTTATGCGACACATCACTAAAAACAACAAAATTTCATGTATCATCCGGAAGAGATAATACAGGTGCCGTACTCAACCTCTTCTTTAATTCTTGAAAGTTTTCCTCACACTTCTCCGTCCAAACGAATTTCATAGATTTCGAGTTAAATTTGTTAGCAGAGTTGCGATCTTGGAAAAGTCTTGAATGAATCTTATGTAATATCCTACCAATCCAAGAAAACTTCGTACTTCCGACGGCGTCCTTGGCTGATCCCAGTTAACCACGACTTCAAGTTTGGATGGATCTACCGAACCTCCAGTTTTATCGATCACGTGCCCAAGAAATTTTTCCCGCTCGATCCAGAATTCGCATTTTGAAAACTTGGCATAGAACTTCTCTCTTCTTAACACTTTTAATGTTAATCTCAAATGCTCTTCATGTTCCTCCTTTGTTTTAGAATATACCAAAATATCGTCTATAAACACCACTACGAACTTGTCAAAAAACGGCTTGAAAACCCAATTCATTAGTCCCATAAATGCTACAGGAGCATTCGTTAGACCAAACGACATTACTAAAAATTCATAGTGACCATATCGTGTTCTGAACACTATCTTCGACACATCTTCTGGTCTCACCTTCAGTTGATGATAACCACTCCTCAAATCTATCTTGGAAAAGTATTTTGTTCCCTTCAATTGATCAAAGAGATCATCGATCCTCGGTAATGGATACCTATTCTTAATCGTGACCTTATTTAGTTCTCTGTAGTCAATGCAGAGCCGCATCGTTCCGTCCTTCTTTTTCACAAACAACACTGGTGCTCCCCATGACGATACGCTCGGTTGAATGTACTTCTTATCCAGTAATTCTTGTTGTTGTACCATCAATTCTTTCATCTCTACCGGTGCCATTCGGTATGGTGCCTTCGATATCAGAGAAGTTTCTGGCGCCAAATCGATCATGAAATCAACTTCTCTATCTGGCGAAAGTCCTAGCAAATCGTCTGGAAATACATCGGCAAACACTACTGGTATCTCTTCTACTTTCGGATTCTCTTTACGACTGTCGACTATGTAAGCTAAATATCCTACAAAGCCTTGTCTTAACAACTTCATGGCCTGCATCATCGTCAGACAACTCGCTTGTCTAGGCGACTTGCTACCATAAAACACAATCTTTGACGGAGTCATAAGGTTAATACGCTTCTTCTGACAATCAATTACAGCCCCTTAATTGAATAACCAGTCCATTCCCAAGATAATGTCAAATTCTCCAAGTCGAATAGGGATAAGATCTACGTTCATGATATTACCCTTAATATCCACTCTACAGTTCTTATGTACGTACTTAACAGGGATGATTTCTTTATTCGCAATCTCTATATTCATGGGGTATTCTACCTCATCCTTAGGCAATTCTAAGTTCTTAGCAAAGTCATCGGATATAAATGAACAAGTAGCACCCGAATCAAATAATACATAAGCATTAACTTTATTGATCGGAATGATACCTGACACCACATCGCGAGACTGAACAGCATCCTGCACCGTCATGTTGAAAGTCCTAGTGGTCGGTAGGTTGGTTACGATTGGTCCTGTGATAGTCAAGGCGCTTCCACCCCTGTTTCCTCGATTTCCTCCTGATCCTACCCCACCAGATCCCTTTTTAGGACAGTCTCTTGCCAGATGATCCTTTGAACCACAAATGAAGTAGGCACCCTTCTTTGGGTAAGGACAGTTAGGTGCTATGTGGCCTTCCTAACCACAATTGTAGCACACTCATTTTCCCTTCATGCAAACTACCAGATGAGCTTTCCCGTAGGTCGAGCATGCTTCAATCCTATTCTTTTGACCTCCTTGCTGATTTCCAGTTGATGTGTTGTCAGACCACCTTCTCTTCTGATTATTATTACATCCTCCCGTATTACTTCCACTAGCCTTGTTATTTCTTTCACTTTCCTTCTTCTTCCTCTTCTGATCCTGATTATATTTGGTTACCGCATCGCTTCCACCTTCAGCGAGTATGGCTTTCTCTAGTACTCTTGCGAATGTCTTCAACTAAAACAACGACACTTTGCTATAAAACCATGGCTTTAGTCCTTTTTCAAACCTTCTTGTTTTTCTCTCATCCGTGTGCACTTGATATCTGGTGTACCTCGCCAACTCGTTAAATCTACCCGCATAATCAGGTACGGACATATTCCCCTGCTTCAACTCCAGAAAATGAACCTCCATTTGGTTCTGTAAGCTGGTCGGGAAATAGATCTCAAAGAACATCTCCTTAAACATTTCCCAGGTAATCACACCTTCACCTCCCCGGACCTTATTTGCTTGCCACCAATAACTGGCTTCTGATCCTCTCGAACTCTTGCGACATCAAAAACCTTTTCCATCTCATTAACCCACGTCTGAGCTTCTATCGGGTTCATGGAGCCTTTAAACTCTGGCGGTCCCACCGCCTTGAAGTCTTTAAACGTTGTATTTGGTGGAGCTTGAGGTTGATTATTCATTGCACCAGCTAGAAAGTTCACTAATTATTGAACAGGGTTAACATTGGCGTTATTGTTATTCGTTGACTCTTCCTGAGCTAGTTGACGATGTTGTCTTCTTCTTGGGGGCATATTTCTGTTAAAAATATATGCTTATTAGATCTTAATTTATTTCTCTAAATAGTTAAGGCATTACTCAACAATTTAACATAATCACTTAACACATTATCTCAAACAAGTTAATATATTTAATCAAATCAAAAGTTTTAACATCAAACGATAGCATCACTGCTATTTACATTAACTCTCCTGAGATGAAGAATCCACATGATTTAAAATATTAAAATATTCCTTTGTTCATAACTACATCAAAATTTTCATCTAAATACTAGATAAGTTTTTCACATAATTAAACAAATTATATCACTGCCTTGCTACGTTCTTCTTCCATGATGCGAGACATCGTCTTGCGATCCAGCATGCACGATGGTAGTCCCTCAAACTGGATTGGGTACCTTAAAACTCTATCTTGAGCCTCATCTATTGCATTATTAAGCGTAGAGTACGTCTCCCCAAGCTTAGCCTTCTTTTCACGACCATCCTCTTCTACAAGATCAGCACGATGTGATTCTGTTACCCAGCCCTCCTCTGCTATGATTAGCCTTTCTGAGCTTACTTTCAGTTCCTTCTTCAACTTCTCTATCTCCTCAGTCTTCTCCTCGGTTTGACCCTTCTCACGGACTAAATCCCATTCTATATTTCCCAGACGTGTGTGAAGAGTTACAACCTCCCTATCCCTCTGTTCGATGGTAATCTGCTGAATAATTGCTCGCTCAATCAGATCCTGGACAGTGTCTGTAAGACCCCAACTTATTATAAACAAAATCGAATTTCCTCTAATTATATTCGTTTGGTCGTGGAATATTCTTGTTGTCGGGGAATATTCGTACGATGGCGCAGTCATTTGTGGGCCCCATAACAGAATAACTATCAGATGAAGAAAACGACAAGTTTGAGTTTTTATAAATAACTTGGCGTAGTTGTTACAATTAACCTTTGTTGGAATACCGGTGGTTAAAATACGATGAATACGCGTGGATGCACAATATTGATGAATTATTGATCCTTACGTAAGAAGGCACTACTCAATAATTGTTACGATAGTTCTTTGTTCAATATTTTATTTTATTGATTCAATAATTCTTTGCGTTGATATTTTATATTATTGTTGTTTCAATAATTGTCATCGCATGATATTTCCCATTATCGGATCAATAATTCATATTATTTGAATAATATTATTAGATAGCATTATTGGAAATGTCTAGAAAGTTCTGTCAAGGAGAGGTTTGGTCACCTAATTGCGCGCCAATAAGGAGAAATTCTTATTGGAATGCCCCCTCTTTCCTGGGAACGGCTTGGTTGTCCTAAATGTGATTCTGTAATATTATTTGTGAATAATTAATTATTGATTCATATGATAAGGAAATATTTATTTTATGTGGATATAAATGTTGGATATATTTATTGTGGTTAAAAATGAAGGAGTTAACGTTGAGGTGTTTTATCAACATTTTTGTCGGAATGAAGGTATTAAAAATTAAACTAGTGTTTTTGAGATATATTGTGTGAGTTATAATTTTTATTCCGACCGTTGGATCGTTGTAATTTTTGGATATGTTAAACATATATAAGTTGAGTATATGTCCACAAATTTTGAACAGTTAAAAATGAACGTATGATTTGTTATGAATTTTAAAAGGTGATTGATTCAGAAATTAGGTTTATAAATGATTTTGGTGGAAAATTCTAGAATTGAGTGGGCCCCACTTGTGGTTGGTGAAGAAATGTGCTGAATTTATTTCAAATGTGGTGGATGGGAATAGTAGCAGGTAAACCCATCAGGTTGCAGGTCAAGTCTGCTAACATTTTCCTATAAATAGAGGGCTAAGTTAGAATTAAAAATTATACCAGAATCAAGTTTTCTCTCTTTCTCTCTCTAGATTATTGAGTGTATTTTGTGAGTATTTAGATACTTTGTGAGTTTCTATTCATCAGTGCAAGTTTCCTTCAGCCTTATACTGATATTCCGATCAGAAGTACGGATATTTTGAGGTAAGGGATGTTATTTTCTTCATGTATGATATTATTTCTTCAATATCATTATGCCAAAGTATTGATCTTAATTTTTATCAAATTTAGAACTTTTTGTGTCGGGGTTACTATTCATATATACGGCACTATTCACGTATACGACACTATTCATGAATACGACACTTTTCACCGAAAAATTAAATTTTCTTCTTTTTGTCCAAGATGTCTATTATGGTTACTATCTTCGATTGTATCCATGTTTTGATCTTTATTTTTGAATTCTGCTTCAAAATTGGTATTTATGAAGTATTATTGATCTTGGATAAACTGTTATACGAATCCCTACTATTTGTCCTTCCGTTTCACTGGATTCATTTCCTTTAAAATATTTTTCATTATCCTCAGTCCTAAATGATGATATTACTAAATATCTTCTACCAGTAGTGTAAAAGATAAATGATTAATCGATGAATATCTTTGGCCCGTGTAGTGCAAAAGATGAGCAGTGTTGAGATGAACATAACCATTTGGTGATATAAAATGAATATCTTTGGCATGTAGTGCAAAAGATGAATATTTGATTAAAGATGTATATTGATTGTTATTACTGAGGATAAAATATTGATGATGGACTTTTAAATCTTAGAAGATAGTAGAACTCATTCTCTACTTGACTCTTCTAATGGATTCTTTATTTTCATTGCAGATTGTTGATCTAAAACTTGTTGGCTATTATATTTTATCAAATTTTTTCATTTGTTGAAGACTAACGATAATTTGTTGTATATTATCTTAGTCATAATATTCTTTACTGGGCTAGTTGAGCTCACCCTTTTCCTTTTTATTCCATTTTTCTTAGGAGGTGAGAACATAGCAGGAACTAGTCGGGGTACGGAGTGATGGTTCTAGAAAGATGTTTTAGCAGTCCTCACTATTTTTGTAAAATAGTGTTTGAATAATTGTAACGAGGACTTATTTGAGTGTGGATATTGTCTAGAAGACAATATTTGTATTTAAACTCACAATATGTGTTGTCGTATTTTGCACGACAATTGAATTATTGAAGTTGTAATTTGCTTTCTGTACTATGTATTTGGCGACTCAGAATGAGTGTTGTATACCTATTTTGGGGGCGTCACAGTTGGTATCAAATATTAGGGATATGGTCTCTGGCGGAGATCGGGGAATAGAACTAGGAGGGGAGAGATGAGTAAATCCTTCGCTAGTGTGTCTTATCTAAGCTTATTTGTTAGTCAGTCATAATATAGGGATATTATGTGATATGTTAATTTGTTTAATTAACCCTTGTTTTATGGCAGTATTTAAGAATGGCCGCTGAGAGAGTTAACAATGGAGTGTATGAGACTGTGGAACAACCTTTAGTTACAAACTAGGAGAACGTGCAACAGGAAGGCAATATTCCTCTTGTAAACAACACTACCGAGCAAACGATGAATGATGGAATGTTTAGTAGCTTTTTGCAGTTCATGCAAAACCAGACGAGGGAGACTCGTGCACAAAATACTGGTGGAAATGATAGTAATGCGCTGGCTTTGTCACAAATGCAAGCGATTCAAGGAGTTGAGACCACCAGAATTTAAGGGAAAGCCGGATCCGATCATGGTGAAAATGTGGGTCAAGCAAATTACCAAGATATTCGATGTCTTGGGATGCACGAAGGAACAGAAGGTTCCATTTGCCACCTTTATGTTCCGCGGTGAGGTAGACTCTTCGGTGGGAGTCTGTGAAGCGCATCACCAACCAAGACTTCAAAGATCTTGGGAAACATTTCAAAAACTATTCAATGACAAGTACTTTCCTGAAAGTATTCGTCAAATGAAGGAGGTGAAGTTTATCAGACTGGAACAAAACAACATGACGGTGTCCCAGTACGAGGCGAAGTTTGTAGAGTTATCCAGGTTTGCACCTCATTTGGTCGAAAATGAGGAACAAATGACAATGATGTTTCTGAGAGGTCTAAAGCCCGAGATTCGGCAATATCTTATATCTCATAAATTTTCTTTATATTCAGATGTTGTAAACAGGGCTCAATTATTAGAGCGAGATAGTGAGTATGTTCAATCGAGGGACCACAACCAGGGTCATACCAGTGACAACAGTCATCAGAGCGATGATAACCAATGAGGAGGGAAAAATACAAACAAAGGCGGTAACCACTCGGGTGGTCATCGTGGACATGATAATAGGAGAGGTGAGTCAAGTGGAAATTTCAGAAAGAGGAGATTCAACAATGACGGAAGACATCAACAAAGACAAAGACCAAAGACCAACAACAAATTCTAGGGAGGAGAAAGACCGCCGATTAGATATTACAAATGCGGAAAGAGGTACATATCGCCTAAAACTGGCCCACAACAATCCAAGGTATGTTACAACCAGGTGGAAAGGAAGGCCACATAGCTCGGGATTGTTCAGAAAGCAAAACCAAGTTCAACGGGATGGTGACTCCAAGGGCTGTCCCGGATAAGTCGAAATCAGCGGTTCCCGGAAGAGCGTTTGTCGTGACTGGCCAAAACGCGAGGAACCCGAACGAGGTGATTACGGGTAAGCTAATCTTGAACTCTTGCGAAGTTTATACCTTACTAGATACCGGTTCTACCCATTCTTTTATCTCTGCTGATTGTGCTCAACGTTTAAACTTGACTCTGAAGAAATTTGACTTTGACATATCTGTTGAAACTCCATTGGGTGAAACCTTCGTTACATCTACAATTTATAAATCTTGCATGATCCAAGTTGGAACTATCACATTACCTGTTGATCTTATATCTTTAAAGATACTTGCTTTTGATGTTATTTTAGGAATTGATTGGTTAACCACTCATCATGCCAAAATTGATTGTTTTCGTAAGGTTGTTAGTTTTCATATTCCTAACCAACTGTCATAATTAATTCAAACAACTAAACCACTAAAATCATCACTATCATATCAAGCCATAAAGCTATTCGTTTATTGAAAAATGGATGTCAAGCTTTCTTAGCCCATGTTATGGATTTGAACAAAGACAAGTCAGATTTGAATAATATTTCTGTTGTTAGAGAATTTTCTGATGTATTTCTTGAAGAACTTCCCGGTCTACCACCAGAACGTGATGTTGAATTCTTTATTGACCTTGAGCGGGGTTCAAAACCCATTTCTAAAACCCCATATCAAATGGTTCCTATTGAACTTCAGGAGTTAAAAGTCCAACTACAGGAATTGTTAGACATAGGTTTCATTCGTCCTAGTACATCTCCTTGGGGTACTCCTGTTTTATTCGTAAAGAAGAAAGACGGGAGTATGCGACTTTGTATTGACTATCGGGAATTGAACCATGTCACTATCAAGAATAGGTATCCTCTACCTCGTATTGATGATTTGTTTGACCAGTTGCAAGGAGCACAATTCTTTTCAAAAATCGATCTTCGTTTTGGATATCATCAGCTGAAGATTAAAACTAAGGATATTCCAAAGACTGCCTTCAGAACTCGGTACGGGCATTATGAATTCTTAGTCATGTCTTTTGGATTGACTAATGCTCCAGCTGCTTTCATGGATATGATGAACCGTGTATTCAATGAATATTTGGATCAGTTTGTTGTTGTCTTTATTGATGACATCCTCATCTATTCCAAAAGCCGTGAAGATCATGAGCACCATTTGAAGCTGATACTTGAAATGCTTCGTGAAAATAAACTTTATGCCAAGTTGAAGAAATACGAGTTCTGGCTTGAGGAAGTAGCATTCCTTGGGCACGTGGTGTTAAAACATGGAGTATCTGTTGACTAGGCAAAGATTTAAGCAATACAAAGTTGGGAGCAACCAAAGTCGGTGACTGAAGTGCATAGCTTTCTGGGCTTAGCTGGTTATTATCGGAGATTCGTGGAAGGATTTTCTCGAATCGCTACTCCGTTAACTCAGTTGACTCGGAAAGATACAAAATTTGTATGGAGCGAGGAATGCGAGAAGAGTTTCCAAGAGCTCAAGAGGAGACTCATTTCGGCACCTGTTCTGGCAATACCATCTGGTACGGATGGATTTGTTATATACAGTGATGCTTCAGGCAAAAGGTTAGGATGCGTTCTCATGCAACATGGGAAAGTCATAGCCTATGCCTCACGACAACTCAAATAATATGAGAGGAATTATCCTACTCATGATCTAGAGTTAGCGTGCAATCATTATTCGCGTTGAAAATTTGGAGACACTACCTGTATGGGGAGAAAGTGGAGATTTATACGGACCATAAAAGCCTCAAATATTTCTTCACCCAAAAAGAACTCAACATGCGGCAACGATGTTGGCTTGAACTTTTGAAAGATTACGATCACACTATTCAATATCATCCTAGAAAAGCGAACGTAGTAGCTGACGCATTGAGTATAAGATCATATACGAGTACGAGTGCGATATTGTCAATGCAAAGGCCCATTCTGTATGACTTGCAAAGGATGGAGGTAGAATTAAAGACTCCAGGGACCCACATGATGATGGCGAATATACGAGTACAACCGACTTTAATCGATAAAGTTGAAGCTGTTCAAGCTACGGACATGGAGCTGATGCGTATAAAGAAGAAAATGCAAGAAGTTGCTATTTCAGAAGCAAGAATCGATGAAGAAGGAATACTTAGATTCAACTCCAGACTTTGTGTTCCTAATGATTCTGATTTGAAGCATAAAATCATGATGGAGGCACACAACACCCCGTTTACATTCCATCCTGGGAGTACTAAAATATATCATGATATTCGACATACATTTTGGTGGAACACTATGAAGAGAGAGATCGTAGAGTTTATCTCCAGGTGTTTAACTTGTTAACGTGTAAAGGCGGAGCATCAAGTGCCAAAGGGTCCATTACAACCACTTGAGATTCTGAAATGGAAGTGGGAACATATTACTATGGATTTCGTTACAGGTCTTCCCAAAGTTTCTCAAGGCATAAATGCTATTTGGGTTATTGTTGATAGATTAACCAAGTCTGCCCATTTCTTGCCGATACGTGAGATTTATTCCCTTGAACATCTTGCTTGCATGTACATGAATGAGATTGTGAGATTGCATGGCATGCCAGTATCCATAGTTTCGGATCGTGAACCAAGATTCACTTCACGATTTTGGGTTAGCTTGTAGAAAGCTATAGGCACGGATTTACGATTCAGCTCGGCATACCATCCTCAAACGGACGGGCAATCAGAGAGGACTATTCAAACTCTTGAAGATCTATTAAGACTTTGTGTCCTAGATTTCAAAGGGAGTTGGGATAAGTTTTTTCCATTGGTAGAATTCTCTTACAACAACAGTTATCAAGCAAGTATAGGCATGACTCCATTTGAGGCGTTGTATGGACGAAAGTGTCGTTCTCCAGTATGCTGGGACGAGGTGGGAGAAGCAACGTTGTTGGGACCAAAATTAGTACGCATGACTACAGAAAAGATCCAAATGATTCGATAACGTATACAAACGGCACAAGATCGACAAAAGAGTTATGCGGATCTTCATCGAAAAGACGTGGAATTTAATATTGGGGATCATGTATTGTTACGTGTTGCACCATGGAAGGGAGTTACAAGATTTGGGGAAGAGAGGAAAGCTCAATCCACGATTTGTTGGTCCATTTGAGATTCTTGACCGAATAGGAAATGTGGCCTATAGACTCGCATTACCTCCAAGTATGTCTCGTTTTCATAACGTTTTACACATATCCAAGCTTCGTAAATATGTGAAAGACCCGAACCATATTATTGCTTTAGAACCAGACGAGATAGCAGAAGATTTAACGTACGAAGAAGTACCCGTTAAGATCTTGGATAGGAAAGAGCAAGTCCTACGCACCAAGGTTATACCACAAGTTAAGGTTTTATGGAGAAACCATGCTATTGAAGAAATGACCTGGGAGTTGGAATCAGAAATGAAAGCGAGGTATCCTCACCTTTTCGAAAACACCAGGTACGTATGTCAATTTCGAGGACGAAATTTCATAAGGAGGGGAGGTTGTAAGACCCCAACTTATTATAAATAAAATCGAATTTCCTCTAATTATATTTGTGAATAATAAGGTATTAATTTGATATAATTCTCTGGTTATTGGTGAAATGTGCAAATTTTGCAAAATATGCAAGTGGTTATAAAATAATCATTGTTGTCGGGGAATATTCGTTTGGTCGTGGAATATTCTTGTTGTGTGTGGAATATTCATACTACCAATTATACGCAAATCATTTATGGGCCCCATAAAAGAATAACTCGCGGATGAAGAAAATGACAAGTTTGAGTTTTTATAAATAAATAGCAGAAGTAGTTATTCTGAATTAACATTGTTGGAATACCCGGTGGTTAAAATCTGATACGCGTGGATGCAGTGAGATTGATGAATTATTGATCCTTACATAAGAAGGCACTACTCAATAATTGTTACGGTGAGTTACTCTTCAATATTTTATTTTATTGATTCAATAATTCTTGCGTTGATATTTTATATTATTGTTGTTTCAATAATTATCTGCACATTATTTCCCATTATCAGATCAATAATTCATATTATTTGAATAATATTATTAGATAGCATTATTGGCAATGTCTAGAAAGTTCTGTCAAGGAGAGGTTTGGTCACCTAATTGGGCGCCAATAAGGAGAAATACTTATTGGAAAGCCCCCTCTTTCCTGGGAACGGCCAGGTTATCATAAATGTGATTCTGTAATATTATTTATGAATAATTAATTATTAATTCATATGATAAGAAAATATTTATTTTATGTGGATATAAATGTTGGATATATTTATTGTGGTTAAAAATGAAGGAGTTAACTCTTATCGGGTTTTAAGGAATGGATTAAGGCATCCATTGAAACTGAATAATAAAAGACATTATGTGCTATGTGTTAATAACTTATGTGCTCGCGAGTAGCAAAAAATGTTAAGTAAAACTTAAAATATTTTGTTGTCAGTATGTCTAACGAAGGAGGATCCAGTCCAGCTAGAGAGGTGATACCTCAGGTACCTAGAGATGACGAACCCCGGTATATTCACGTGGTGAGGGAATAGTTGATCCAAGAGGATGAGCCTGTGACCGATTCCGAGGAGGATATTCCTGAGGAGGATGATGATGAGGAGGATCCTGAGGAGTTTCCACCAAACTCCGTATCGGCTAAGATGTATGATGCTCTATATGACCGTAACATAGAGTTACATGATAATGTTGAGGAACTGAAGGAGATGGTAGAGATGCATCACGTTGCATTGGAACAGAAGGAGGTAGAGATTCAGGAACTTGACTCAAAACTTGGAAACACGAAATGGGATCTAGTTCATACCAAGGGTCAGTATGAAGACCTATTGGCAGTGAACGAGAAGATGAAGACTGACATAGAGAAGATGAAAGATGACTTTAAAGAGGAATCAGTTAAGCGTGCAAGAGCAGAGGATGCTTGTATGAAGGCGGCTCAACGTGCACACCGTGCTGAGGCTAAGGTCCAAGTGAAGAAAGCCAAGATGAAGGAGATGGATTATACTTTTAATTCAGCGATTGATAGGGCCCAGGATCGAGTCCATTATTACCCACCTCAATTTGAAGACTCGTCGTGGTTCGTGATGGATCATAGGACGTCATATCGCATCATGGAAGAGGAACGTCGAGAAGCCTTACGACTTCTTTATATGAATAGATAGAAAATAAGATTGATGATAATAATATGTGATTAATTATGTGACTAAATAAAGTTTTAAATCCCTTATTTGGTGATGAATAAAGGGATAGTATGAGTATGTAATCCTGAAACTGGTTTTGTTCAGGAAAGTGGATGTTTATAGCAGATATGCTATCTTTAGTATGTTTAAAACATTATGAGTGAATAAAATATTAGAGTTTATTTGAAATGTAATGTGTTAAAGCTTCAATCTTGGAATGTTTAAGTTAAACCTTGAATACCCAAGAATTTGAGTAATGAACTAATAAGCGTATATTTTAAACAGAAAATGCCTCCTAGAAGAAGACAACCACGTCAGCAAGTACATCCTGAGGGGTCTACTGACAATAACAATGAGACCAACGTTTATCCAGTTCAGCAGTTGGTAGCTTTGTTGACGGGAGCACTTGCAAATCAACCGCAAGCTCAAGTTATGACTTTCAAGGAATTCAAAGCGGTTGGACCGCCAGAGTTTCAAGGGTCTATGAATCAAGTGGAAGCCCAAACCTGAATCGTGGAAATGGAGAAGGTGTTTGACGTTGCTAGAGTTAACGAAGATCAGAAGACTGCGTTTGCGACGTTTATGCTTAAGTCCAAAGCTAGCTACTGGTGGCAAGTAAATAAAGTTCGTGGAGGACAAGGAATGGTAGCGTGGGATAGATTTAAGGAGATGTTCTTTGAAATGTACTTTCCAGCGAGTTCTCGGAACCAGTTGGAGGTGCAATTTCTTGAGCTTAAGCAATGAACTATGACGGTGCCAGGATATGCTGCGAAGTTTAACGAGTTGGCAAGGTTTGCCACTTATCAAGTCAATACGGATGAGCGTAAGGCGAGAAGGTTCGAACAAGGATTGAAACCCTGGTTGTATAGCAAGGTTTCAATGTTCCAGTTAAATACATTTGTGGCTGTATTTGAAAAGGCAATTATCGTGAAAGGTGGAAGCGATGCCTTGACCAAGTATAACCAAGATCAGAAGAAGAGGAAGAATGATAACGAGAATAAGGCTAGTGGAAGTAATGTTGGAAGTAACCATCAGAAGAGGAAATGGAACGAGAATTCGACTACGGAGGACAAAGCAGAAGGAAGTCGTGCAGTAAAAAGTTTGAAGCTTATGCGACGTGTGGAAAGAATCATACTGGGGTATGGTTGAAGGGAAAGCGAGTGTGTTTCAACGGTGGTAAGGAGGGACACATTGAACCGAACTATTTTAGTCCGAAGAAAGGAACATATTTTACCTGCAGTTCAAAGGATCACAAGGCTCGTGATTGTCCCAAGAAGCCAGCAGGAATTGCAAGTGGTGGAAAAGGAAACAACAATGGTGGTGGTGCATTGACTATCACTGGACCAGCTCAGTTAAGCCGACCTACTGCAAGAACTTTCAATATGACTGTGCAGGATGTTGTTCAGTCTAAGGATGTTGTGTCAGGTATCATTCTGATTAATGGTATTAATGCTTATGTACTATTTGATTCGGGTGTTACTTGTTCATTTATATCAGATGAATTTGCTCAGAACTTAGATTTTCACCAGGAAGAATTAGAATTTCCCTTAAGTATAAAGATTGCAAATAAGGAAGTGATTCCTGTTAGATTTGTATATAAGAATTGTAAAGTGGTTATAAAGGGTCAAGAGATGAGGGTAGACTTGATACCAATTAGACTGGGGGAGTTTGATGTTATACTGGGAATGGATTGGTTATTCAATAACGGAGCAGTGATTGATTGCCAAAGAAAGTGTATTAACCTTATGACTTCATCAAAGATTGTGTTCTATGGCAGCAAATCACCTCGACAAGCAAGTTGTCTAACGGTGATGCAAGCCAAAAAGTTGTTAAGATAAGGATGTGTAGGATACTTAGCCTACATAGTTGATACACAAAAGAAAAGTGGGAAGTTAGAAGATATACCGATCATAAGAGATTTTGCAGACGTATTTCCAGATGATTTGTCGGGTCTTCTGCCAGATCGACAAATTGAGTTCGTGATTGATTTAGTACCAGGAACAGGCCCGATATCTAAGGCACCATACAAAATGGCCCCGATAGAGATGAAAGAGTTGATGGTGCAACTGCAAGAATTACTCGACAAGAAGTATATCCAGCTGAGTGTATCGCCATGGGGAGCGCCAGTGTTATTTTTTAAGAAGAAGGATGGATCGATGCGGCTCTGCATTGACTATCAAGAATTGAATAAGGTTACGATTAAAAATAAGTATTTATTACCAAGAATCGATGACCTGTTTGATCAACTGAAGGGGGCGAGATATTTTTCAAAGATAGACTTGAGGAGTGGTTATCATCAATTGAAGGTGAGGCAAGAAGACGTATCGAAGATAACATTCAGAACTTGGTATGGTCATTACGAGTTTCTGCTTATGTCATTTGGTTTAACTAATGCACCTGAAGCGTTCATAGATTTGATGAACAGGGTGTTTAAACCATTCTTAGATAAATTTGTGGTAGTGTTTATTAATGATATCTTGGTGTATTCTAAGACCAAGGAAGAACATGTAGAACACTTAAGATTAACGTTGGAGACATTGAGAAATGAGAAGTTGTACGCAAAATTTTCAAAATGTGAGTTTTGGATGGAACGTGTACAGTTTCTTGGGCATGTTATTGATAAAGACAGAATTTTGGTAGATCCATCAGAAGTTGAAGTTGTATTAAACTGGGATCAGCCGAAGACACCGTCAGAGATAAGGAGTTTCTTAGGGTTGGCAGATTACTATAGGCGTTTTATTCAATATTTTTCCAAAATCGCGACCCCATTGACAAATTTAACCAGGAAGGTTTTCACGAATTGAAGAAGAGAATGAACTCAGCACCTGTGTTGTCATTGCCTGATGATACAAGAAATTTTGTGGTGTATAGTGACGCATCGCATAAAGGACTAGGTTGTGTGCTTATGCAGAATGACAGAGTTATTGCGTATGCATCACGTCAATTAAAAGATTACGAGAAGGGGTATCCGACTCATGACTTAGAGTTTGCGGCAGTGGTGTTTGCCCTGAAGATTTGGAGACATTATCTTTACGGAGAGAGGTGTGAGATATATACTAACCATAAAAGTCTGAAGTATATCTTTACACAAAAGACTTAAACATTCAACAAAGAAGATGGTTTGAACTAATCAAAGATTATGATTGCGAGATTTTCTATCATCCCAGAAAGGTGAATGTTGTTGCCGATGCCTTAAGTAGGAAGGGACGAGAGAAGTTAATGTTGTTGACTACTCAGGATAAGTTAGTGTCAGAAATGGCTAAAATGGATTTGGAAATTAAATATGCGACAAAACCGATGAAAAGTTGTTTCAGGTGGGAAACAGTTCAACGTTGGTAGAGAAAGTGAACAATGCACAAATTCAGGATGAAGACTGCAACAAGATAAAACAGAAAATAGTTGAAGGTGAGGAAAACAAATTCAAAATCGATTTGGAAGGGTTACTTCGGTTCGAAGGGAGAGTTTGGGTACCGCAAGTACCAGAAATTAAAGAAGAAATTCTGAGTGAAGCTCACAACTCAAGATATTCGATTCACCCTGGAAGTACGAAGATGTACCAAGATCTTAGACATCATTTCTGGTGGCCGAATATGAAAAGGGATGTTGCAGAGTGTGTGGCGAAATGCTTAACGTGTCAGAAAGTTAAAGCTGAACATCAAAGGTCAAGCAGATTGTTACAACCAGTAGAGATACCAGAATGGAAATAGGAGCATATCACAATGGATTTTGTGGTAGGTCTTCCAATGACTCAGCAAGGGTATGATGCCGTTTGTGTGATTGTTGATTGATTGACGAAGTCGACACAATTTTTGGTGATCAAGATTCAATTTACCCAAGATCAGTTAGCAAAACTGTACGTGAAGGAAATTGTGTCAAGACACGGTGTACCTGTGTCCATTGTGTCAGACAGAGATCCACGTTTTACATCTAATTTCAGGAAACGACTATAAGAATGTTTTGGAACACAGCTGAGAATGAGCACAGCATACCATCCTCAAACCGACGGACAAAGCGAGAGAACCATCCAAACACTAGAAGATATGCTCAGAGCATGTATTATGGAATTCAAGGGAAATTGGGACGATCATTTACCATTGGTTGAATTTTCATATAATAATAGTTATCATGCGAGTATTTCCATGCCGCCTTACGAAGCGTTATACGATAGAAAATGCAGAACTTCGTTATGATGGGATGAGGTAGGAGAATGTCGGTTATTGGGTCAAGAGTTTTTGCAACAAACCGTCAAAATCATCAAGGTGATTCGAGCAAGATTGATAGCTACATAAGATAGATAGAAGAAATATGCCGATCAGCACCGACAAAATTCAGAATTCAATGTTGGTAGTTATGTTTTCTTGAAAGTATCTCCCTGGAAGGGGAAAATTTGATTTGGAAAGAAAGGGAAATTAAGCCCTAGGTTTACTGGTCATTTCGAAGTTCTTCAACGGGTTGGCGAAGTGGTATACGAGGTAGCCTTACCTCCAGAGTTAATGCATATCCATAATGTTTTCCACATCTTGGTATTGAGACCATATAAGCCTGATTATAGGCATGCTATAGAATATGAGCCCTTACTGTTTGAGAAAGACTTAACATATAAAGAAGTCCATGTTCAAATTGTTGACAGAAAAGAGCAAGTACTGAGGAATAAAGTGATACCTTCTGTTAAGGTAATCTGGAGGAACAACAATGCTGAGGAAGCTATGTGGGAACTTAAAAATGTTATGATGAAGAATTATCCTCAATTGTTTGCTTGATTTTGTATAGCAATTCTGGGGACATAATCTTGTTAAGGAGGGAAGAATGTAATGAATGAATTTTTTGAGTTGTGATTCTAGGGACAAAATCCTTTTAAGGAGGGAATGATGTAACGATCGAGAAATTTGTAATTTAATTTAAATATTTATTGAATTAAATAAATATTTTAAACAATTTATTTATTAAAGAAAATAAATAATTGATAATTATGGTAAATTAATTTAGTAATTAAATTGAATAATGATAATTTTATTGAAGGATTTAATTTAAGAAATAATTAAATTAAATCAATTATTTAATATTTAAGAAAATAATTAAATTAAATCAATTGTTTAATTTAAAGGAAATATATAAATTAAAATAAAGTGATGTTTCTAATTTATTAATTAAAGTATATATATAATTATTTATTAATTATAAGTATAATTATAATGAGATTATAATTAATTATTATTATTATAAGTTATTTAAATTAACTAAAGTGTGACAAGTGGAAACTATATAATATAATAATATAAATATAATCTGGTTTGTGAATTATGTACATAACCAAACAAAGCCTTGTGGCTTTTGGTTAATGTAACTGCCAAAGACACTTGGCTTAATGAACTGATAATCATGATTATTAGTGTTTAAGCGCTCAATTTTCTTATTTCACGTATTTTGGCAAAGGAGAATAATAGAGGTTTAGAGAGAAAATACAGTGGGAAATTGAGAGAATTGGAGAGGGACTTGTGAGATTTGGTTGCAATTAGCAAGGTTTACAAGCTAAGTGAAGGTATTCTTCTAAACCTTAGGATTATATATATGTATATATATATATATATATATATGAGTTTTACGGCATAATTTGTAAACTCTGTGAATTTTACTTTCTGTAAATTATTGTTATGTAACCTGTGTATGATGATTTTATATAGTTATGATGTTTGAGTTTGTATGAAAAGCAAGAATTCGTATGCTAATTACAGTTTAAAAAGGAAGAAAAGTAAGAGAGTGTATATTTTTCCATATGGCTTGTGAATAATACCAATTTTAGTGGCCAATTTGTATGCTAAACTGTAAATTTAGTCTTGTTTATGCTAGCTTATTAAGAAACGAGCATAACGTAATTTGAATTAAGTGTTTTGGCCAAGTTTTGAGATGCCAGTGGTGATTTTTGTGGAAGAAGTTCAAAAATGGAGTTTTATATGAAAATATGGAATTTTGTGAAATTAAACTAGTTTTAGTTGATGATAAATTGTGTTAATTGGTTGTAAATATTAACAATCATGTTTGTAATAGTTTGTATCAATTGTAGATGTTAATTTCACAGTTTGGTGGGTGAAATTCGTGTTAGTTGGGCTAAAAACGGCCAATGTTAATGCCGAGTATGCATCTGTCTGTGCACCAGCGCAGCTACGCTGGTGCCAAGGCAAAAAACTACGCAGCTACACCAGTCTCAAATCTGGGTACTTCATTTCCACCGAATTTGGTGCTCACTTATCAAAAACTATTATATCTAACTACCCATATTCCAAGGATAAAGACATAATTTAAATAACTTAAACAATAATCTCTCCCATTAAAGGGTTACATCATAATGTCAAAACAAAACCCAGGTAATCTACCATAAAATTATTACATCAATTTGCAGAATATATTATAAAATAAAACAAATCTTAAAACTTCAAGCATTTAAATAAACTTTAAACAATTCTTCATCACTTAGACATCTTCCCCTTTCCCATGCTAGTAGATGGATCATCACCTCTTTCAACTTTAGCTGCATTGTTTAATTGCAAGGGTGAGCAAACAATTGCTCACTGACATAAAGATAGTATAATAACAACATGAGAGTGAACAACGAATACTAAATGATAAAGAACTTTTTCTACGAATCAAAATAGAAACAAGTTCGAACTTAAATTATCTGAGGGTCTTAAGACCGCGAACTATGTCCATGGTGTTTAGGTATTATTACCTTAACCTCAACAGTCATTAGACTGTACAGAGTCTTCTTAATGTACTCAGGGGGATCAGCCCTTTGTACCATGTATTGTGCACAAACATCTAAACGTTACACGCATAAAATCCCTATGTTAGGGTTGTTCGTCTCAGTTTGAATTTAGAATTTCTGCACTATAGAAAGTTTAGTTTGGAACTAGCTTATCAATGTTTATAGAATTTTAGAACACTTATTTAATTTCCATAAACAAAGATTTAATATAAGAATGTATAACTGAACAAGGCTATCAAAGTCAAAGATCGGATATCAACCATATATAACTGAATAAGCTTGATATATATGCAAAGTATTATATTCAAGAAATTAAAACAATCTCCTTTGAATCAATGTGTTAGAACAATATATGTTTTGAATACTAATAACAAGAAATGAGAATGTGAAACTCATTCGATGTAACGAATTAAGTTACATGAGCTTATTCAATCATTCATCAGGATAGAATCAATAGTCTTGCTCAATGACAAATATAAGATTTAGAAACTTGCACAATTATGAAAGTAGAGTTAGAGAACTTGCCTTGTTTGTAAGCTACACAAATGTAATAAAATCTTCAATTACACTACATATATCATTGAAATCGCAATCACAATTAGTTGCATGAATATTTGCTTTTAGGGGTTTAAACCATCATTTAGGTCATGACCCTAATCTAGAACCTAAACATTTAGGCTAACTTATTTAACACCTCTGAAATCACACATTGATCAACATAAACCTTATCGTTTATCTATACCTTTTAAAAACATCACTTTTAGTTTCATCTTATAACTTATTTAAATAATTACTTAGAATCTTCACACGTTGAATTACCACATCTTACAATCTTGTTATGGTAGTTCCTATTGTGTCTTGACATCATTAACGTGCATGCTAGACTAATATAAGTCCGATACACATAACCTGTAAATAGGCAGAAGTCACTACATGGGCTCAAGGCACGGCGCAGCTGCGTTGTCCCTTGCCTTGGCATCGGAACAATTGCTTATTTGGTGCTCAATCGCAGAAAACCTAATGGAGCAAATTGCGGCAGGCCAAGCAAGAAATTACATGTTTTTTTTTTCAGACGATACAGTAAATAAATACTGTGGTGACATGATGACGTAGACTTGGCATGAACAGTAGCCGTTTTTAGCCCAACTAACACGAATTTCACCCACCAAACAGTGAAATTAACATCTACAATCGGTACAAACTATTACAAACATGAATGCTAACATTTACAATCAATTAACACAATTTATCATCAACTAAAACTAGTTTCATTTCTCAAAATTCCATATTTTCATATAAAACTCCATTTTTGAACTTCTGCCACAAAAATCACCACTGACATCTCAAAACTTGGCCAAAACACTTAATTCAAATGACGTTATGCTCGTTTCTTAATAAGGTATCATAAACAAGACTCAATTTACAGTTTAGTATACAAACATACCACTAAACTGTCATACTTTTCTTCCTTTTTAAACTGTAATTAGCAAACAAATTCTTGCTTTTCATACAAACTCAAACATCATAACTATATAAAATCATCATACACATGTTACATAACAACAATTTACAGAAACTAAAATTCACAGAGTTTACAAATTATACCGTAAAACTCATATATATACATATATATAATCCTAAGGTTTAGAAGAATACCTTCACTTTGCTTGTAAACCTTGCTAATTGCAACCAAATCTCACAAGTCCCTCTTCAATTCTCTCAATTTCCCACTGTATTTTCTCTCTAAACCTCTGTTATTCTCCTTAGCCAAAATACGTGAAATAAGAAAATTAAGCGCTTAAACAATGATAATCGTGATTATCAGTATATTAAGCCAAGCGTCTTTGGCAGTTACATTAACTAAAAGCCACAAGGCTTTGTTTGGTTATGTACATAATTCACAAACCAGATTTTATTTATATTATTATATTATATAGTTTACACTTGTCACACTTTAGGTAATTTAAATAACTTATAATAATAATAATTAATTATAATCTCATTATAATTATACTTATAATTAATAAATAATGATATATCTACTTTAATTAATAAATTAGAAACAACACTTTATTTTAATTTATTTATTTCCTTTAAATTAAACAATTGATTTAATTTAATTATTTTCTTAAATATTAAACAATTGATTTAATTTAATTATTTCTTAAATTAAATCCTTCAATAAAATTATCATTATTCAATTTAATTACTAAATTAAATCACCATAATTATCAATTATTTATTTTCCTTAATAAATAAATTATTTAAAATATTTATTTAATTCAATAAATATTTAAATTAAATTATAAATTTTGGATCGTTACATCCTTCCCTCCTTAAAAGGATTCTGTCCCCAGAATCACAACTTGAAAAATTCATTCATTACAAATACAATCCCATGTCAAACTAACCTTAAACATCTGTGCAGAAACATAAACAAATAATAAGTCTTAAACAACATCAAGTCTTGACAATAACATTAATAAAATTAAATAACAAGTCTTCATCACTTATTAGCTTTGCCCTTGCCTTTGCTAGTATAAGGCTCCTCGTGCCTTTCGTTCTTAACTGCAATGTTATTATTACGCAAGAGTGAGCATGATTGCCCACAAGTATAAAAGTGAAATAACAATATATAATAACATGCGAGTGAATCAAAGACTTATGAAATAAAAGCTCAACTTTTGAATCAAGAATGAATAACAAAAAATCAAAAGATTTCTGAGGGTCATAAGACCTTGAAATATGTCCTAGGTTATCAAGGGTTATACTTGAAACCTTTAACAGTCATAACACTATGGACTCTTCTACTCGTACTTAGGTGGATCAGCCCTTAGTACCACCATCATGCATAATATCTTAACGCTAACACATAAGTAATCCCTATCTGTGGTTGTTCATCGATTTGACATCAGAGTCCGCACCAAAGGAAGTTTGGTTTGGATAATTCAATAAGGGTTCTGAAATTTAGAACGTTCATCAATTATGGACTTGTCGAATCAAATAAGGGTTCACTAGTCTAATAAGGTTCAACAATAAATGATAAATAAAATGAATAACAATCTTAAGAGGTATACAATAGAACAAATATTATATAATAGAATCATACTTTGAAATGATAGATAATCTTTAATATAACAAACTGAACTTGATTTATAAACTTGAATAATGATAGTAAGTAAGGTTAGGAAACTTTCCTCGTGCGTAGATTACACGTTAATTATACACGTTCTTCGATATAATCCTACATACCATTTCCATTCACAGCTCTAGTTAATTATAATGTAACTAGTCATCATAAGTTCATTCTTTTTGTCTAATTCGAATTTTGACTATACTTAGTCAATTTATCATATTTTTAGTTACACAATTTACACTTCGCGAATAATAAGCTAATTATGTATTCAATAATTCAATCCACATGCACTTATGTTATTGACATGTTACGAATCTGTTTTAACATCTTACTATACTTCTAAATATTTTTATGTTCGTTAGATTAGGTTAATAACACATTCATGGACTTGAACACTTTAAAATTTTCAATTCTGGTCATTCTGCGCAGGTGGCATCACATTTGGACTCTTAGCGTTATGTATGGCAATTGGTGGCATTGCTTGTTGTGGTCTTAAAGTGTGGTAATCTTTGGCCATGACGCAAGTGAACAAGTAACACTTCTTTAATTCGTGAAAAATTGTAGAACATGGCCAAAAATTCCAATTAATTTATTCTTACAAGAAATTAGACATACCCAAACACTGTAATACACATCTAATCATTACTCAACCCTTCTAGCATGATTTTAATAAGTTAAAACACATATTTAACAAAATTAATACATTTAATTTTACTGTTCTTGATGTTCTTAAAAGTTTTGAAAACAAAACATGCAAATCAATACTACGGGTTCGGTATAACACCGAATCCGTTCATTTGAAGTTTGGTCTCTTCGTTTTAATATACATAATCCATTACAAGCATAAATTTATTATATAACCTATGATGGACGTATCAAATTTGGTACGTAACGCCATATGGCCATATTTTATACTCTGTAATTTTGTAGCAACAATATACGACATGTTTTATGCAACTGATGATATGGTTTATACAATATATATAATCAAATACGATGTGATAACATCTTATTACATGTATCAACACATAATACATACCCTTAATAATTACAGACACTTTAACAAAACGTTAAGCTATTTTCTTATAAAACTTAAACAATCGTAAAAAATAGTAATTGGGTTAAATGAATTACCCATAGTATAAAGTGTAGACTAAGAGAGCCTTGATGATCCTTTCTCAGTTATTAGATAAATCACAACACTCACAATTTCTCTCAACTTCACAATTTCTCTCTATGAATTTTCATTTTTCTAGACTTAGCAAAGAATGAAAATAAAAGACATCGTATTTTATAAAAATAACTGAGCACAGAGTGGTGGTCAGTTACTCAGTAATGGTTAATTGTACTCAACCTCCACTAAGGCCTCGTTTGGCAAGCCTTAAATGGCTCAAAATCATTTAATTTAATAACTCTTTTATCTTATAGTTTAATAATGTCACATCCAATTATAAAATAATCAATTATCTTATTTACTTTACTTTGAATAAAATATGATAATTTGTCATTAATTCACATAGTCACATAATTAATTTCTTATTTATTAATTATGTCAAATTATTAAATCTCTAATTAATTATTAAATTAATTAAAATAACATTATGGTTATTAAATATTTCATTTAATTCAATAAGCTCACATAAATACATACTTTGAATAATAAATATTCTCCACATTAATTTAATAAATATAACACATATAATTAAATTATTCTACCACAAATTCATCAATTAAGTATTTAATCTAATAATTAAATAATCAAAAATATTTATTTAATTCAATAAATATTTAAATTAAATTACAAAAATCGCGTTCGTCACATCACCCACCTAATCCCAGCATACTGGAGAACGACACTTTCTTCCATACAACGCCTCGAATGGAGCCATGCCAATACTTGCTTGATAACTGTTGTTGTAGGAAAACTCCACTAATGGTAAGAACTTGTCCCAACTTCCCTTAAAGTCAAGGACACAGAGTCTTAATAGATCTTCAAGAGTTTGAATAGTCATCTCTGACTGCTCGTCCGTCTGAGGATGATATGTCGAGCTAAATCGTAAATCCGCGCCCATAGCTTTCTGCAAACTAACCCAAAATCGTGAAGTGAATCTTGGGTCTCGATCAAAAACTATGGATACTGGCATACCATGCATTCTTACAATCTCATTTATGTACATATGAGCAAGACATTCAAGTGTATAAGTTTATTGTATAGGTAAGAAATGAGCTGACTTGGTTAATCTATCCATATTGACCCAAATCGCATTTATGCCTTGAGAAACCTTGGGAAGATCGGTAACGAAATCCATGATAATGTGCTCCCACTTCCATTCTGGAATTTCAAGTGGTTGCAATGGACCTTTTGGTACTTGATACTCCGCCTTGACTCGTTGACAAGTTAGACACCTTGAGATAAACTCCGCGATCTCTCTCTTCATATTGTTCCACCAAAATGTATATCGAAGATCATAATACATTTTGGTACTCCCAGGATGGATTGCAAACGGTGTGTTGTGCACCTCCATCATGATTTTAAACTTTAAATCAGGGTCATTAAGAACACAAAGTCTGGAGTTGATTCGAAGTATTCCTTCTTCATCGATTCTTGCTTCTGGCATAGCACCTTCTTACACTTTCTTCCTCATACGCATCAGCTCCATGTTTATGGCTTAAGCAGCTTTAACTTTATCGATTAAAGTGGGTTCTACTCGTATATTCGCTATCATCATGTGGGTCCCTGGAGTCTTTAACTCTATCTCCATCCTTTGCAAGTCATATAAAATGGGCTTTTGCATTGACAATATCGCACTCGTACCCGCATATGATCTTCTACTCAATGCGTCAGCTACTACGTTCGCTTTACCATGATGGTATTGAATGATATGATCATAATCTTGTAACAGTTCAAGCCAACGTCGTTGCCACATATTGAGTTCCTTTTGGATGAAGAAATATTTGAGGCTTTTATGATCCGTAAAGATCTCCACTTTCTCCCTATATAAGTAATGCCTCCAAATTTTAAGTGCGAAGACAACACCTGCCAACTCTAGATCATGAGTAGGATAATTCCTCTCATATTCTTTGAGTTGTCGAGAGGCATAGGCTATGATTTTCCCATGTTGCATGAGAACACATCCTAACCCTTTGCCCGAAGCATCATTGTAGATGACAAATCCCTCCGAGCCAGATGGTATTATTAGAACATGTGTTGAAATGAGTCTCCTTTTGACTTCTTGAAAACTCTTCTCACATTCCACGCTCGAACAACATTTTGTATCTTTCCGAGTAAACTGAGTTAATGGAGTAGCGATTCTAGATAATCCTTCTACGAATCTCCGATAATAAACAGCTAAGCCGAGAAAGCTAAGTACTTCGGTCCCCGATTTAGGTTGCTCCCAGCTTTGGATAGCTTCAATCTTTGTTGGGTCAATAGATATTCCATAACTTGATACTACGTGCCCAAGGAATGTTACTTCCTCAAGCCAGAACTCGCATTTCTTCAACTTGGCATAAAGCTTATTTTCACAAAGCTTTTGGAGTATCAACCTCAAGTGTTGCTCATGATCTTCATGGCTTTTAGAATATATGAGGATGTCATCAATAAGGACGACCACAAAGTGATCCAAATATTCCTTGAATACTCGGTTCATCATATCCATGAAGGCAGCAGGAGCATTAGTCAATCCAAAAGACATGACTAGGAATTCATAATTCCCGTACAGAGATTTGAAAGCCATTTTGGAATGTCATCGATTCTAATCTTTAACTGGTAATATCCGGGATGAAGAATTTGGCGCCTTGCAGCTGGTCAAACTGGTCATCAATACGTGGCAATGGGTACCTATTCTTGATGGTGACATGATTCAACTCCCGATAATCAATACAAAGTCGCATACTCCCATCTTTCTTCTTCACGAATAGAATAGGAGCACCCCAAGGAGACGTATTAGGACGAATGAAACCGATGTCAAACAATTCCTGTAATTGAGTATTTAACTCCTGAAGTTCAATAGGAGCCATTCGATATGGGACTTTGGAAAGGGGTTTTGTACCGGGTTCAAGGTCGATACAAAATTTAACTTCACGCTTTAAGGGTAGGCCAGGAAGTTCTTCAGGGAATACGTCAGGAAATTTATTAACAATAAAAATATCATTCAAAACTGACATATTTTTTGTTTAAATCTGTGACATGAGCTAAGAAAGCTTGACATCCATTTATTAATAAACGAATAGCTTTATGGCTTGAGATGACAATGATTGATTTTAATGGTTTGGTTGCTTGAATTCGCAAAATAGGTTGGTTAGGAATATGAAAGCTAACAGCCTTACAAAAATAATCAATTTTTGCATGATGAGTAGTTAACCAATCAATCCCTAAAATCACGTCAAATGCATGTATTTTCAATGAAATAAGATCGACAGGTAATGTGAGGGTACCGATTTGAACCAAAGAAGACTTATAAACAATGGATGTAATGAAAGTTTCTCCCAACGGAGTTTCAATAAATAAGTCAAAGTCTAATTTCTCCGGAGTCAAATTTAAACGTTGAGCGCAAGTAGGAGAAATAAAAGAATGGGTAGAACCGGTATCAAATAAGGTATAGACTTTGCTAGAGTTTATGATAAGCTTACCCGTGATGACCTCGTTCAGGTTCCTTGCTTTCTGGGAGGTCACGACAAACGCTCTCCCTTGAACTTGTCTTTGGTGCACGACAAAATCGGGCTAGGTTACCTTCTCTTCCACAATTATAACACGCTTTGGATGGCATCACCCAGTTTGGACTGATGTGTCCCTCCCCTCCGCATTTGAAGCATATGATAGGTGGTCGTTCTCCGTTCTTAACAACGGGTGCTGGTACTGACGTCTTTCCATCATTGTTGAATCTCCTCTTCTTGAAATGTCCACTCTTATTGTCTTGGCCATGATTACCACCGAAGTGGTTACCATTTCTGGTATGTTGATTTTGTCCACGTTTGTTGTCATCGCTTCGATGACTGCTACCACTGGTATTATCATTTTGTCGGCTGCTTTCTCTTGGTTGAGTTGACTCGTTATCGCGCTCCAATAACTGAGCCCTATTTACCACATCTAAATACAAACACAGTTTATAAGATATTAGAGATTGACTTATCTCGGGTTTCAAACCTCTTAGAAACATCCGCGTCATTCTCTCCTCATTATTAACCAAGTGAGACGCAAACAGAGATAACTCGGCAAACTTAGCTTCGTACTGCGACACGGTCATATTGTTCTGCTCCAACTTGATGAACTCTACCTCTTTCATGTGATGAATACTTTCGGGAAAGTACTTGTCGTTGAATAGTTCCTGGAACTTCTCCCAAGACATCTTCAGTGCGGCAGGTTGAGTACGCTTTACCGATTCCCACTAGTAATCTGCCTCTCCTCGCAACATAAAGGTGGCAAATGGAACCTTTTGCTCCTTGGAGCATCCCAAAACATCAAATATCTCGATGATCTGCTTTATCCATGCTTCCGCCTTAAGTGGTTTTGGCTCTCCAATAAACTCCGGTGGTCCCAGCTCCTTGAACTGTTTAGCGGTGACCGTTCGAGAGTTTCCAGTGTTTCCACCTACATTTTGGACAGGAGCCGCTCTCGCCTGATGTTTCATGAATTTCATAAAGCCTCTGAACATTCCATCGTTCATAATTTGGTCAGTGTTGTTGTTTGCATGAGGATTGTCGCCTTCCTGATGCACATTATCCTTATTGATGATCTGTGGAGACTCAATGGTCTCCTGTGCTCCATTGCTATTCTCAACATTCTCAGATGTCATTTTTAAATACTTCCACAAAATAAGGGTTAATTAACATGCAACATATTATCCCTATACTCTGACCGACCAATTAAATACCAAATAAACTTAGGTAGGTCATACTAGCGAAGGAATTCCCCGTCTCTCCCCTCCTAGTTCTAGTCTCACACCTTAGCCAGGGATCATATCCCTAAGCTTTGATACGAACTGTGAACGCCCCCAAAATAGGTATACATCACACATCTTGAGTCGCCAAATACATGGTACAAAATTCAAATACAAATTAATAATACAACTGTCGTGTAAAATACGACCAGACATAAACTAATAGTTTTAAAATGAATATTGTCTTCTAGACAGTATTACACTCAAATGGAGTCCTCAATACATTTATTATCACACTATTTCATAGAATAGTGAGGACTACTAATGCTATCATCTGGACCATCACTCTGTTCCCCGACTAGTCCCGGCTACGTTCTCATTTCCTGAAGAGAACAATGAAAGCAAAAGGTTGAGCTCAACTAGCCTAGTAAGAAATATTATGACTAAGATAACGCAGAATATTTTATCATTAGCCTTCAACAATGTTAAACTGATAAAATATAACAAACATCAAGTTTAACTGCAGCGGAATATGCAATCCATTAGAAGAGTTAAGTAGAGAATACAATCTAATATCTTCTATGATGTAAAAGGTTTTTCATCACTTTTATCGCTGAGACTCAGCTTATTAAATAATCCACATCATCCCTGCACTACGGCCAATGATATTCATTAGTATCACGACCACAAATTATCCATGCACTACGGGCCAAGGATATTCGTGTATTCATCAATGGTCATGATCATGCCAACAACTGTCCATCAATGCACTACGAGCCAATGAGGAATTTTACCACATCATTTGTAACATTACGGTCATGATTATACCGAATAATCCCGGGTCATAATCATACCTAGTCCATCTATGCACTACAGGCCACAGATGACTTTCAACATAATATAAACATGAGGATGATGACAAAGATATAAGAATTCAATAAAACAAGTTCAAGGATAAATTTTTAAAGATTTATAATTCAATTTATTCAGAAATCTATAACGTCCAAATTGTCAACATGATACTTCTATTATATAATTTCAGGCTTAAACTATTTCCAGGAAAGTTGAAATCCCGTTCGCCAGGACCATTTATCATAACAAAAGTTTATCCTCACGGAGCTGTGGAGGTGGAAGACCCAGATGCTAAACGTAATTTCAAAGTAACGGTCAAAGATTGAAGCACTACTATGGAGGTTCTGTTGATCGTGAAAAGACATCGGTCAATGTTGCCTTATTTCTTAATATCACTTTACCACGCAAGTGTACACGTTCAATTGTAATATTCAGCAAGCAAGGATATCGTTCCCACGAGGAAACAGACTAATATTTATCAATTACTAATTCCAATCCAATTAATCCTATTTTAAACTACAAAATATTATTTGTGATTTGAAAATTAAACTTAACAACACTAATAATTAAAATCAGAATTTCACATGAATAACCACAGATTTAACAGGTAAAGATTACAACTTTCCTTGGTATTTCATTTAAATCAATTTACTTCCCATTTAAATAAATTAATTACTATGAATCATTATCCAAAAATGTTTTCTAAAATTCACGCACTTTTTCCAAAACACGTGAACAAATCATCCTAACTCCGATCCTAAAGACACAAAATTACAAAGAACACCCTAGTCAATGAATTCACTATATTCCTATGTGAATCAAGTTAATTAAGGTTTTACACACACATTCTTTCAATGGATACAAAAGACACATAGATATATTCTTATCCTACATGCTAATCATATTAACCATATTCAGATTATATGAACAGATGTTATCATATCCAGATCTCAATCTATACTCCAGCTTCTAATTTTATATAGAATATCACAGTAATTATTAGCCAACCAATTAATCAATAAACATAAGATATGGTAAACAAATCAATTAAACCCAACTTTCATTCAATGGGAAGATTTAATTTAAATTACATACCAAGTTCCGTTGCAATCTTAATAAAAATTTAGTTCATAATAATAATAAAAAAACATCATCCAGATTAATAATCCAAACATCACAGATAATTACAAAAGAAAAAACTAGAGAAGAGAAGAAGAAACTCTAAATTTGCTCCAATACTCTCTCTTTGATCTTCAGCCCTTGCAATTCTCCTTCGTGTTTTTCTTCGTTGTCCTCTCTCCAAATCTCTTGAAAAATTGAGTGATCCCTCTTTTCTAAAGTCTTCTCCTATTTGTATTAGTCACCCCTCTTTTTAGATTCCTTCTTGGCTTCAAAAACCCACTTAGTAGTAGAAAATCCTTCTTTAGCCGCACATGAGCGCCTAGGCGCTCAACCCAGGCCATTTCCAAGCGCCTAGGCGCTTGACCAGGACCGCGTAATTACAAAAAGGTCACTCAGCCCTAATTTTAAAGATTTTTGACCTTTTTCTTCTCTGAAATGACCAATTTGTCCCTCCATCTCCACCTATAAGAAATAAACACAAAACACATAAAACGATACTAAAAAACAATTAAAGATATAAATAATTAAGTTTAATAATATCATATTCATAGGTATAAAACCTATTCATTAAATACCCCCAAACTAAATCAATTACTTGTCCCTAAGTAATAAAACACAATGCAATAACTAAATATGCAATGCAAATGCAAATGCAGCTATCTACATGCCTAAAATTCCAACAGTTAAACAGAACAAAATCTATTCATCAAGCCTCAGAGAAATCACAATAAACATGCTAGTACATCATACCGTGACAGATCAATAATTTCCAAGTCAATCATCAAATATTACCCTGGTATTACTGATATAGTGCTTGGTGCTCAACAACCATGCTTGTGACGCCCCCAAAATAGGTATACATCACCCATTCTGAGTTGTCAATACATGGTACAGAAAAAACTATAACTTTATTATTACAACAGTAAAACTGTGAGTTTGAATACAAATATTATCTTCTAGACAATATCTATACTCAAATAAATCCTCATCACATTTATTGATACATTATTTTACAAAAATGGTGAGGACTACTAAAAAACTCTCTCTAGAACCTTCATTCCATACCCCGACTGCACTCGCTATATTCTCACCTCCCGAGAAGAAAAATGGAACAAAAAGGAAAAGGGTGAGCTCAACTAGCCCAAAGAAGAATATTATGACTAAGATAATATACAACAAATTATCGTTAGTCTTCAACAGGAAAAATCTAATAGAATACAATAGACAACAAGTTTTAAATCAATATTCGCAATGAAATAATAATTCATTAGAAGAGTTAAGTAGAGAATGCAAACTACTATCTTCTATGTATGAATTTAAAAGTTCATCGCTCATCTTTTATCCCTCGTAACATCAATCAATATATATATCCGAATCAAATATTCATCTTTGCACTATGTGCCAAAGATATTCATCATTGGTCATGTTAATCTAAACACTGCTCATCTTTGCACTACGGGCCAAAGATATTCATCGAAATCATTCATCTTTGCACTACAAGCCAAAGATATTCAATAATATCATCATTTAAGACTGAGGATGACGAAAAATATTTTTAAAGAACGAATCCAGTGAAACAAAATGACAAGGATTAAGGATTAAGGATTAAGGATTCGTACTTTGTTTTATCCATGTCCAAAAATAGCTCAAAAATAATCATAGTGGTGTAAAATTCAAGAATGATCAAAACATGGATACAATCAGAGCTAGTATCGAGAATAGATATTTTGGACGAAAAGGAAAATTTTCATTTTTCGATGAATAGTGCCGAATTCGTGAATAGTACCGTATATGTGAATAGTACCGTATATGTGAATAGTAACCCTGACACTAAAAGTTCCAAATTTGATTAAAAAGTTCAGATCAATACTTCGGCATAATGATATTAGAATAAATAATATCATTAAAAAATAATATCCCTTACCTCGAAAAGATCAAGATTTCTAAATAAACACAGGATATAAAGGCTATAACTTGAACTCAGACCGTATAGCAATACTCAAAGTATACTCAAAATACTCACAAGAATAAGCTCGATAATATAGAGAGAAAACTTTAATTTCGTGTGATTTTCAATTCTAACCTAAGCACCCTATTTATAGGAAAATGCTTAGAACACCAAAGTAGAAAATTTATTAAAATATTAATATTAATATTACAATTCCTACGCCCACTTATAAGGATCTGAATTCAGCCACTTCTAACACATGTAAGACCCACAACAATGACAAAAAATGTTTTTGTCATTTTAAATATTTTATACTTCCAAAAAATAATTATTTTGGAACTCCAAAACTTCAATAATTCATAATAAATAGCCCTTTTATCAGAAAATTCGAATCTCACAAGTTTTTATAGGAAATTAAATTCTCTACAACTTTACAGAAGAAAGGTTTTCCAAATTACAAACAGAAATTGACCAAAATCCAAAAACGGACGATTTTACATGCTATAATCAAATTTCAGTCAAGAAATGGGGTCCACCGACACATAAAACATGCTTTAAATATTTTTGGTAACAAAAATACTCCTCCTCCACATATACTCATATATTCCACATTCATTGTAAAAATATCACCATTATTATATTATTAAAAATATAATAATATATTTAAATGAATTATTTTATCAGAAAAAGATAAAATTTTAATTTTCAATAATTGTCACATTAAAAAAAATTTCTCCATCTATATCCACATAAAATCAATATTTTCTTCATCATATAAATCAATAATTAATTATTCATTTAATAATATTACGTAATCACAACATCGACAACCGTGCAGCTTCCTGTGAAAGAGGGGCTTTCCAATAAGAATTTCTCTCATCACGCCGCAATTAGGTGACCAAACCTCTTTAGAGAGAACTTTCTAGACATTGCCAATAATGTTATCTAATAATATTATTCAGATAATATGAATTATTGCTTCGATAATGAAAAATACCGTGTAATGACAATTATCAAACAACAAAGAATATAAAATATCAACCCAACAATTATTAAATTAATAAAATAAAATATCGAATAAGAATTATCGTAAAAATTATCGAGTAGAGCCTTCTTCACGTAAGAATCAATAATTGGTGCAATACCGTGTAGCTACTCGTGTTTTAACCAACCGAGTATTTTAACAAAGATAATCTCAGAATAACTACGCCTGTTATTTTTAAACAACTTATTCTTGTCATTTTCTTCCTCCAATCACTTTCCGTTATGGGGCCCCACACACGGTCGCTACTGTCGCATTTAATATTCCCGACAAAGCATTTAATATTCCATTTACCAAGCTTAATATTCCCCAACAATAATGAATATTTTATAACCACTTGCTTATTTTGAAATATTTCATGATTTTACCCATAACTATCCACATTAATCAAATCAACCCTTACTATTTCAAAATAATAAATAGAGAAAATTAAATTTCATTAATAATAAGTTGGGGTCTTACAACCTCCCTCCTTATGAAATTTTGTCCTCGAAATCGACGACGCACTGTGTTTCAAAAGGTGAGGATACCTCGCTTTCATTTCCGCTTCTAATTCCTGTGTCATTTCCTTTATAGCATGATTCCTCCACAAAACTTTAACTTGTGGTATGACCTTTCATGCTGTAGGGACATGCTCCTTCCTATCCAAGATCTTGACAGTACCTCCTCATACGTTAAGTCTTAAGCTATCTCGTTCGGTTCTAACTCTATAACGTGGTTTGGGTCTTTCACATATTTACTTAAGTATGATATGTGAAACACATTATGAACACGAGACATACTTGAGGTAACGCGAGTCTATAGGCTACATTTCCTACCTTGGTCAAGAATTTGAAATGGACCAATAAATCGTGGATCGAGCTTTCCTTTCTTCCCAAATCTTGTAACTCCCTTCCATGGAGCAACTCGCAACAATACATGATCCCCTATACTAAATTCCACGTCATTTCGATGAAGATCCACATAACTCTTTTGTCGATCTTGTGCCGCTTTGTATACGCGTTATCGAATCATTTGGATCTTTTCCGTAGTCATACGCATCAACTCAGTCCCAACAATGTTGCTTTCACCCACCTCGCCCCAACAACATACCGGAGAGCGACACTTTCGTCCATATAATGCTTCAAATGGAGCCACATCTATACTTGCTCGATAACTATTATTGTAGGAGAATTCCACCAATGGTAAATACTTATCCCAACCGCCCTTGAAGTCTAGGACATGTAGTCTTAATAGATCTTCAAGAGTTTGAAATAGTCCTCTCGATTGTCGGTTCCGTCCGCTTGAGGATGGTATGCCGAATCAATCATAAACTGCGCTCATAGCTTTTTGCAAGCTAACCCAAAATCTTGAAGTGAATCTTGGGTCACGATCCGAATCTATGGATACCGGCATGCCATGCAACCTCACAATCTTATTTACATATATACTAGCAAGACGCTCAAGGAATAAGTCTCCCAGACGCAAGAAATGAGCGACTTGGTTAATCTATCAACAATAACCCAAATAGCATTAATGCCTTGAGAAACCGTAGGAAGACCCATAACTAAATCCATGGTAATGTGTTCCCACTTCCATTTCGTAATCTCAAGTGGTTGTAATGGACCTTAGGTACTAGATGCTCCGCCTTTACACGCTGACAAGTTAAACACAATGAGATAAACTTTGAAATCTCTCTCTTCATATTGTTCCACCAAAATGTATGTCGAAGATCACGATACATTTTGGTACTTCCAGGATGGATTGCAAATGGTGTATTGTGTGCCTCCATCATAATCTTGTACTTCAAATCAGAGTCGTTAGGGACAAAAAGTCTGGAGTGGACTCGAAGTATTCATTCTTCATCAATTCTCGCTTCTGGAATAGCACCTTCTTGTACTTTCTTCTTTATACGCATCAGCTCCGGGTCACTAGCTTGAGCAACCTTAACTTTTTCTATTAAAGTTGGATCTATGCGTATACTTGACATCATCGCACTCATTCCTACATATGATCTTCTACTCAACGCGTTAGCTTCCACGTTTGCTTTTCCAGGATGGTATTGATAGTGTGGTCATAATCTTTCAACAACTCAAGCCAACGTCGTTGCCACATGTTGAGTTTCTTTTGCGTGAAGAAATATTTGAGGCTTTTATGGTCTGAATATATCTCCACTTTCTCCTCATATAGATAGTGCCTCCAGATCTTTAGCGCGAAAACGACGGGCCGCTAACTCTAGATCATGAGTAGGATAATTCCTCTCATACTCTTTAAGTTGTCGCGAGGCATAGGCTATGACTTTCCCACGTTGCATGAGAACACATCCTAACCCTTTGCCTCAAGCATCGTCAGAGATAACAAATCCATCCGAACCAGATGGTATTGTTAGAACAAAGCTTTGAAATGAGTCTCCTCTCGAGCTCTTGGAAACTCTTCTCGCATTCCTCATTCCATACTTAATTTTATATCTTCCGAGTCACCGAAAGTTAATGGAGTAGCGATTCGAGAAAATGCTTCCACGAATCTCCGATAATAACCACCTAAGCCCGTAAAGCTACGATTTTGTCACCGACTTTTCTATTGCTCCCAACTTTCAGATTGCTTCAATCTTATTTGGTCCACTTGATACACCATGTTTCGACACCACGTGACCAAGGAATGCTACTTCCTCGCCGTAACTCGATTTCTTCAACTTGGCATAAAGCTTGTTTTCACGAAGCCTTTCGAGTACTAGCTTCAAATGGTGCTCATGATCATCACGGCTTTTTGAATATATGAGGATGTCATCAATAAAGACAACAACGAATTGATCCAAATATTCCTTGAATACTCGATTCATCATATCCATGAAAAGTCGTAGGAGCATTAGTCATCCGAAAGACATGACTAAGAATTCATAATGCCCGCATCGAAGTTTCAAGGCGTCTTTTGAATATCCTCGCCTAATCTTCAATGATGATATCTAGAACGAAGATCGATTTTTGAAAAGAATTATGCTCCTTGTAAATCGGGTCAAACAAGTCATCAATACGAGGTAGAGGATACCTATTCTCGATAGTGACATGGTTCAATTCCCGATAGTCAATACAAAGTCGCATACCCCGCCTTTCTTCTTTACAAATAAAATAGAGCACCCCAAGGAGATGTACTAGACTAATGAAACCGATGTCCAACAACTCCTCGTAGTTGGACCTTTAACTCCCCAAGTTCAATAGAGCCATTCGATATGGGATTTTAGAAATGGGCTTTGTACTGTGTTCAAGATCAATAAAGAATTCAACTTCACGTTCGGGGTAGACCGGAAGTTCTTCAGAAATACGCCAGAAAGTCAATAACAACAGAATATTATTCAAATTTGACGCGTCTTTATTCAAATCCATAAAATAGGCTAAGAAAGCTTGACATCCGCTTTTTCAATAAACAAATAGATTTATGATTAGATATGATGTTGATTGATTTTAATGGTTTAGTTGCTTGAATTCAACAACAAAAGTTGGTTAGGAATATGAAAACTAACAACCTTATTTAAAACAATCAATTTTGGCATGATGAGTAGTTAACCAATCAATCCCTAAAATCACATCAAAAGCAAGTATCTTTAAAGAGATAAGGTCAATAGGTAAGGTGATGGTGCCTACTTGAATTAAACAAGATTTATAAACAGTGGATGTGATGAAAGTTTCTCCTAACGGAGTTTCCACAGATAGGTCAAAGTCTAATTTTTCCGGAGTCAAATTTAAACGTTGAGCACAAGTAGGAGAGATAAATGAATGGGTAGCACCCAGATTCAGTAAAGTATAAACTTCACAAGAATTTATGATTAGCTTACCCGTGATCACCTCGTTTGGGTTCCTCGCATTTTGACTAGTCACAACAAACGCTCTTCCAGGAACCGTTGACTTTGACTTTTCTAGGACAATCTTTTGAGTAATCGTCCCCACTGAACTAGGTTTCGCTATCGTACAATCCCAAGCGATATGTCCTTCCTTTCTACAATTATAGCATACCTTGAACTGTCAGGCAAGTTTGACCGATATGTCCTCTTTTCCGCATTTGTAGATATACGACCGGTGGTCGCTCCTCCCTTGGAACCGGTTGTTCTTTGGTGCCGCCATTTTCATATTGTCGTTGTTGAATCTCCTCTTTAAAATCTCCTCCCGATTCTCTTCTTCTATTTCACGGCCATGATTACCACCAGAGTGATTACTATTTTTGTCCAGTTTTTTCTTTCTCATTTGGTTATCGTTGTTTTGTTGACCGCCATCTCCTTAGATGATCCTCGGTCAGGGTCCTCGGTTGATCGTACTCGTTATCTCACTCTAATAATTGGGCCCTGCTTATAACATCCGAATAGAGAGAAAATTTATGAGAAATGAGATATCGACGATGCCGGGTTTCAAACCTCTAAGAAACATCCGCCACATACGCTCCTCATTCTCCACCAAATGAGGTGCAAACCGATAACTCGCAAACTTTGCCTCGCATCGAGACACCGCCATGTTGTTTTTGCTCTAATCGATGAACTCCACTTCCTTCATACGACGAACACTTTCGTGAAAGTATTTGTCATTAAATAGTTTCAAATGTCTCCCAAGACATGCCGAAAAGTACTGGATGGGTACGCTTCACGCACTCCCACCAAGAGTCCGCTTTCGCCACGTAACATAAAGGTGGAGAATGGAACCTTCGTTTCTCCGTGCATCCCAAGACATCGAATATCTTGGTAATTTGTTTTGACCCATGTTTCCGCCATGATCGGATTCGCTTTCCTTAAATTCGTGGTCCAAACTCTTTGAATCGCTTGGTCGTGGCAACCCGTGAATTGCTATTATTTCCTTCAGATTTTAAACACTAGTCTCCTCGTCTCGATTTTGCATGAATCGCAAAAAGCTTCTAAACATCCCCTCATTCATCATCTCGCTCGGTGGTGTTGTTCACAGAGGAACATTGCCACCTGTCAGACGTTCTCCTCGTTGGTGAGTACAAAGCGCTCCACGGCCTCATTTACTCCACTATTAATATTCTCACGACATTCTCAACATCGTCACAAAACAAGGGTTAATTAAGGAAATCAATATATCACATAATATCCCTATATATCGACCAACTAACAAATAAGCTTAGTAAGACACACTAACGAAGGATTTACTCTCTCTCCTCCTAGTTCTATTCCCGATCTCCGCCAGAGATCATATCCCTAAGCTCGATACCAACCTGTGACGCCCCCAAAATAGGTATACATCACCCATTCTCGAGTTGTCAATACATGGTACGTAAATAACTACAACTTTATTATTACAACAAGAAACTGTGAGTTTGAATACAAATATTATCTTCTAGACAATATCTATACTCAAATAAATCCTCATCACATTTATTGATACATTATTTCACAAAATGGTGAGGACTACTAAACAACTCTCTCTAGAACCTTCATTCCATACCCCGACTGCACTCGCTATATTCTCACCTCCCGAGAAGAAAAATGGAACAAAAGGAAAAGGGTGAGCTCAACTAGCCCGAAGAAGAATATTATGACTAAGATAATATACAACAAATTATCGTTAGTCTTCAACAGGAAAAATCTAATAGAATACAATAGACAACAAGTTTTAAATCAATATTCATAATGGAAATAATAATTCATTAGAAGAGTTAAGTAGAAAATGCAAACTACTATCTTCTATGTATGAATTTAAAAGTTCATCGCCTCATCTTTTATCCCTATAACATCAATCAATATATATCTCGAATCAAATATTCATCTTTGCACTATAGGCCAAAGATATTCATCATTGGTCATGTTCATCTAAACACTGCTCATCTTTGCACACTACGGCCAAAGATATTCATCGAAATCATTCATCTTTGCACTATGTGCCAAAGATATTCAATAATATCATCATTTAAGACCGAGGATGATGAAAAATATTTTAAAGAACGAATCCAAAGGAAACAAAATGACAAGGATTAAGGATTAAGGATTCGACTTTGTTTTATCCATGTCCAAAAATACCTCAAAAATAATCATAATGGTGTAAAATTCAAGAATGATCAAAAACATGGATACAATCGAGCTAGTATCCGTAATAAATATTTTGGACTAAAAGGAAAATTTTCATTTTTGATGAATAGTGCCAGATTCGTGAATAGTACCAGATATACATGAATAAAGGTCGATACGTGAATAAGAACTCCCTACACTAAAAGTTCTAAATTTGATTAAAAAGTTCAGATCAATATTTCTTGACATAATGATATTAGAATAAATAATATCATTAAAAAATAATATCCCTTACCTCAAAAGATCAAGATTTCTATCAAAACATCCGATATAAGTTATAACTTGAACTTCAGACCGTATAGCAATACTCAAAGTATACTCAAAATACTCACAAAAATAAGCTCGATAATATAGAGAGAAAACTTCAATTTTCGTGTGATTTTCAATTCTAACCTAAGCACCCTATTTATAGGAAAATGCTAGTAACACCAAAGTAGAAAATTTATTAAAATATTAATATTAATATTACAATTCCTACGCCCACTTCTAAGGATTTGAATTCACCACTTCTAACACATGAAGATTCCACAACAATGACAAAAAATGTTTTTGTCATTTTAAATATTTTATACTTCCAAAAATTAGTTATTTTGGAACTCCAAACTTCAATAATTAATTCATAATAAATAATAAATAGCCCGAGTTTTTATAGGAAAGTTTTCCAAATTCCAAATAGTAAATTGGACCAAATCCACAAACCAAGCGATTTTACAAGCTATAATCAAAATTCAACCAAGAAATGGAGTCCACCGACACACAAAACATGCTTTTAAATATTTTGGTAACAAAAATACTCCTCCTCCATATATACTCATATATCCTACATTCATTGTAAAAATATCACCATTATTATATTATTAAAAATATAATAATATATTTAAATGAATTATTTTATCGAAAAAGATAAAATTTTAATTTTCAACAATTGTCACATTAAAAAATTTTCTCCATCTATATCCACATAAAATCAATATTTTCCTCATCATATAAATCAATAATTAATTAATCATTTAATAATATTATGAAATCACAACATCGACAACTGTGCAGCTTCAGAAAGAGGAGGCTTTCAATAAGAATTTCTCCCTCATCGCGTGCAATTAGGTGACCAAACCTCTCCTTAGATGTAACTTTCTAGACATTGCCAATAATGTTATCTAATAATATTATTCAGATAATATGAATTATTGCTTCGATAATGAAAAATACTATGTAATGACAATTATTGAAACAACAAAGAATATAAAATATCAACGCAAAGAATTATTAAATTAATAAAATAAAATAATTGAATAAAGAATTACATCGTAACATTTATCGAGTAGTGCCTACTTACGTAAGAATCAATAATTGGTGCAATACCGTATGCTATCGTGTTTTTAACCACCGAGTATTTTAACAAAGATTAATCTGCAATAACTACGCCGTTATTTTTAAACAACTTATTCTTGTCGCTTTCTTTCCTCCAATCGCTTCCGTTATAGGGCTCTACACACGGTGGCGGCCAATCATTATGAATATTCCCGACAAAGATTTAATATTTCACGACCAATCGAATATTCTCCAACAATAATGAATATTTTATAACCACTTGCTTATTTTGAAATATATGCGTATTTTACACATAACTATCTACATTAATCAAATCAACCCTTACTATTTCAAAATAATAAATAGAGAAAATTAAATTTCATTAATAATAAGTTGGGGTCTTACAATGCTAACTGACATAAAATCAAATTTAACACATAATAGGTCTCTTTGAAGGCATCATACAATGTAAACTTAAGAAATCCAAAAATGACTAGATCGAGCTGAAATAAAACACCAACAAAATTCAAAGGTCAATATGGGATACTTATGCATCATTTTTCACTTACGGTGGCTTTTTGCTCTTATTTCCCGTTTTATTTTCATTTTTTATACTCATGGTTGTGGAATGTCTTATTCCCTTAGGCTAACAATGATACCCCTTAGCAAGCTTTCAGCCAACGACTCCCAAACCATTCAGGCTTTAGGGCGCTAGGTGTAGAGACAATCCCCTCGGGCGTACTTACTCAAGTAAACAAAGGCCCTGAAGCAAGACTAGCCACGAGTTATTTTTTTATAGCTTATATATCCCAAATTTTCCCCCAAACTTAGGTTCTTGTCTAACTTTAGCCATTACAACCTATTCACGAGTTTCTTTCATTCAAACTAGCATTATCCTTAAGAATTACATTATGTGTCAATTTAGACTCAATCAGTCAACATAGTTATTTTCACTGTGCTATCCTTATTATTTCAAATAGGTAAAGATTCAAATCATGACAAGAAATCACATCAAAGTCTTAACAGTCAATACTATACTTGTCTACTCAATTCCAATATCATCATTGGCCAAAACAGACTTAAACTATCTAATAGTTGGTAACATGTAAATAATTGAATTTTTCTTCTTTGTTTCTTTCTTTTTTTAAGAAATTAGAATGAAAACTTTAAGAAAAAAATACAAAATGAATACTAAATGAATGCAACTAGAACTGGAAATGAATAAGTTATACTAAATAAATGCAACTAGAACTGGAAGAATGCACCCCAAACTTAACATATGAAATGTCGTCATTGTATATAAAAAACATAAGAAATTAGGCACTGAGGACTTCCCTGAAAGATCGAAGCCTTATTCCTCGTCAGTATACTCTTCTTCTTCTTCATCAAATTCATCCTTAGGGGGTAAATAAGTCGGGGGGTATGTACACAAGGGTGGAAATTGGTAGGGAGCGCCTGCTGGATTTATACGATCGAACATCTCTAGAGATGATGCACTACAGTTCTGATACATCTCTGTTTGTCGCTGAGCCAGGCTATCCTGATTTCTTTCCACCCGGTCCAAACCATGTTGAACTTGAGTAGCCACCATGTCAATCCTTCTAGTTTGATTTCTTAATTCTCGACGAATATCCTCAAAAAAATTTGGTGGTGGCCCATAACTCCCAGCTGCAGTAGGATTGTCATTTTATTGTTGATTAGGCTCGTAAGCAGGCTTTGGAGGCACAATAATGAAACCTAACCCTCTTGGATTTGGTATAACCCTAACCCATACCTTGTTCTTCTTAATAAGCTAGTGGTCAATTGCCACTAAAGTAGGTTATCTAGCTTACTCAGCATCCCATTTTACTCCAGCTTGTTGACATAGTCCAGTAATCAAAGATGGATGAGGCAATCCACCTGAGGTCCCTCCTTGAATTGCTCTGTCAATTGAATCTTGTATAACCTGACCCAAATCTATAGTTATTCCTTGTGCAATGCAGAAAAGCAACGCTGCCCATTGATTTATAACATCACTTATATGCCTACACGACATCAACATGGCGCAAAAAAGGTATGCCATGCTTTCCCGTAACTACTTAGTGCGGATGCAGGGAACAAAATAGCTTCTTATTGATCTGTTAATTTTCATGTTGTTCCAGGTACACACAAAGCTTGAATGACCTCACTGTAGTCTAGCTCGTGCTCTAAATATTTCATGTAGCCATTATTGGGTATTATGTTCAAGGCGTAGTAAGCATTTAGTATCCTAAAACTGACCTCCACTGATTTTCCGCGACCCCAAATCATGTTACCAACATCATCTTTTGCATTGGCGTAGAATTCCTTAACAATTTTAATGACCAATGAATCCGGTTGGGATGTAAAATTCACCCATCTTCTACTTCCAATCATTTGTAGTAACTCCCCATCTTCTGCCTCTGACAATAATCCACGCTCAGGAATTAGAGTTTTACTAGAAAGCAAATTGTAATATCTTTGGGACGCACTAGCACTTGTAAATCTCTTTTTTGTCAAACTTTGTCGAAGTGCCCGAAGTCTATCCTCTATACATTTTAGTAGCTATAAGTCTTGCGTGTTAATTTCTTGCCCAACAAATGATGTTCAGTGCCTTAGTATGGGTAAATACTTTTTGTGACAAATTCTCGAACACTTAGTGTTCAAAAATTTTGAACACTACTGTTTAAGCACTCCCCCAAACTTAATTTTCACGAAATTTGTCAATTACTAAGCACACTAGCCTTCCAATGCAATACAAGCAACAATTAAAAGTACCCAAACCCACTTGAGCCAACACAATGAAAGAACTAACTTCAAATTACTGACTTAGCTATTATCCAAGCAAATCCAAATAATTTGCAATAAAATCTTGCGCACTTATTTGGTTATAGGTAGATATCATGTTCCAATCAAAGTTGCAGGAGCAATTATTTTTTAGGTTTGAACACTTACTTCAGATAGATGTGGGTTGAATGTCAGTTGGTGCCCGAATTGGTGATGAAGGATAACCAGATGGAGTCTATTTTCGTAGATTGAGTTTGGGTAGGAGATTGAGTGTTTAGTTATGCTTATACAAGAAGAAGTTTGATATCATGGGCTAGATTAGAGGAGGGACGCCTAGGCGGTTGATTTGGCCTAGGTAGGGGCGTTTAGGCACTTGGGGCACATTTTGGCTACTGAAGTTAGGCGCCTAGGCGCTGGGTTTGGCCTAGGTGGGAGCGCTTAGGCGCTTGAGACACGTCTCGGCTTATTTTGTGATTCTTTATGCTTCCAACCTACATACCACAACTTAAATTAAGACTTATTCTAAAACCATAAACTAAGATAAACTACATTCCAAAATAAAAGAAAACTAACCAACACTAAAGATTTGCCTAAAGTACTAAAAAAATAAGATACCCTACACCAATACAATTTAATTACACTAAAAATGAAGGAAATGATTAGAAATATGAGAATTTGACAAATGGACATTCTGCTATTAAGCTCATAATTGCTTGGCTGGGCAGCCCCTCGCTCACCGGGGAGCGAGACCTCCAACTGGGTAGTCGTAGGGCCTATTAGTCGAACCCGCCAAATATGAAATCTTGTTTCCTATCCTAAAATAAATTGAAGATCGTGTTAGAGAACATAAGGGGTGTAACAATTCCTAAACTATAAAAGTTTAACCACTAAATAAATTAACAGTAAAGAAAATAAATAAATAATAATAATAATAAATAACAATAAAAATTCATGGGTTGCCTCCTAGTTAGTGCTTGGTTTATAGTCTTCTGCCTGACTTTCTTATCTGTTCAAATCAGCAAGGTTGGCTGATGTCTTTTCACGATCAACACAACCCCCATAGTAGTGTTTTAATCTCTAATTGTTGACTTTAAAATTACGTTTAGCATCCGGGTCTTCAACCTCCACAGCTCCGTGAGGATAAACTTTTGTAATGACAAATGGCCCTGACCAATGGGATTTCAACTTTCCTGGAAATAGTTTAAGCCTGGCAGTGTATAATAGCACTATTTTCCCTGCTTCAAACTTTATTTCTAGAATTTTCTCGTTATGCCACCGCTTAAAAATTTCTTTATATAACTTTGCGTTTTCATACGATTGGAGTCTTAATTCATCAATTTGGTTCAATTGTAAGAGGCGCTTCTCTCCCGCAGCAGACATATCAAAGTTTAACTTCCGGATTGCCCAATAAGCATTGTGTTCTTAATAGCACTTTAACACGCAAGTGTATGCGTTCAATTGTAATATTCAGCAAGCAAAGATATTGTTCCCACGAGGAAATAGACTAATATTTATCAATTACTAATTCAAATGCAATTAATCCTATTTTAAAATACAAAATATTGTTTGTGATTTGAAAATTAAACTTAACAACACTAATAATTAAAATCAGAATTTCATAAGAATAACCACAGATTTAACAGGTAAAGATTACAACTTTCCTTGGTTTTGCATTTAAATCAATTTATTTCCCATTTTAATAAATTATTTGCTATGAATCATTATCCAAGTATGCTTTATAAAATTCACGCACTTTTTCCCAAACACGTGAACAAATTATCCTAACTTTGATCCTAAAGAGGCAAAATTACAAGGAACACCCTAGTCAATTAATTCACTATATTCCTATGTGAATCAAGTTAAATAGGGTTTTCTGCACAAATTCTTTCAATGGATACAAAAGACACATAGGTATATTCCTATCCTACATGCTAATCATATTAACCCTATTCAGAATATAAGAACAGATGTTATCATATCCAGATCTCAATCTATACTCCATCTTCTAATGTTATATAGATTATCACAGTAATTATTGGCCAAACAATTAATCAATAAACATAAGATATGGCAAACAACTCAATAAAAACCAACTTTCATTCAATGGGAAGAATTAATTTAAACTACATACCAAGTTCCGTTGCAATCTTAATAAAAATTTAATAAATAATAATAATAAAGAAAAACATCATCCAGATTAATAATCCAAACATCACAGATAATTACAAAAGAAAAAACTAGAGAAGAGAAGAAGAAACTCTAAATTTGCTCCAATACTCTCTCTTTGATCTTCAGCCCTTGCAATTCTCCTTCGTGTTTTTCTTCGTTGTCCTCTCTACAAATCCCTTGAAAATTGAGTGATCCCAGTTTTCTAAAGTCTTCTCCTATTTGTATTAGTCTCCCCTCTTTTTAGATTCCTTATTGGCTTTAAAAACCCACTTAACAGTAGAAAAATCCTTCTTTAGCCACACATGAGCGCATAGGCGCTCAACCCAGGCCATTTCCAAGCACCTAGGCGCTTGACATGGACCGCATAATTACAAAATTGCCACTCAACTCTAATTTTAATGATTTTTGACCTTTTTCTTCTCCCAAATGACCAATTTGTCCGTCCAGCTCCACCTATAAGAAATAAACACAAAACACGTAAAACGATACTAAAAAAAATTAAAGATAGCAATAATTAAGGTTAATAATATCATATTCATAGGTATAAAATATACTCATCAGTCATCCTTGCTTATTATAACAAATAAGAAAGTCAGGCTGAAGACTATAAACCAAGCGCTAACTTAAAAGGCAACCCATGAATTTATATTTTTATTTTATTTTTTTATTTTCTTTACTATTAGTTTATTTAGTGGTTAAAATTTTATTGTTTAGGATTTGTTACACCCCTTATGTTCTTTACCACGGTCTTCATTTGATTTCTTTATAGGAAACAAGATTTCATATTTTGCGGGTTCGACTAATGGCCACTACGACTACACAGTCGTGGGTTCTCAGATTTCTAATCATTTCCTTCATTTTTAGTGTTATTGAATTGCTTAGTAGGGTAGGGTATCTTGTTTGTTAGTACTTTAGGCGAATCTTTAATTTTGGTTAGTTTTTTTTTATTTTAGTATGTTAGTTTAGTTAACTATATATTTTATCTTAGTTTAGGGTTTTAGTATAAGTCGTAATTTTCTTTCAAACAAAAACTAAGAATTAAAGATGTGATATGCAGGTTGGAAGCATAGAAGAAGCACAAAAGTTACCAAGACAGGCCCAAGTGCCTACGCACCCAAGCCATGCACAAACCGAGCGCCTAGACGCCTAACTGCAGAATCCAAGATGTGCCTCAAGCGCCTAAGCGCCCCCACCTTGGCCAATTCAAGCGTCTAGGCGCTCTAAACGCCAAAAATATTCTGCTCTCAACCGCCTAGGCGGTCCAACCAATACAATGTCAAGCGCCTAGGCGCTCTTGTTGTGACTTGAAAAAAATAAAAACCCTAATCGGGCATAACTCTTCCAAACCCAAATCAAACACTTTCTTGTTCTCCTACTCCAACCCAAACACAATCAAATTATAATCTTCCTCTAATCTAGCACACGATACAAGCCTACCCACACCAATGGATTAGAGATCAAGCATATCCCACAAACTTCATCTTGTCATCTCTGCCTACCATCTTTGTTCCCAACCTCCAATTGGATTTAAGTTTTCTTAAATTGTGATTGTATGGCATTGGAAGAGTAGTATGCTTACTAATTGACAGATTTTGGTGACAAATTATTTTACGAGAAAGGCTTCACAAAGGGTTTGTTAACAACGTACTACAAGTGTTTGGTAAATTATCATAGAGAGGATTTTTCCTCAATTCACCTACTAAACATCATTTGTTGGGCAAGGAATTAACACACAAGACTTATGGCTCCTAAAAGGCATAGACAAGAGACTTCAGGCACTTCGACAAAGTTTGATAAAAAGAGATTCACAAGTGCTAGTGCATTCGAAAGATATTACAATTTGCTTTCTAGTAAAACGCTAATTCTGAGCGTGCATTAGTGCCAGAGACAGAAGATGGGGAGTTACTAAAAATGATCGGAAGTAGAAGTTGGGTGAATTTTACATCTCAACCGGATCTGTCGGTCATTAAAATTGTTAAGGAATTATACGCCAAAGCAAAAGATGTTGTCGATAACATGTTTTGGGCTCGCAAAAAATTATTGGAGGTTAGTTTCATGACAAAAAATGCTTACTACGGCTTGAACCGAATACCTGGTAATGGCTATATGCAATATCTAGAATACGAGCTGGACTATAGTGAGGTCATTCAAGCATTGTGTGTACCTGGAACGAAATTAAAATTAACAGATCAGCAAGAAGCAGTTCTTTTTCCGGCATCCGAACTAAGTAGTTACGGTAAAGCATGGTATGCCTTTATTTATGCTAAGTTGATGTCGTGAAGGCATATGAGTGATGCCATAAATCAACAGGCAGCGTTGCTTTTCTACATGTAAAAGGAAAAACTATAGATGTAGGTCAGGCTATTCATAATTCAATCGATAGAGAAATTCTAGGAGGGACTTCAGGTAAACTGCCTCATCCATCTTTGATTACTAGACTATGTCAACAAGATGGAGTAAAGTGGGATGCCGAGGAAGCTAGATAACCTCCTTTAGCCCCAATTGACCACTCGGTTATAAAAAAGTACAAGGTATGGATTGGGGGTAAACCAAACTCGAGAGGGTTAGGTTTCATTATTGTGCCTCCAGAGCCTGCTGACGATCCTAATCAACAGTCAAATGACAATCATATTGCATATGGGAGTTACGGGCCACCACCGAATTTTTGAGGATATGCATCAAGAATTGAGACATCAAACTAGACGGATTGACATGGTGGCTACCTAAGTTTAACAGGGTTTTGACTGGGTGGATAGAAAGAAGGATAGACTGGCTCATTAATAAGTGGAGATATATCAGAACTGTATTGCATCATTCATAGAGATGTTCAACCGCATGAATCCAGTAGGTGCTCCTTACCAATTCACACCACCTCCACCCTTGTTTGCATACCCCCGACTGATTTACCCCCTAAGGATGAGGTTGTTAAAGAAGAAGCATAGGATACTAACGAGAAGTAGGCTTTGATCTTACAGGGAAGTCCTCATAGCCTAATTTTCTTATGTTTTGTATATATAATGAGGACATTGTATATGTTAAGTTTGGGGGTGCATTCTTCTAGTTGCATTGCATTCATTTTGTTGCATTCATTTAGTATTAATATTCGTTTAGCATAACTTATTCATCTTATAGTTTTGCATGTAGTTGTCATTCTAATTTGTAAAAAAAAAAAATCTTGCATTTAGTTAGTTCATATTGCATGAATCCGATCATGTCAGTTAGTGTGAGTTTGACTTGGCCAATGATGAGATAGGGATCGCGTATACATTTGAATAGTATTACAACTGAGATATGGATGTAGTGTCGTATCATGATGTAAATCTTTTCCTGTTTGATACTGATTTAACCATATAGCACATTAGGTTGACCATTTAAATCAACTTTGTTTAAATGATAGCTTAATTGTCTTCTTTGGGGAAATCTTGGTTTTAATGAAGGAAAATCGGTAAACTTGTAGTTAAGGCTAGAATGACGCAAAAACTCAAGTTTGGGAGAAAATATGGGAATTTTAAATTTATATAAAAAAATCATATGAATAAACACTTTGGCTAGTTTAGTTATGTGGCCTTTGATACTTGAGTAAGTAGGACCTAGGGGATGTCTCTACACCTAATGCCCTAAAGCCATCTGGTTTGGGAGTCGTTGGTCGAAAGCTCGTTAATAGGTATCAATGAAAAGCCTTAGAGAACTAGACATTGTATGGTCAAATATAAACATGAGAAAGAGCATAAATGCCCTCGTGAGCAAATAAAAGAAGAAATAAATCCTGTATTGACTCTGAATTGGGTGATTATGTAGTTTTAGCTAGAGCTTAACTTGTGAATGGAGTTTCTAAATTAAAACTTTGTCTTTTCCTCTAAGAAGCATATTATGCAATGTATTTGAACTATAGTTGATTTTAATGGTTGTTAAGCACACACACCCTGCATCAGTAATAACATGCTTTAATTTATGGATTGGTACGAGTTATTAAATTATCATGTTTGGATGTATTGTTTGAATATGTTGTTGATACCTCTGAGGCATATTTGTTTGATTTCATACTGATTGATGGCTGGATTTGTAGGCATATAGTTTGGATGCATTTTTATTTGCATTGCTTGGGCACAAACAATTGGTTAAGTTTGGGGGTATTTGATGAGTAAGTTTTAAACCTATGAATATGATATTAGTAAACTTAAGTATTGCAATATTTAATTGTTTTTAGCATCTATTTTGTGTTTTTGTGTCTATTTCTTGTAGATTGGAATTGAAGGGACAAATTGGTCATTTGGGAGAAAAAAAATATCCAAAATCATTAAAATTAGAGCTGAATGGCATTTTTGTAAATCAGTGGTCCTTGTCAAGCGCCTAGGCGCTTGGAAATGACCTGGGTTGAGCACGTATGCGCTCATGTGCGGCTAAAGATGGATTTTTTTACTGCTAAGTTGGTTTTGGAAGCCAAACAAGAATTTGGAGGAGTTTTTTAGACCAATACAAAAAGGAGAAGACTATAGAAAAGACGTATCACTCAATTTATCAAAACAATTGTAGAGAGAACAACGAAGAAAAATACGAAGGAGGATTGCAAGGGTTAAAGATCAAAGAGAGAGTCTTGGAGCAAATTCAGAGTTTCTTCTTCTCTTCTCTAATTTTATCTTTTGTAATTACCTGGGATGTTTGGATTATTAATTCCGGATGATGTTTTTCATTATTATTATCATGAACAAAATTTTAATTAAGATTGCAACGGAACTTGATATGTAGTTTGAATTAACCCTTCACATTGAATAAAAGTTGGTTTTTATTGAATTATTTATAATATCTTGTATTTATTGATTAATTGTTTGGCCAACAATTACTGTGATAATCTATATAAAATTGGAAGATGGAGTATAGATTGAGATCTAGATATGATAACATCTTTTCATATAATCTGAATAGGGTTAATATGACTAGCATATAGGATATTAATATACATATGTGTCTTTTGTATTCATTTAAAGAATCTATGTGTATTCATTTAACTTGATTCAATTTAATTAACCTTAATTAAATTGATTCATATATAGATATGAATATACATATGTTCCTTGTAATTCCGCACCATAAAGATCAGATTTAGGAGGAATTGTTAACATGTCTTTGGAAAAAATGCGTGAGTACTATAAAATATTCTTGGATAATGATTCATATTAATTACTTAATTTAAATATGAAGTAAATTTATTTAAATTAAATACCAAGGGAAGTTGTAATCTTAACCTTGTAAATCTGCAGTTGTAAGAACCAAGAATTTCAAGAATAGATAAATTTCTTTATATAATAAGAAAATGAATATTTATTGGAATATAAATATCAATGTGTTGTGAGATGAGTAATTCAATTAATGTGAATTGAATTTATATGAGAATGGAGAATTTTGAAATGCCTTGTGTAGCATGAGAATGGAAATTTGAAAGATTTAATAAATTTAAGAAATGGATGATTAGTTAATATTAATTAAGATATTGTGAATAATAAAATACTAATGCGTAAAATAAATTACATAACTATATTTGAGTGTATAGTATGGCAAAAAGATAGAATGGATATACTAATAATTAAATGGAGAGATAAATGGTTGAGTCTGAGAAGTTCCCAGAGCACCACTCTTATACTGTAAACCAGCGCAGCTGCCTTGAAAAATAATTTCCATTGTGTGCATGAGTTGTAAAGATGTTTTTTAGCATTAATAAAGAATGAGAAGGGTAACGGATCAATTACCATTATTATTAATTTAAACATTATTATTAAATATTATTTTATGCCGCTATGTGTAATATAGGAAAATGTGGGTAGTAGTATTATATAATTACCTACTGCTTAAGATTAAATGAGGTGTGGCCTTTAATTAAGGTTAGTGTTATACAAAAAATTATATAGTAAAAGTAATTAAATCATAAAGTTGATTTAAATAAGTTTTGTTACCTCATCATGTGTGATGAGACAATTAAGTGTGTACTCGAAAATATTGGAGTAAATAAATATGTACTATTAAAATATTTATTTCAATACTGATGTGTAAGAGGAGATATTAAATTATTAGTGATCAATTAAATTGAGACCATACATGTTACAAGTACTAATTAGATTGGACTAATGTACATGGATTATAAGAGATGTGTATATATTAAATCCCTAACTTTTCATTTTGTAGTAACATTAACACATTAAAATTACATTTTGGGAATTAAAAGAACCAAACTAAGTATTTTATAACTAAGTGCTTTGATTTAAAACCGTGTCCCAAAATCAGTGACCATCGCAGTACATGGACTATAACCTATAATCTCATTGCGTAAACTCAAGCAGCTATAATCTACGGTGATGATGGCTATAAAATAGGCAGTTGGCCAACTCTTGAATATCCGTTGTTTACTTTCATTTTCTATTGATTCAAACCTTGGTGCAAAACTAGAAACTAGGCAACAAAATCTCTATACAAAGCACCCTTTCCTTCTTAATTCTCTGTTGCGTGAAAATTATGTGATAAGTGTGATTTGAGAGTAAGAGTTGCTGAGCATTGAGGAATTATAATTAGTGCATTTGAGGAATCCATTAAGGCTTCAAGAGGTATAAACATTCTGTTTTGTTCTTCATTTTGAGTTTTGTCAAATTCTTAAAATTTCTTAAATCCTATGTCAATTAGCATGAATTATCATACTATCAAGTGTTTATGGAGTGTGTGTACATGTAAGAAATATCTAAGAATGAACTTGAGTTTGTTTAAACTAAGAGAATCTATGTTGGTTTGAGACTTCAGAAAAAGCAGTACCTTTCTAGGTGCGGTCTGGGAAGGGTAGCATTGCTTTAGTTTATACTTAGGGTGCGGTAGAATAAGGCCAGATCCCCAAAACTAGAATCTAGTTTTTGTTGGACTCTGTTGTTTCTAACTTGACATTAACACCTAAACATACATGAAAAGAAGTATAACATGTTGTTTAAAGCTTCCTTAGGAGATAAAAATTGATCAACATGATTTAGTGGGAGATTTATAACAAAAATTTAAAGTTTTGAAAATGAACTTTGACGAAACTCATGTTCTACAGATTCTGAATTTGATAGTATATACACATGACTGATTTCTGAACATAAATGAGTATGAGTTATGGTTTAGAGTTTTGTTGTTCATGACCAAGTTGTTAGACTTTGTGCTATCGAACCTTTTTCAAAGGAAAACATGACATATTAAAGCTAATATGAATGAATATTATATGATGTATATTCTGACCTTTTGAAAATGTTTACATGACTTAACCACATATGATATGAACTTTAAAGATGTCTTGTATGGGTTAAATTGCATTGTTCAAGTTTGAAATAATTTCAAAAGCAAACTTGGATATATTTTCAAATAATGTTTCATAAGTTGGAGTAGTTAAGATCTGAGGATTTAAGATGACATGTTTATATTCATTATGTCTCTAAACATGATTCTTATATGATAAACATAATGGAAGTAAACCAAGCATGAGTTTAAACATGTTTTAAAGCAAGAAACAATGCTAGTTATGAATAAAAGATGAGAACACGTATGAGCATGTGTAATACAGATTATGTGATCTCTTTATGTGGACATATGGCTAATTAGTACGCATGGCGATTACATGACCCTATTTGATCTTAATTCCGTGGAAATCCTAAACTAAGTCCCTAACATATAAAGTTGATCTTGAAGTGGTCATACAAGTAGGTAAAGACCTTTAGCATATATGCATGTTAAGTGTAATTGTCTAGGTATATTAAAGATTTGACTGAAACTAGGAGGGTAAAAGCTCAACTTTGGTTCGGCTAGAGGACATCGTAGTTGCACCGTCCTTAAGCTTAACCAGGGCGCATTTGTGCCACTCTGCAGTGAGTTCTACATTCTGTTTGTAATCTGAGGTTTAAGGCATGCTTATATTGTTACTTTAACATGTATTATATGACCAGTACACAATCCAATGTGTTAAGAAGCATGTTAGATAATAGAATGGAATGTTTAATGAATGATTATAACTATCGAATATTAAGACCAAAAGATGTTGCTAACTATAAAGCAATGATTAGAAGCGATGTTATTTGACTTCATGGTGCCTTATAAACAGATTTTGTTCTATGAATATGTAAGATATGTGATGTAGTATGTATAGATTATACAACTAAGATAGACGTTTATGTATGTGTTTAAACTTACATATTATGTTTGAGTATATGTAACTAATGAATATCCTATATGCATAACTTTATTATGTTAGGATTGGAAAAGTGTTGATAAGATATACTTTGGTAAACTACGCTTGAGGCAAGTACTCGAACCCTACTCTTTATTGAGCATTTCTTGAATTTGTATTATTATTGATCGTATAAGTAAATCTTTGAAAGTATAGTTCATATATTTTGACTTAAATACTTCGTAAGTTTAGAAATGAAATTGGTTTCAAACCTTGATTTCGAACAATAATTGTTCATATATATTATGAAAGAAAACTTTCTAAGCCATTGCTTCGGCTAGACTATTGATATTTGATCCAAAGCTATCCAAACCAAATTAACTTGGTGCAGACTCTTATAACAGAGATGAATAACCCTCTTGATAGGGGAATTATATATTTGTCGGGAAACCGACGTGCGCACATGAGAACAATTTAATGTTATGCATGACATAGGGTACTTTAGGCGGATCAGCTGTTGTACTCGTTTTGTAGAATTATCAGTTTATTACTGTTAATTCTAGGAGAAGTTTATAGTCCTTAGTGACTACTCAGTATTCATTACTTTGAAATTTTGATTTAATTAATCGTTGAATATTATTGATATCTTCTGTCCTTAGCGACTATGTGACGCCCCCAAAACAGGTATACATCACCCATCTTGAGTCGCCAAATGCATGGTACAAAATTCAAATACAACTTAATTATACAACAGTCATGTAAAATACGACAAAACATAATCTAAGAGTTTTAATAAGAATATTGTCATCAAGACAATATCCACACTCAATGGAGTCCTCACTACATTTATTGTCACACTATTTAACAGAATAGTGAGGACTACTAATGCTATCATCTGGAAAGTCACTCCGTTCCCTGACTAGTCCCGTCTACGTTCTCATTTCCTGAAGAGAACAGTGAAAGAAAGGGTGAGCTCAATTAGCCCAGTAAGAAATATTATGACTAAGATAATGCAGAATAAATTATCATTAGCCTTCAACAATGTTAAACTGATAGAATATAATAGACAACAAGTTTAACTGCAGTGGAACAAGCAATCCATTAGAAGAGTCAAGTATAGTATAAAATCTACTATCTTCTATGATTTAAAAAGTTTTTCATCAACTTTATCGCCGAGACTCAGCTTAATAAATAAAATAGAATCATGCCTGCATCACGGCTAAGGATATTCATGTAATCATCAATGGTCATGATTATACCGAATTATCCCTGGTCATAATCATACCAATAACTGTCCATCAATGACCTACAGGCCCATGAGGACTTTTACCACATCATTCGTCACATTACGATCATGATTACACTGAATAATCCCTGGTCATAATCATACCAAGTCCATCTATGCACGTAAGCCAAAGATGACTTTAATCCCAATATAAGCATGAGGATAATGACAATGACATAATAATTCAATAAAACAAGTTCAAGGATAAATTTTAAAGATTTATAATTTTAATTTATCCAGAAATCAATAACGTTCAAATTGTCAACATGATACTTCCTTGTGAAGTAAAATTCAAGAATGCTCAAAAAGAATATTTCCATGAAATGATACTGGATGAAGCGCAAATATCAAGGATATTCCACTAATTTTATGGAGTATAGAAGCCAAAACTTTTACCAATTGAGTATAATAAAATATATGAAACCGCAAATGGATTCTTGCCCGCCATGCGGTAATCCACGTAGACAGATCATTTCCATAATTTAATAAGGAATGAATACGAATGATCATTCACTATGCATGCGGTAATCCACATAGACATGTTATTCCAACAGAATAATAAAGAATGGAATAACAGAAGAATTCACCAGCGTCGTAATCAAATGCAGATGATGAGGTTATTCCAACAGAATAATAAAGAATGGAACCAAGTCATGTGTAACCCGCACAGACAGGATATTCCAATAGAATAAAAACGAATTGAACCAGGTCACGCGTAACCCGCACAGACAGGATATTTCAATAGAATAAAAAAAATGGAATAACAATAGAATTCACCAGGCATGCGATAGACCGCACAAACAGGTTATTCCAACAGAATAATAAAGAATGGAATAACAGAAGAATTTCGCCATATATGCGGTACTTCGTATAGACAGGTTATTCCAATATAATAATAAAGAATGGAATAACAACCTATATGAGTATTGAAAGAAAATAACTCTCTTCATGAATACGAAAGAATAATACCCATTACCTTAGAAGAAGACTTGATACTGGAATAGTGAGGTAGCAGACTTCTCTTCTTCTTTCTCTCTATAATTTATCTCTATAATAATTGCTCTATAGCTTTAGTAAATTGGTGAGAAATGATGGAAGAATGAGCTTCTATTTATAGAAAAATATAGTTTCGATAATTGCACGTTTTGGGGCTCAAAATATTACTGTATAATACCTTCCTATTTTTCTTCATTTTTAATTTAGTCCTGCAAGTATTATCAAACTTGCACCACCTCCCCTAAGAGTAAATAATGTTAATTAATAGTTCATTCATGTGACTTAATACTATAATCATGTGAAAATATTTATTATAGTATAGTACCTTAAACTATACCTCCATTTTTAACTTAGTCATGCAAGTATTATCAATCTTGCACCACCTCCCCTAATAGTACAAGAATGTGAATCAATAGTACACACATGTAAACAAATAGTTATAATCATGTGAATTAATAGCAATTAATTGCTCATTTATCAGGTTAATTACCCGATTGGTAAACATAACCTCCAGACATCAATTATTATCGAAATAAATGTTGATTTTCACTAACACTAATAATTCTAACCCAATGGAACTATCCATTTCATCTTTAATCAACGCGAACTTTTTCATCATTAATATTATAATTCAGAATATTTAACAATCAGGTCATTCCCAGGAAATAGGGGGCTTTCCAATAAGAATTTCTCCTTATTGGCGCGCAATTAGGTGACCAAACCTCTCCTTAACAGAACTTCTAGACTTTGTCAATATTGCAAATAATAATATGAATAACTTTGCCGTCTCAATTATTGATTTAATAATAATAAATATTATACATATGATACTGTGACAATAATTGAATCAATAATATGAGAGATATGATGCAACAATTATTGTAGCAATAATTGAGTATAACTGAGTGACTTCTCACGTAAGAATCAATAATCAATACCGTGTGCTACTATGCAATCACGTGTATTACTATACTTTTACTACCGGGTAGTTCAACAGTTTAACGGTAACACTTTCACCGTTATTTTTAAAAAATGATAATTCAGTCGTTTCTAACTACGACAATACTTCTGTTGTGGAGTCCATCAATGATTGTGCCGTCCTACGAATATTCCCTGTTAAAACAAATATTCCCCGACCAATCGAATATTATATAACCACTTGCTTACTTTGCAAAATTTGTAAATATTACCCACAACTATAACATTATATCAAATCCACACCATAATATTCAAAAATATATTTCGAGAAAATTATTCTTAATTCATAAAAGTTGGGGTCTTACAACTATTGTTGAGAATCATTGATACTTCTTGCTATCTTTGGACTATCGTTATTATTGTGCCCTTAAGAAATTTAAAACTACATTGAACACCCTTATTGCTATATTACTTGCTGGGCAAAATTGTTGCTCATCCTTGTTTATCTTAAAACTTTCAGTTAAGGTAAAACGTGGTGAAACCTCGGGCAAGGACAAGGGTAAAGAAAAGGCTTTGGAGTAGTTAGTTCTTTAGTACTAGGAGTGTATTATTATTCTGTTGAAGAACTTATTTATATTCAGATATGTTTAATTTAAGTTGTATTGTATTAGTAATAGTTGTGAGACTTTGGGACAAGAATAATTATGTTATAACAATGTAATTTATTCTATTATTCCATTGTGTGAGATTTTGAATTGTTATTAGAGTTAGCACATGACAACCAAATTAAAGACAAATGTGGTCTGAATTTGGGGGTGTCACAGGTTGGTATCAAAGTTGTAGTTATAAACCTTAGGAGCGAGAGTCCTTAGATTATAACTTATGAGAATTTAGAAGATAGAGAGGGATGAAACTCATGTATGGTTTTCCTAGTGAGAGAATTAGTGTGTTATGGAATATAACTTCATTATATACAATGAACTTATGTTTATTTAACATTGTAATGGAGTTGTTATTTGTTTTGTCTTATGTTGGTGGTTATAGGATGACTGGCATGGGAGGACCTAGGTGAGTAGTAGAGGAGGAGCCGTGTGATATACATGTTGTATTTGAGACACCATTGATAGTGGAGCCTATACCAGCAGTGGCCCTATCGATGACGATGACGAGGAGGAGGAGATGGAGCCATTACCTGAGGATTCTGATCCAGAGGAGGAGCTTGAGCCCATGGAGGATTTTGACGAGGCTACTTTGGAGGATTGGATGTTTGGGGAGTATGAGGAATAGATTCTGGAGTTAGGATGTAAAGTTGAGGAGTTAGAGGCTAAGGCTGGGAGAGAGAGGTTGAGTTCTAGAAATTGAAGGATGAGGACCATCAAAGAAAGTTAGTGATGTAAGAAATGGAGGTGGAGATTTCTCTTCGTAAGGAGGCAAGGATCCATATGGGAACTTTGTTTCATAGTTCGATGACTAGGAATGTAGAACTGGTAGGAAAGTTGAAAGAGATAGAACAGAGAGAGTTGAGCGAGAGGAAATAGAAGGAAGCACTCCGTACTCAGTTAGAGATGGAGGTGATGGATAGGATCCACTTCGAGGAGAATTGGAAGAAGCTAATGATCAGGCTAATAACTTAGAGGATGAGGTGAGATATAAAACAAGGAAGATGAACAAGATGAGCTATGCCTTGCGCACGGCCATGGAGAGGTTGATCAATGGGGTAAATCACTACCCAGCAGAGCTGTAATAGACCCGACACACCAAGCTGAGATTTGGTGGTGCACATTACTCAGAAGGAGTACTTGAGCGTTGTGGAGCGTGGAATGATAGATTGAGTCTAGGTGTTAAAATTTAGTAGTTATAGTATTTCATATATGTGATATATAATATGTTGTAATGAAATCTCAATCTTTTGTGTAAGATGTGAGATAGAAGTGAGCCCCAAACTTTTGAATAATGTTAAAGGGGTTGTATGATAGTGGTTGTCTCCGTCTTTTGTGATAATAGGGGATACATGTTGTCATTTATAGAAGTATGCTAGAGATAATCATGTAAATTAACGATTTGGCATATGAATATAAATGATCTTATTTCAGAAATGTGTTAAAAATTTTATTCTTATTTGAGAAATGTTTGAGTCATATAATAAGATAATAATAAAAATGAAAATTTTGTGATGTAGAAAAATGCCGCCCAGACGTAGAATAACTGCACCGGAAGAGACAGTTAATGATTAGAGAGGACCAGTAGATCCTATACAGAGGCTATTAGACTTGTTAGGAAAAGCTCTAAGGGGAGGAAATGAACCAATACCACCCATTCCCCAAGCAGCTCCAGTCACAAACTTTAAGGACTTTAGGAGTGTAGGACCTCCTGAATTCATAGGTACTACAAATCCTATTGTGGCTCAGATGTGGATCAAGGAAATGGAGAAAGCTTTCACCATCGCTCGTGTGGGTGAAGACTAGAAGATGGCATTTGCAACATATATGATGAGAGGCGAGGCAAACTACTGGTGGGAGGCGAATCGGCAGAGAGCAGGAGAAGGGATAGTAACTTAGGAGAGATTTAAGACTCTTTTCTTTGAGAATTACTTTGTGAAAGCATGAAAAATAGGATAGAGGTGAAGTTTTTTGAACTTAAGCAAAGAGATATGACGGTGGCGCAATACGCGGCCAAGTTCAATGAACTAACTCATTTTACAGAACACCAAGTAGTGAGTGAGGAGAGGAGAGCTAGGCGTTTTGAGCAAGGACTGAAGCCTTGGTTGTTTAACAAGGTGTTAGTTCTTCAGATCTCGATTCAGGAACAGAATCTATGATCACATGATTCCTAGGCTCACATGTGAAAGTAATATTTACAAAAGCTAAAACAAGAACTAGATTTGAATAAATCTAAAAACTATTTCAGCTTCATCGATTCAAGTTTAGTCACCATGAACCGGGTAAAGTGAGAAATAGCCAGATTGAGACAAATTTATCCCGCAACAAAAGCTAGAAAACAAATTAGATTAGAGTAAATCTAAGTATTCCAGCTTCAACGGTTCCAGTTTTGTCACCATGAACCGGTTAAAGAGAGAAATATCAAGATTTTGGCAAATCTAACCCGAATGCTAAAAAATAGTTATATATATAAGTTGTAAATATATATATATATATATATATATATATATATATATATATATATATATATAAACAATCAACCACGAGGTGAACTCTAAAGCGAGAACTTGAAAATTAAATATATATATATATAAGTAGTAAAAAGCCAAGAAGTGAACTCCAGGCTAGACAGAAATGTAAATATATATATATATATATATATATATATATATATATATATATCCTACAGTGGGCTGCCTAGAAGACTTCAGATAACTTTTGACTCCTGAAAACTCAGTTTCCACCGGTTAAATTTTAGTATTTAACAAAACACGAGCTTACAATTGTTTAGAAAGAAGAATCACTCAGTTTAGAGCACTCTAAATGTGTTTATGAACTGAAATGGACGGAGTTCTCTCGCTCTCTTTTTTTCAAATGGCCAGCCCAAGGCCTTGATTTATAGAACTGATGGTCTAGGATCTATCTGCGGTACGCTTGAGTTGCTCCTAGCCGTACGCAGTCCGTCTATCTCGAGTACGTGCACTCAATGTAACGTTGTCTTCTTGAACCTTCATAACTTTCAATTTGGGCATCCGATTGAGGCGTGATGTACATTCTGGAATGATGCTATCGAGAGCTACACAATGACATGGGATAAGAGGTTGTACGAAGATGGGAAGATGGGCCCATGACCAGATCTTCAAGTCTTCAAATTCTATCTAGTGTGTTATCTTGTGTAGTAGTCACTCGGGATTTTGAGCTATGGTTCTTGTGGGACACTTCGGTATGAAATATGGGTTGAAATGATATTGAGATGATGTGAATATAGTATAGATGTGGCAAAATGATGATTTTACCCTTCACCAGGGTTATCTCTGGCTTTGCATATATGTAGCAGTCGTTTCTCAGGGTTATCTCTTAGAGTGGGCCGCTATAGGTGCTGAATGTCCTCAGGGTTGTTTCTAAGGGATGTTTGACCTCCCTGGGTTATCTCTGGGGTTGGAACTATATGCCTCGGGGTTGTCTCCAAGGTTGGAACTGACTTCTCTAGGGTTACTTCCAGAACTGAAACTACATCCCTCGGGGTTATATCCGAGGTTGGAACTGAATCTCCTAGGGTTGTCTCCGGGTTTGAGCTGATTTGACTTCCAAGGTTATCTCTAGAAGACAATTTTGCCATCTTGGAAGGTTAGTAATAGGAATGCAAAATTTTGATTGTCTATAAATGCCTCTCTTTATCATATTCATGCAATTCATTGGCATGGATAGGATAAAGAACACTAGACACTTGAAATAAGAAAAGATAATTATGATGCAGTGTAATGCAGCATGATGCAAATGTTATGATGAGTATGAGAAATGGAGGCTGCTCCATGAATGAGGCCCGAGGATGTTGACATTAGGGTTATCACAAAAGTCATTAACCCTCATCGCCGACTTTCCACCACATATGTCCTTCTTATATACAAGAATCACTTGGGGAATTATGTCCAAACTGATGAAGATTTGAATAACAAATTCCATCATCGGTCCTCCCCAATGAGGATGGTTTTCCCTAGTTTATATCGATAGGTCTTTCAAGTGCTTTGTTGGAGTTACTGCCAACAATTTGTGTTGTCAGGGCTGCCTGACCTTCATTGAAATGTCATTTAATGCCTACCATCTTCGAACCATCTCCGATGCTTCATTGGATTTACTTGCCAACGGCTAAAACTTCAAGGCTGCTTGACCTTCGTTGAAATGTACTTCAACGATTGTGATCATCGGCCCACCTCCGATGCTTCACTAGATTTACATGCCAACGGCTGAATAACGTCAGGGTTGCCTGACCTTCGCTGAAATGTGCTTCAATGGTGAGTATCATTGGACCACCTCCGATTCTTTACTGGATTTAACTGCCAACGACTGAATAATGTCAAGGTTGCATGACCATCGTTGAAATGTCCTCCAAAGGATTAGATCACCGGACCACCTCCAATGATTCATTGAATTTACTTGCTAACGGCTGGATAATGTCAAGACTGTTTGACCCTCTTGAATTGTACTTCAATGGTTGATGTATGAAATCTCCGCTGGGGAGAAACTTTTAATGTAATATATGTTTGTGATTGGAGTTAAGACTCCAAGTTGATGGCATCAGACATTGGTGAGGTATTGCCAAAGTTAGCCTACAACAACTATGATCATTAGCTTTGTGAACCTTGTAATTGTGCGAATACCAATGATTGGTGTGTAGACCTGCAGTTTGGTATCTAAAAATCAGGATTTTAGGCTTTTCCTCTTAATCGCGTAGCGTCTTTTTTCCTGATTTAACTTTTAAGCTTGTGGGACCTCCTTTACAACTTAAATTAGATCGAGCTGGAGGGGGTGGGGACCACCTGGGATAGCCATGTCTTACTCCTTTCAGCCAGCGGAGTGTAAAGACGGTGCTTCTTGGTTGGTTTTCTTATCAGGGATCAAGGATCTAATTGATATTCTGCCATTTTCAAGGCTTAGTTCTCCCTACAACTTCGTTACTCATGCATTTGGCATGGATTATCATCATGTGGTTGATTTGAGGGGTGTGACACCCCCAAATCCGGGTACTTCGATTCCACGGGATTTGGTGTTCACTGTACAAATATCATCTATCTATCTACCCATAATAAAAGAAAACCATGCAATAGATAGAAATAAAATCTTCCCCTTAAGGGGTTACAACATCTGGATAATAATACAGTCCCAGGTTACTCTAACCTTAAATCATCTTTGCGGAAACATAAATAATTAAGTCTTAAGTAACATCAATTCTAATTATCATTACATAACAACATAAGTAATCAATCTTCATTACTTGTTAAGCTTGCCCTTGTCTTTACTAGTGGAAGGTTTGTCTGCTCTTTCGTTCTTAACTGCAATGTTATTATTACGCAAGAGCGAGCATGATTGCCCACAAAAAAAATAATGAAATAACAATGTATAATAACATGCGAGGGAATCAAAGACTTCTAAAATAAAAGCTCAATTTTTGAATCAAGAATGAATAACAAGAATCAAAAGATTTCTGAGGGTCATGAGACCTTGAACTATGTCCTAGGTCATCAAGGGTTATACTTGAAACCTTTAACAGTCATAAGACTATGGACCATTCTACTCGTACTTAGGGAGATCAGCCCTTAGTACCATACTCTGCACAATATCTTAACGCTAACGCATAAGTAAATCCCTTTGCAAGTTTGTTCATCTCAGTTTGACATTCGAGTCCGCACCAAAGGAAGTTTGGTTTGGATAATTCAATAAGGGTTCTTAAACTTAGAACGTTCATCAACTATGGACTAGTCGAATCAATAAGGTTCACTAGTCTAACAAGGTTCAACAATAATGATATTCAAATTGAATAATAATCTCAAGAAGTATACAATAGAACAAATATTGTATAACAATTTTATACTTTGAAAGGATAATAAATCTTTAATATAACAATTCGAACTTGAATAATAGTAATGAGAATTTACTCAAGGTAAATAATAAACTTGAACAATGATAACAAGTAGGGGTAGGAAACTTGCCTCGTGCATAGATTACACTTTAATTAAACTCGTTCTTTGATTTAAATCCTACATATCATTTATGTGACGAACGAGATTTTTGTAATTTTATTCTTAATATTTATTGAAGTAAATAAATATTTTTGATGATTTAATTATTAGATTAAATAATTAATTGATGCAAATGTGAGTGATTAATTTAATTATATGTGTCACGTTTATTATATTAATGTAGAGGATATTTATTATTCAAGTATGTAATTATGTAACCTTATTGAATTAAAAGAAATATTTAATAAGCCTAAATGTTATTTAATTAATGTAATAATTTGTTGGAGATTTAATAATTTGATATAATTAATTAATGAGAAAATTAATTATATGACTATGTGTAAGATATTTGAATTGGGTGTGACATGATTTAAACTATATTATAAAGCTTTTATTAAATTAAATGACTTTGAATCAATTAAGGGTTGCGAAACAAGGCCCTAGTAGTGGTTGGATGCAGTTACCCATGACTAGGTTAACTGACCATAATGCGCCAGTTCTTCTTACGACGTCTTCTCCATTCCTTATTGTTTCTAAGTCTGGAAAAAACAGAGAAGGAGAGAGTTTGAGAAATTGTCAGAGAGAAATATTGAGATTGAGAGAAATTGTGAGTGTGTAGTTAACAATTATTGTGAAAGGATCATCATTGATCACCACTTCTAAATTATACTCTGGGTACTTCTCCTTCCCAAATTCTATTTCACGTTGTTTAGTTTTTATAAAAATTGGCTTTCATAGTTTTGATTTAAACCTCTGTAATTGGGATAGGAGTAATGATTATGGGTTGTATATGTATTATGTCATATCACATCATATTTGATTATATTTATTATGTAGACCATATCATCAGTATCATAAAACATGTCATTATAAAATGACTTGTTATTTCAAAATTTATAGAGTTTGGGTTTTGGCCATATGGCCTTATACATGATATTTCATGTGTTGATCGTATATTATCCCTAAATTTTACACTCGTATGTTGTTATGCATGTTGATACGAAGAGACCAAAGTTTAAATAAATGGATTCGGTGTTATAACAAATCCGTAGTGACAATTTTCATGTTTTATTTTCAAAACCTTCAAGAATATCAAAGTCAGTGACATTGCATGCTTAAACTCTGTGATTATGTGTTTTAATGGGTGAAAATCACTTAATAAATGTTGGGTAATTATTATATATGAATTCTAACATGTGGGTATGATTAAATTCGTGTAGTGATAATTTAATTGGAATTTTTTTGGTTGAGTTCTGCAATTTTCGCGAATTACGTGAGCAGTTTCGATTCGCCGCATCACATTGCCATGATCAACGCTTAAGGCCATGGCATATGGCAGCCATCAAGACAGCATAATGCCACAAGCATGCCCTTGCCACCATGAAGATGCTAAGACCTAGTATAAATGTGGAGCCGCAGCGCCACCCTGCAGAATGGTCCAGAAATGTAATTTTTAAAGTGTTAAGTCTAGCAATGTATTGTTAACTTAATGTAATGAACATGTAAACATATGTTAGAAGTATAATGAGATGTAAAATAGATGTTTAACATGTAAATAACATAATTGCATTATTGATCGAATTATTGATTTCATAATTAACTTGTTATTTGTGAAGTGATATTATGTGACAATAAATGTGATAATTTGACTAAGTATAGTCATAACCAAAGTTTAGACAAAAGAATAATCGTTGATGATTAGTTAAGTTATAATTAACTAGTATTGTGAATGTGAATGGTATGTAGGATTAAATTCAAAGAACGTGCTTAGTTAAAGTGTAATCTACGAACGAGGCAAGTTTTCTACCCCTACTTGTCATTATTGTTCAAGTTTATTATTTACCTCGAGTAAATTATCATTACTATTATTCAAGTTCAAATGTTATATTAAAGATTGATTATCTTTTCAAAGCATAATTTAGTTATACAATAATTGTCCTATTGTATACTTCTTGAGATTATTATTCAAATTGAATATCATTATTGTTGAACCTTATTAGACTAGTGAAACTTATTGATTCAACTAGTCCTTAGTTGATGAACGTTCTAAATTTTAGAACCCTTATTGAATTATCCAAACCAAACTTCGTTTGGTACGGACTCGAATGTCAAACTGAGATGAACAACATTGCTAAGGGATTTGCTTATGCGTTAGCGTTAAGATATTGTGCACAGTATGGTACTAAGGGTTGATCCACCTAAGTAAGAGTAGAAAGGTCCATAGCCTTATGACTGTTAAAGGTTTCAAGTATAACCCTTGATAACCTAGGACATAGTTCAAGGTCTTATGACCCTCAGAAATCTTTTGATTCTTGTTATTCATTTTTGATTCAAAAGTTAAGCTTTTATTCAGATGTCTTTGATTTACTCGCATGTTATTATATTGTTATTTCATCGTTATACTTGTGGGCAATAGTGCTCACTCTTGCTTAATAATAACATTGCAGTTAAGAACGAAAGAACCGATGAACCTTCCACTAGTAAAGGCAAGGGCAAAGTTAGCAAGTGATGAAGACTTGTTATTTTATTTGATGATGTATTTATGTTAGACTTGAGTTAATGATGTTGTTTAAGACTTATTGTTTATATTTCCGCACGGATGTTTAAGGTTAGTTTAACCTGGGATTATGTTTATGATTCAGATGTTGTAACCCTATAAAGGGAAGATTTTATTTCTATTTATTGCATGGTTTGCATTTATTATGGGTAGATAAATAGATGATATTTGTACAGTGAACACCAAATCCCGTGGAATCGAAGTACCCAGATTTGGGGGTGTCACAATTTACATTCATAACTCTAGTTAATTATAATGTAATTAACCATCATAAATTCATTCTTTTGTCTAAACTTTGGTTATGACTATACTTAGTCAAATATCACACTTATGGTCACATAATAACACTTAATGAATAATAAGCTACTTATGTATTTCATAATTCAATCCACTTCCAATTATGTTATTTATATGTTAAGTATCTATTTTAATATCTCATTATACTTCTAACATATCTCTATTTTCTTTAAATCAAGTTGCGATCACATTGCTAGACTTGAACATTAAAATATTTCATTTCTGGACATTTTTGCGAGTGGTATGCTGGCCACTTTTTGTACTTGGTCTTGTATTTGCAACAACGTGGTGCTTGACTTGAGACACATGGCTGCAAGACACTGCTGTGCGGGACATAAGGCATGAGATCAAGGCATGCGGCTCGGTGAACGAAGCTGTTACGCATTCAGCGAAAATTGCAGAACACAGCCAAAAAAACTCCAATTAAATTTTACTACATGAATTTAATCATACCCACATGTTAGAATTCGTATATAAACATTACTCAACATCTATAGAATGATTTTAACCAATTAAAACACATAATTACAGAATTAAAATGTATAAATTTCACTGTTCTTTGTGTTCTTGAAGATTTTGAACAAAAACATAAAATTTTAACACTACGGATTCGTTATAACAGCGAATCCATTCATCCGCATTTTGAAAACTTGGCATACAACTTTTCCCTTCTCAATACTTGCAATGTTAATCTCAAATGCTCTTCATATTCTTTAAATCAAGTTGCTATCACATTGCTAGACTTGAACATTAAAATATTTCATTTCTGGACATTCTGCAAAGTAAGTGATGCCGTAGCTTTTACTTTGTACTTGGTCTTCGTGGTTGTGGCGTCGTATATACATGACTTGAGACTGACTACTGTTGTTAACTAGAACTAAAGCTTTTACGCAATTCGCGAAAATTTTGAACATAAAATTTTAACACTACGGATTCGTTATAACACCGAATCCGTTCATTTAAGGTTTGGTCTCTTCGTAACAACATGCATAATCAAATAAGAGTATAAATTTTACAAAACCATTTATGTTTGACACATTAAATTTACGTATAAGGGCCATTTGTCCAAAACCCAAACTCTGTAAATTTTGAAATAACAAGTCATCATATTACGAAACTTATGACATGGAATCATATAAAATATATATAAAACATGTTATACTACTCGAATTATTACATATAACCTTATAACCACACAAATGATTTACAGAATGTATGAAAGCCATTTTTTATAAAAACTAAATGACGTAACAATGAAAATTGGGTTGGAGAGAATTATCCAAAGCGTAGAGTGTAATGTAGGAGATGAATTGAAACCCTTCTCAAACTCTTCTTCAATCACACACTCAAAATTCTTAATTTTTCTCTCTGAATTCTCTCTGAGCTCTCAACTTAGCATATATGAAACACATAATACGCTAGAGGCGTATAAAAACTGACGTGATGATGGTCAGTTACCCAGTCATGGGTAACTGTTATTAACTTCTCTCAGGGCCTTGTTTGGCTAGCATAATAGATTTCAAAACTCCTTTAATTTAATAAAGCTTTATCATATAGTTTGAAAATATCACACTTCTTATAAAATAAATCCCATATTTTATTTAATTTACTTTAAATAAAATATAATAATTTCTCATAAATTCACATAGTCATATAATTAATTTCTCATTAATAACTAATGTCAAATTATTAAATCTCTAATTAATAAATAAATTAATTAAAATAACATTAGGCTTATTAAATATTTCTTTGAATATAATAAGCTCACATAATTAACTATATCGAATAATAAAATTCTCCACATTAATTTAATAAATGTAACACATATAATTAAATTAATCTACCACAATTTCATGAATTAATTATTTAATGTAATAATTAAATCATCGAAAATATTTATTTACTTCAATAAATATTAAAATTAAATTACAAAAATCTCGTTCGTCACAAGGGGTGTGACCACTTATCATCCACTGGATGTGATGGCACAATTTGACTAGTTTTAGGATGTTCATCCCTTTGATGAGGCATTGGGTCAACGTTTATCATCTTGGATTTTGTCAGCAGAGGATTGGTCTAGGGTTTATGCCTCTTGGGCCCAGTGTGAGAGGGCTAATTTTACTACTAGCCATCCAAGTTGTTCTACAGAGTATTCTGCATGGTTGGAGGCAGAGATTACATCGGCTAGGGTTGTATCCATAGAGCCGGGAATTTCTTCTGACAGTGGGGAGCCCATGGAGGACACTGATTCTCCCACTAAGGATGAGCCCAGTATTCCTGCTACTGTGACTCCACGTTCTGCAGAGTTTTTAGAGCTGAGTCTGCATCTGATGACATTTGAGATGGATCAAGCTAGAGCCTTGATGTTGACAGCTTTTTCTAGTAGAGATGTTGCTCTAGTTGAGAGAGATGACGCTTTAGCTCAGAGAGAAACTGATGTTGCTGAGCCGGACGAGGCTAGTTAATCTAGAGATGCTGTTGTTACAGAGCGGGATGGCGTTATATCTGCCCGGGATGCCACTATTACAGATAGTACGGCATTGAGGTCCTATATTGCTGATATTATTACAGAGATGAGCACATTCATTGATGATCATAGTGTCACCATACAGATGGTTGTAGATCTCTTGGCTCGCGTTGATAATATATGGCAGGGGCTCACAGAGTTACCCCCTTTTTCTTAGAGGGATGTCATATTGGATTTGATAGCGCTTATCAACTGGCTTGTAAATTAGCTTGGATTTAACTGCACAGACTAGCTTAGCCATTTTTTTCATGTGCATGACACATTGTATATGTCAAACATTATTATATGGCAAGAAAATATATTTTGATTCACTTCCCTTTTTCGTTATGCCTTGTTACTTGCTTGATATTTGCATGTTCTCCATGGCTTGTGATCTTGATATATTCTGAACTTCCCCATGATGGATGGATATTGAGATGTCTCAAGATCTTTCAAAATGGATTATTGATCTTTGTATTCCCTATCCTTTGGTGTCTTAGGACTGGTTTTTCTATGTGGTTATGGATACGATTGTGGCTTTCCTCTCTGAGGTTGACCGTCCCACAGATGGTCGCCGATACTCCTTTGTATTGGGGAGCCCAGGTAGTTCCATCTCTTATGGATTGTTGTTTCTCTTTGAGGACTCAACCGCAGCTTATATGGTCGTTGGTTCTCCCATTGGTGTTGGGAGACCAGGTAGTTCCATCCCTTTGGTCTAAGCCGATGAGGTGTGATTTGAAAGTTTGAAGGATGATATCAGTACCATTGATAAATTTTTCTGTTTTGGTAGGGGATGAGACCGAACCATGAATGGATGCCTACATAGTCCCATTGAGAAGGGAGAGATCAGGTCAGCATTGTTCAAACCTAGCGTGAAAAGGTTCAAAGTTGTAAGTAGAGAAAAAGATGTAGAGATATATTTTTTGTGTAGTTAGACCAGACCATGAAAATGGTTGCCTCCTTACTCCCATGTATTGGGGAGATCAGGTCTGCGTAGTTCACCCCTAGTGGGACAGACTGCAGATGTAAAACGTTTTATCCCTAGTAGGACAAACTGAAGGTGTGAAAAGTTTGATCCCTGGTGGGAAAAACTGAAGGTGTGAATGGTTTGATCCCTGGTGGAACAAACTGAAAGAGTGAGGATTGTATGTAGTGAGAAAGGTTTTGAAAACCTGAAGTGAAGGGATGGATCTAATGATCTAGAAATAGGTTGTTGGTTGGAAAGTATGTTTGTCCCTGATGTGACAAACTGATGTGATGAAAGGTTGTATGTAGTGAAAGGTTTTGAAAACCTGAATTGACTGGGAATCTAGTGATCCAAGACCAGGATGCTGGTTTGCAGGTAATTTCAGATATAGTACCATTTCATGGTGTCTGAGTTAATGAGTTGGCGAAATTCCTCGCCATCCATCTCTTGTAATCTTAGGGCTCCTCCTGTCAATACCTCTTTGATAACAAACAAGCCTTCCCAGTTTGGGGAAAATTTTCCTTTGGATTAATCTTGGTTATCAAGAACCTTCTTTAAGACCAACTCATGTTCTTTGAATGGCCATAGCCATACTTTCTTGTTGTACGATCGAGCAATCCTCTGTTTGTATAGCTGACCATGGAAGATGGCTGCGACCCACTTTTCATCTATTAGAGACAATTGGTGGTACCAATCTTGTAACCATTGGTCTTCATCCAGTTGAGTGTTTATCAACACTCGGAGGGATTCCATTTCCACCTCTATGGAGAGCACTACTTCCATGCCATATGTTAATGAGTAGGGGGTTGCCCCAGTGGAAGTGCGCATTGACGTTCGATAGGCTAATATAGTAAGAGGAAACAAGTCAGACAATCCTTTGTGATTGGCAGAAATCTTTTGCATGATCTTTCTGATATTCTTATTAGCCGCTTCAACATCACAATTCATCTTTGGACTATAGATGACGGAGTTGATATGTTTGATGTGGAATTTACTGCATAATTCCTCCATTATTTGGTTGTTGAGGTTTTTGGCATTGTCTGATACAATTACCTCTGGTTGTCCATATCGACAAATGACATTGTTTTTGATAAAAACCAATGATTATCTCTTTAGTAAGCCTAGGGGAAGATGTTGCTTCTCCCACTTGGTGAATTAATCGATCATGGTGAAGATAAACTGATTACCATTACTAGCTTTAGGCTCAATGGTCTCGATCACGTTCATTCCCCACATTGAGAAGGGCCAGGGCAAACTCATAACGTGGAGCTCCCTTGGAGGGGCGTGGATAACATTCCCATGAATTTGGCATTGCTAACATCTCTTGACGTGATCATCACAGTCAGCCTTGAGAGAGAGCCAATAATGCCCTATTCTTAGGATTTTCTTGATAAGCAGAGGGCCTCTCATGTGTGGGCCACATACTCTACCATGGATTTCATCCATGAGCCTCTGAGATTGGTCTTTTTCTAGACATATGAGATGTCCTAGTCCTACATCTCTTTTGTAGAGTGCATTTCCGCTTAGATAGAATTTCATGGCCATTCTATAGACCCACTTTCTTTCAGCTTGACTCGCCTCAGCGTGTATAGATCCATCTAGCAGATACTCTTTAATATCCTGATACCAAGGGTGTTGGATGGGAGGCAGCTCATCCGATACTTCTCAAATGTAGTTCCCATAGGCTGGAGCCTTTTGAAGGGAAAATGCGATGTTTGGCATGACTTCCTAATCAATTATGTTGATTAAGGAGGCCAAAGTTGCTAGTGCATCCGTAAAGTCATTCCTATTCCGAGGAATGTGGAGAAAGGATATTTCATTAAACTCCGAAGCCATCTAGATAACCTGCCGATGGTAAGGCAGCAAATGTAATTCGTTGGTGTGATAGATCTTAGTGGGTTGTCTGATTACCAGCTCAGAATCTCCAAAGACAGTTAATCGTCTCATGCCCATGGATTGGGCTAGTTTCAACCCCATGATACAACCTTCATACTCAACTGTGTTGTTGGTGCTGACAAACTGCAATTTGACGGCAATGGGATATTGCTCCCCCAAAATGGACACTAGAACTTCTCTAGCTCCAAAACCTTCCATGTTTACATCTCCATCAAAATACATCTTCCATAGTTGATGTGTATTATCTTGATGATGTTGTTGAACTGTCATTACCCCTTCATCGGGGAAATAGGTTTCCCAGGGTTTGAAATCCGTTGACGGTGCAGAGGCCAGTTGATCTGCAATTCCTTGACCTTTGATGAACTTCTGAGTAACGTAAATGATGTCAAATTGCTGTAGGATCAACTGCCATTTAGACAGTCGACAATTCAACATGGGTTTGTATAACACATACTTGAGAGGATCCACGCGGGATATGAGATGGGTTGTGTGACCATGGAGATAATGATATAATCTCATGGAAGCCCATGCTAAAGCACAATATATTTTCTCAATCAGAGTATACTTGTGTTCACTACTGCTGAATCTTTTGCTGAGGTAATAGATAGCTCTTTCTTGGCCTCTATCATCTTTCTGCACCAGCATGCAACCCTTAGCATTGTCATTGATTGACAGGTACATAAACAGGGACACAATCTTGTTAAGGAGGAAATAATGTAACGAATGAATTTATTGAGTTGTGATTTTGGGGACATAATACTTTTAAGGAAGGAAGGATGTAACGAACGAGAATTTTTATATAATTTTAAAAAAATATTTATTGAATTAAATAGATATTTTAATTGATTTATTTATTGAGATAAATAAATATTGATGAAATTACTATGCAATAATTTAGTTCAAATGTGTTATAATAATTAAATTAATGAATGATAATTTTATGATTTGAGGATTTAATTTAATTAGATAATAAAATTAAATGAATTATTAAATAATTATAATGTTGTTCTAATTTAATTTAATAATTAAATTAGAGATTTATTAGTTGTGGAATAAAAAATTAGAATTTATAATGGAAATTATAATTATAAGGCAAATGTTAATTTAAATTATAAATTTAATTAAATTAGTTGTAGAATGGGTGTGACATAAAGAACTATATAATATAAGTATTATAAAAATAAATAAAAGGGGGTGTATTAGTGTGCAAGCCAAACAAAGCCTTGTGGCTTTTGGTTCATTTAACAGCCGAGGACTTATGGCTTGATAAAACTGATAACCACGTTTATCAGTTTATTTGTGCACACAGTGTTTAGTTGGGGTATATTACGTGGTTTCCTAAGACTAAAAACAAGAGTTAGAGAAGAAGAACATAGAGATAGAGAAAAAATTGAGAGAAAATTGAGAAGTTGGAGAAGAGGAGTTTTTGGAAAAGTTTGCTATCATCTTTGCTAGTATAAACAAGGGATTAAAGGAATAATTTATTCCTAATTTCCAAGTTTCTGTAATTTTATTCTTTTTAATTGATTTTTGTTAGATTAGGGTTTAAAGTGTTGATTATATACATGTGTAATCTGATAGTTATCATATATAACCAATAGTTAGTGATCAAATTCGTTTAAATAGGTCGAAGAGGAGGAATTTGAGTTTTGGTTGTAGTATATGTGAATTATGGATGTCTTAGAGTTAAAGTTAGTTATGAATTCATGTTGTAAATTGAAGATTGATGATTAATTATGGTAGAACTCTGTGATACGAAATACACTAGTCAATTACAGGATAATTAATTATCCATCTTAGCCTTGCCTTTATCTCTCTTAAAACTCTCAGTTCGTTCGGCCTTAGCTGCAATCATTTAATTCAAGCAAGAAGTGAGCATAACTAGCTCAACAAGTCTAACAAAGGATGATATAAATACCACATCGAGAATTATATGATTATCTTCCATAACTGAACAAATAGTTAGAAAGTATTATGAAACATTGACTAACACTTCTCATTTTATAACAATGATTCGAAAGTATATATAATAGCTTTAGGAATTCTGAACCGGTCAAAAGACCATTACCATACTCTTTTCATTTTTATACATGAAAAGGACATCCCGGCACTAAGGTCGTGCATCCGGCATTACTTACAAGCACTTCTAGGTGATCAGCCTATAGTACTCTATGTTGATCAACATTCATCCGTTAAACGTATTTAAGTTTAAGTTTTGGCAACCTCGTGTGCCCATCGAATAATTAATGGATGAAAATACATTTGTTTGTTCATAGAACATCATAGTTGTTGTACAATGAGTGAAAGGTTAAATAAATTGTAAATCCTAAGTGTTGTGCAACCTATGGGATATGACTATGATGTTGTCCTGAAACTTTTGTAGTTCAATAAAGTAATGTAAATAGCAGTGATGCTATTGTTTTATGTTTCAAAAAGGTTATGAATAAATAAAAGTTGTTACTTTATTCAAAGTGTTATGTAATTATTTCTTTTGGAGGCAAGTTAAGTAGAAATTTCTTAAAAGAGTTGAATAATAATCTAATGAATGTATTTTAACAGAAAATGCCTCCCAGACGTCAACTACCACGACAGAGAACCACTGAAGGAACCAATAATGACAATGTTGATAGTAACCCTGTTCAACAACTAGTGACGCTACTTACAGGAGCGTTGCAGAATCAACCACAAAACCATGGTACAACGTTTAAGGATTTCAAAGCGGTTGGACCACCTGAGTTCCGTGGGTCCATGAATCCAGTCGAAGCACAAACCTGGATTATGGAGATAGAAAAGGTATTCGATGTCGCTAGGGTAGGGGATGATTAGAAAACTGCTTTCGCAACATTTATGTTAAAAGCATAAGCTAGTTATTGGTGGCAGGCCAATAAAAATCGTGAAGGGCCAGGAGTGATGACCTGTGATAGGTTCAAGGATTTGTTCTTCGAGACCTATTTTCCAGAGAGTTCGAAGAGTTAGTTAGAAGTGCAGTTTCTGGAATTAAAGTAGGGAACGATGACGGTATCTGAGTATGCCGCAAAATTCAACAAATTGGCGAGGTTTGCACCATATCAGGTCAGCACAATCGAGCATAAGGAGAAGAGATTTGAACAGGGACTGAAGCCCTGGCTATACAGTAGGGTTTCCCTGTTCCAATTGAAGACGTTTGCAGCAGTGATGGAGAAGGTAGTACTCACTAAAGGTGGAGGCGAGGCAGTGACAAAGTTCAATAAGGAACAAAAGAAGAAGAAGAATGAAAATGAGATTAATAATGGAGGTGGTAGCGGTGGAAACAACAACAAGAACAACAACAACAGTTTGAAGAGGAAGTGGAATGGAAACATGGGTGCTGGAAACCAGCAGGGTAACCAGCAAAACAAAAAGTTTGAAGCATGTGCGACATGCAGGAAATTTCACAAGGATGTGTGCTCGATGGGGAAATGAGTTTGCTTTAATTGTGGCCAGGAGGGTCACATCGCCCCAAATTGCACTCAACCAAAGAAGAATGCATGATTCACGTGCGGATCCATGGATCACTTTGCTCGCAAATGCCCTAAGAAGAAGGATGGAGTGACTACCAGAAGAAATAGAGGTAACAATGGAGGTACATGGGCCATTGCAGGACCTGCAGCATTAAACAAACCCAGAACCAGAACCTTCAACATGACTGTGTAAGATGTTGTGCAATCAAAAGATGTAGTGTTAGGTATTATCCTAATCAATGATATAAATGCTTATGTATTATTCGATTCGGGTGCTACTTGTTCGTTTATATCTGATGAATTTGCTAAGAGGTTAGAATTGCCTAGAGAAGAACTGAATTTTCCTTTGAACATAGAAATTGCGAATAAGGAAGTAATCCCTGTTAGATTCGTATACAAGAACTATAGGGTGAATATTAAGGAGAATAAATTGTTGGTAGATATGATTCCGATTAGACTTGGAGATTTTGATGTTATTTTAGGAATGGATTGGCTATTCAAATATGGAGCGGTAATTGATTGTCACAAGAAGTGTGTAAACCTTATGACTCCGTCAAAGGTAGTATTTTATGGTAGCCAGTCGCCTAGACAAATGAAATGTCTGACGACTATGCATGCCAAGAAATTGTTGAGTCAAGGCTGTGTGGGCTATTTAACTTACATAGTCGATACTCAGAAGAAGGGTGTGAAACTAGAAGAGATACCAGTGGTGAAGGAATTTGAAGATGTGTTTCCAGAGGATTTGCCAGGACTTTCGTCTGACAGAGAAATAGAGTTCGTGATCGACTTGGCGCCGGGAACAACACCAATATCGAAGGCCCCGTACAGAATGGCTCCGGTAGAAATGAAGGAACTGATGGTACTGTTGCAAGAGCTGCTGGACAAGAAATATACTCAACCAAGCGTATCGCCACGGGGAGCGCATGTTTTATTTGTGAAGAAGAAGGACGGATCAATGCGTCTTTGCATTGATTATAGGGAATTAAACAAGGTCACTATTAAGAACAGATACCCGTTCTAAGAATAGATGACTTGTTTGATCAGTTGAAGGGTGCTAAATACTTTTCGAAAATAGATTTGAGAAGTGGGTATCACCAATTGAAAGCGAGGAAGGAGGATATACCACGAACGACATTCAGAACTCGGTATGGACATTACGAGTTTCTGGTGATGTCTTTTGGTTTAACCAACGCCCCTGCTGCATTCATGGATTTGATGAATATGGTGTTTAAACCATTCTTAGACAAGTTTGTAGTGGTATTCATCGATGACATTCTAGTGTATTCCAAAACTCAAGAAGAACACGTGGAACACTTACATTTGACATTGGAAACACTAAGAAAGGAAAAGTTGTATGCAAAATTCTCTAAGTACGAATTTTGGCTAGATTGATATAGATGGGATTTCATTGAATCCATCAAAAGTGGAAGCTGTAATCAATTGGGAACAACCAAGAACACCGTCAGAAGTGAGGAGTTTCTTGGGACTGGCCGGTTATTATAGAAGATTTATTCAAGATTTTTCTAAGATAGTCACTCCGCTAACAAATTTGACAAGGAAATTTGTAAAATTCGTTTGACGGAGAAATATGAAAGAGTTTTCAAGATTTGAAGAAGAATCTAAGTGTGGCTTTTTGTGTTGACATTACCGGATAATACAATAAATTTTGTGGTGTATAGTGATGCCTCACACAAAGGGTTGGGTTGTGTTCTTATCGTGAGAGCGACATAGTTATTGCGTATGCATCAAAGACAATGAAGGATTATGAGAAAGGGTATCAGGACTCATGATTTGGACTTGGCTGCAGTTGTATTTGCTCTGAATATATATGGAGACACTATCTTTATGGAGAGAAATGTGAGATCTACACAGACCACAAAAGTCTGTAGTATATTTTCACTAAGAAGGATTTGAACATGCGTTAAAGAAGGTGGATGGAATTGATAAAAGATTATGAATGTGAGATCTTTTATCATCTGGGCAAAGCGAATGTGGTTGCAGATGCTTTAAGCAGGAATGGTCGGGAAAAGTTGATGCTGATAATAACTCAGGAGGAGCTCATTTCAGCAATGACAAAACTGGAGTTGGAAATCAAATTTCCAAAAGAATCTGACGAACAACTATTTCAGATAGAAGCTGGTCCAACTTTAGTGGACAAAGTGAAGGATGCTCAACTACAAGATGAAGACTATGGGAAAATCAAAGAGAATCTGATTGAGGGTAGTGATGTAAAATACAAGATCGATACCGAAGGACTACTACGGTTTGAGGAAAGAATCTGGGTTCCAGCAACACCAGAGCTAAAAGAAGAAATTTTGACCGAAGCTCGTAGCTCAAGATATTCAATTCATCCAGGAAGCACGAAAATGTATCAAGATTTGCGCCGATATTTTTGTGGCCGATTATGAAAAGTGACGTTGCAGAATGCATAGCGAAATGCTTGACATGTCAAAGCGTAAAAGACGAACATCAAAGACCCAGCGGATTACTTCAACCGTTGGAAATACCGGAATGGAAGTGGGAACACATCACGATGGATTTTGTGGTGGGTCTTCCAACTACTCACAGAGGATAGGATGCGATGCGATTTGGGTTATAGTGGATAGACTGACGAAATCAGCGCATTTTCTACCAATAAAGATTAGATTCAATCTTGATCAGTTGGCAAGATTGTTCATTAAAGAGATTGTTTTGAGGCATGGAGTGCCAGTATCAATTGTGTCCGATAGAGATCCGCGATTCACGTCAAATTTCTACAAGAGACTACAAGAATGCATGGGGACACAATTGCGAATGAGTACGGCTTATGATCCGCAAACAGATGGCCAAAATGAATGAACAATCCAAACATTGGAAGATATGCTAAGAACATGCATCATGGACTTTAAAGGAAGCTAGGAATAACATTTACCGTTGGTGTAATTTAATTATAACAACAGTTACCACGCGAGCGTCGACATGCTACCTTACGAGGCATTGTACGGCAGAAGGTGTAGGACTCCACTGTGCTGGGATGAAGTCGCTGAACGTCAACTGCTAGGACAAAAACTAGTGCAACAAACTGCAGACTTTGTCAAACTCATCAAGACAAGATTGGTAGCAACTCAAGACCAACAGAAGAAGTATGTTGATCAACACAGGAAAGATCGTGCATTTGACCAAGGAAGTTTTGTATTCCTAAAAGTTTCTCCTTGGAAGGGGAAAATTCATTTCGGTAAAAAGGGAAAGCTAAGCCCGAGGTTTATTGGACCCTTTGAAGTGCTGCGAAGAGCGGGAGAAGTGGCTTATGAGGTAGCTCTACCTCCAGAGTTGGAAAACATTCACAATGTTTTTTAAATTTTGGTGTTACGCCCATATAAACCCGACTACAAACACGTGATCGAGTAAGAACCGTTGCAGTTCGAGAAAAATTTATCTTATGAAGAGATTCCTATTCAGATAGTTGATAGAAAAGAACAGGTGCTCAGGAATAAAGTTATACCTTCTGTGAAGGTGATATGGAGGAACCACAACGCTGAAGAAGCTACGTGGGAACTCGAAGAGAAAATGTTGAAAGAGTACCCTGAGTTTTTTGTTTAATCTGTGTCTTCGATTCTGGGAACATAATCTTTGTAAGTAGGGAAGAATGTAACGAATGATTTGTTTGAGTTGTGATTCTAAGAACAGAATCCTTGTAAAGAGGGAATGATGTAACCTTCAAGAATTTTAAATTATAATATTAAATATTTATTGATTTATATAATTATTTAATGGATATGTTTATTGTTGAATAAATAATTGTTCAATTTGAGTTGATGTGGTTTAGTTAATTATTTGTTATATAAATAATTAAGGAGTTAAGAATATTAATTGTTATGAGATTATATACCAATTTAATTTAATAATTAAGTTAGAGAGCTAATAATGATTAAATGAATTATAATATTTTAATTGGAATTTGTGATTAAAATAAAGTGTTAATTGGTTGAATAAAATTATAATTATAAAAGAAATTATAATTATGTGATAATGATTTATATGTTAAAGTAATTTAATAGATTAATATTTGAATTGATTGATTATTTAAATTATTGGAAGTGTGACGAATAAACTTGCTATAAAGGAGTTATTAAAATAAATTAAAGGTGTTTAATTCAGTTTTGCCAAACAAAGCCTAATGTCTATTAAGTCTTTATTCTAATTGTGTTTTTCCAAACAAGGCATAAGGATTAATTGATTATATTTTAGTGGTTAGCTAAACAAGCCTCATGGCGTTTGATTTTAAAATAAAACATAATTGATATAAGTTATATCTATATTTATATTATATAATTAATATATATTATTACTATATACGTTATATTGTTCATACGTATATTAGAAGAGAGAAGAAGACTCAGTTGAAGAGTTTACAGAGAGAAAAGAAGAGATGAAGGAAGGCTAGAGAAATTGAGAAAAGAATTGAGGGAAAAGAAGCTTGATAATCAAAAGGATAACCATCTTCTTCTAACTCTAGGATATCATCTTCTTAATAAAGGTAAGAGCTCAATCTTTTTCTTTAAAAGTTTAGTTTTCCTCTTCCCAAAAAGTCTCTGTAAAATAATTGTAAAAGATGAATTGTTGATATGTATATAGTTTTGTATGATAACTATTTGTAAAAGGTTGTTTCATGAGTTTATATGTGATTATAGAGAAATTAAGTCATGTATGTATGCAATTTGTGAAGCAAACCATATTACAGTGTTTATATGAAAATTTATGAGTATAGCTTAATTTAAAATGAAATTAAGGTTTGATTAATTGTTAATATATATAAATTGACTATTGAATTTGATAGAGTATGTATAATCATAACCATGGTATTTTGAATTTACTTTTTTGATTGAAAAACAAAATCACAGTGTTGATTATCATTAAAATGTCAAAAATGGAGTTTTTGCCAAAAGCAATGAAATTGACTGTTGTAAAGTTGATAATTGTGTTGTTATATGTGTATAATCATGCTAGAGTCTTTACAATATGTTTATAGAAAGTCTTTGTATATATTACATGTAGTTAGTTTGTTAGATTAGAGCTTGTATGCCAATTTGGCTTTTTGTTCATCTTGTTGTTAGAGCTTGGTCGCCGAGTTACGGACTTTTGGCCGCACACACGCCCCAGATAGATACATGTTTCATATGCATGACCGCTGGCGCCACGCCGTATCACCAATCGTTGGCCTTGACTCATGTATGACACTGACTCCATACCGCATGACTCTAACCACATGATGTAAACTATGGCACCGCTTGTATGAAGTTAGCGAGAATGTTCTAATGATTTTAGTTTATTACGCAAAGTTTGAAAATAAATGTTATGTGTTAAGAATAGGAATGTTAAATGATGATTTCAGTAGTATTAAACTATGAATGAGCATGTTATCAAGGGTTAACTAGTATTAATATAGTTTGATTATGCGAATTGGTAATTTAACCTATATGATGTATATATTTGTTTATATAGATATAAAAGGTTGGTAATGACTAATTATGTCATGATGACATATATATAGGTTATTGAGATTCAAGTGGTAAGGGTTAGCTTATGCTAAAGGCAAGTTCTCTAACTCTACTTTTATAATTGTGCAAATATTTAAACTCTTTTGAGCAAGTTTTCTAACTTCGTACTTTCATTGAGTTAGTTGTTTGTGAAAGTTTTCTAACTCTAAAACTTCATTGTGCAAGTTCTATTTTGTTGAGTACATTATTGTTTTTAATTCAAATTTAATTATACAAGTGGCTAATTCTAAACTTTCGTAGAGCTAGATGGTTTATTATTGACAAAGCTCTTGTATCAAATTGTTTATAGGGATGCAAGTATTCTAAATCGTATATTTAGTATTGAGCAAGTTTCTTTTATATGTAACTTGTTATTTAGCATGCAAATCGTTATATTTTAATATTCTAGTGTTGAACAATTTTATCATTCAAATTACTATTCATTATGCATGCTTGGTATCCAATTATCAATAACATTTACTTAATATTGTTCAAAGAAAATTATGTTATGATTATTCAATGGTTATGCTATAAGATTATTTCTAAAGCATGATATTAATTTACAAATATCGATTCAGTTACGATTATTCCATAGCATACAGTTATTTCTTTTGTATTCAACTAATCCTTAGTTGATGACCGTTGAATTCTAAATTACCATGTAATGTATCCAAACCAAACTTACTTTGGTGCGGACTTGTACTCTAAATATTGAGATGAACAACTCTTTTATTAGAGGTTTACGCTTAGCGTTGAAATGGTTGTGCACAATACATTGTATGAAGGGTTGATCCCCCTAAGTACGTGGAGTCCTTATAGTCTTATGACTGTTAAAGTTAAAGTTAAAAGATTACTTATAATTGTGGACTTGATTCGTGGTCATTAGACCTTCAGTAGTATTTTTAAAAATGTTAATAGAACCTATCATTCAGTTCTATTGAGCCTATTTCTGGCAAATGTTGTAATGTTGTAAAGTTATTCATTCTTATTTCAAGTGAGCCTTGTTTGCTCACTCTTGCATATTAAATACTTATTGCAGCTAAGGTTGAGAAGGTCAATGAACCTACTACTAGCAAATGAAAGGAAAAAATGTACAAGTGATGAAGACTTGTAATTTTATTTTATCGTATAGACTTTTGAATGATGTAATAACTTAATTTTCGCATTTGAATGATTGTAATTAAAGGTTAGATAACCTGGGAGATTTTTATTTAAGTTTAATCCTGTATGGGCGGGTTTTTATTATTCAATTTTATTATGATTGGGTAGTTAGAAATAAATGTTTTGATTAAGTGAACACCAAATCTTGAGGAAATTAATTACCAGGATTTGGGGGTGTCACAACTCTTGAATACCCTATCTCACGTGCTGGAATTGAAAACCGAAGTTTTAAAGTAACACGACAACTTTTGACTACTAATCCGAGATTTCTACATTTTCGACGTTTAACGTTTATTTTCGTATAATTTGACATAACTTCGTTACTCGTGTTCTATATGCCAAATCAAATGGAACACTCCATTGATTCATCATCTACATCCTAAGCAAGCAAAATTCATATACCTTATCTAAGACGGTTTTCAATTTGTCCATCAACAACCAAGTTCACGTCCAAAGATTTTTACGGTTTAAACTTACGTAAACTCTTATGATTTTTACTTAAACATGACTTATCAATGTTTTCATTATTAATAGCCATCCTTATTCCTCGTCAATAGACATGCTCCACCAAACTACGATTCTCTATGAGAAAGAAATCAAAAAAGGTCGAAGACTATCGTTTACGAAATATTACCTTTATCGTTCTTTCGCGTTCTTGACTAAATGTATATGGTTTGCTTGGAAGTAGCTTGATTACTTGTTTCAAGCTCTTTCTCTCTCTCAATATATGTTAGCTAATATTTTCAAACTACCAAATGAACTAGCCAAGCTCCTTATTTATAGGAACTCAAATGGAGGGTATAATGGACATTTGGTCACCTCCTTACTATTCCCACCTCCATAACAACTTAGCCACCAAGTAATCACTTTACCTAGTGGCCAAGTGGCCGTCCCACATGTCCATTGGTCTTCCCATGGGTTGCCCCATGGGTTTTACCCATCCCGTGACCCTCTGGTTTGATCCGCAGTTCAGTTTCTTGGATTGGGCTTGTATAAACTTAACATTGGGCCTTAACTTGGGCTTGATTACATATTTCATTGGGCTTGCTATAAATCCAAGTCCCATTGGATTGTACAAAGTCCTTAACTCAAAATCCTATAAGAACTAATCGTATTCTACGCGTATAACTCACATATTCTTTCTGTTTAGTATTCATACGATATTCATATTATACGTCGTAAAGTTATTCATACTATACTCATATATCATGAGTATAATACTTCTAATCAATATACACATTACATTTTCTTCTCAGAAATCACTTTGACTAACCTTTAGGTTTTAAGTCCGCAGGCGAAAACTTCGTTTGTCATAACTGAAATATTATTGGATATTCCATTCCATCTTTATATTCTATCATTACTCGTTTCTCGGAATTTCAAACCAAATCTCCGAGTGACATCGGATGAATAGTGTTTTTACAGAAAATTCTCGGAAAACACTTATTTTTATCTTGATAATTCAAAACAATTAACAAGAATACTAACCACATCCACACATTATAGGTCATAGAATGACCTTCAAATATCTTACTCACATAATTAATCAATTAAATTCATTTAATCCACATAATAAAAAAAATTTAATTCATTAAAGATCTGATTTTCTCGGGCGTTACATTCTCCCCCCTTATAAGGATTCTGTCCCCAGAATCTCACTATAATTACATAAACAAATGAGGAAACTTTTCCTTCATTTTATTCTCGAGCTCCTACATTGCTTCTTCGGCATCGTGGTTACTCCAAATTAAATTTACTGAAGGTATTATATTATTTCTTAAGACTTGTTCATTCCTATCAACAATCTGAATCGGAAGTTCTTCATACGTTAAGTATTTTTCTACTTGAATAGATTCATATTCTATTACGCGCTTTTAGTCCGATTTATAGGGACGCAACACTAACACGTGAAACACATTGTGTATTCTTTCCATCTCGGTAGGTAAAGCTATTTCATAGGCTACTTCTCTTACCCTTCTTAAAATTTCAAAAGGTTCTACAAACCTTGGACTTAACTTCCCTTTCTTTCTAGAATGTATCTTCCCTTTCCGAGGTGATACTTTCAGAAAGAAAAATCAACCTACTTCAAACTCCCTCTTCTCTCGATGAGGATCTTCAAACTTCTTTTGTCTATATTGAGCCGCTACCAATTGGGTTTGTATTAGCTTAACCATGTCTGCCGTTTGTTATATCATCTCCGGTCCCAACATTCGACGTTCACCTACTTCATCCTAACAAAGTGGTGTCCTGCACTTCCTCCCAAACAACGCTTCGTAATGCGGCATGCCTATACTAGCGTGAAAACTATTGTTGTAAGAGAATTCCACCAAAGGCAGATGTTCGTCCCAACTCCCCTTGAAATCCATAACGAAAGATTTTAACATATCTTCTAGCGTTTGAATTGTCCGTTCACTTTGTCCTTTCGTCTGTGCATGATACATCATACTCAATCTCAACTGCGTTCCCATTTTATCTTATAAACTCCTCTAAAAGTTTGACGTGAATCATGGATCATGATCGGACACAATCGAAACATGTACCCCATGCCTAGAAATAATTTCCTTGACAAAAAGCTTAGCTAACTGCTCTAGGTTATACCTAACTCCTATTGGAAGAAAGTGAGCCGATTTGGTTAACCGATCCACTTTCACCCAAATAACATTGTATCCTTTTCTCGTTGTTGGAAGTCCCACCACAAAGTCCATGGTGATATGCTCCCATTTTCATTTTGGAATCTCTAGTGAATGCAATAACCTACTTGGTCGTGGGTGTTCAGCCTTAACTTTCTGACAAGTTAAGCACTTACTAACGTATTATGTGATTTCCCTCTTCATGTTTAGCCACCAAAAGTTCTGACGAAGGTCTTGATACATCTTACTACTACCAGGATTTATCGAGAACCTCAAACTATGAGCCTCACACATAATCTCTTCTTTTTAATAAGAATTATTTGGAACCCAAATTCTTCCTTCAAAATGAAGTAAACCTTCATTATCAAGGTTATACTTAGTCTTCACGTCATCGTTCATTATCTTTTTCATTCGCTCGCATTCTTCAGTACCTATTTGTACTTCATTAACCCGTTCCACTATCGTTGGTCGAGTTTCCATTAAAAATAATATTTCCACTGTTTCACTTGGTAACTTAACTTTTAGCTCCATTCTTACCATCTACGTTATTAACTCATTCTGAGCCGTTAACATTGATAGCTTTTCCCTACCCTTCCGACTTAATGCATCGACTACTACGTTTGCCTTCCCTAGATGATATAAGATATCATAATAAAAATCTTTTTTCAACTATAACCACCTCTTCTGCCCCATATTCAACTCATTATGTGTGAAGATATATTTCAGACTTTTGTGGTCCGTATAAATCTCACACTTCTCCCCGTATAAATAATGTCTCCATATTTTTAAGGCAAAGACTACAACTGCAAATTTTAGGTAATAAGTAGGATAAACCTTCTCATAATCATTTATCTAGCGTGACGCGTACGCAATGACATTGCCATGCTGCATGAGCACGCAACCGAGTCCTCTATGCGAAGCATCGCTTTAAACTACACAATTCCCTTTATCATCTGGTAAGGATAATACAGGTGCCTCACTTAACCTCCTTTTTAATTATTGAAAACTATTTTCACACTTTTCTGTCCACACATACTTTATTGACTTCCTTGTTAGATTCGTGAACGGAGTAGCTATTTTAGAAAAATCCTGAATGAACCTTTTATAGTATCCCGCTAACCCCAAAAAACTCTGAACCTCGATTGGCGTTTCCAGTCTCCCCCACTCATTTACTGCTTCCACCTTCACTGGATCTACGGATATACCATCTTTATCTATAACATGTCCTAAAAACTGCACTCGTTCAAGCCAAAATTCACACTTAGTGAATTTCGCATACAACTTCTCTCTCCATAGTGTTTCCAACACTATTCTTAAATGTTCAACATGATCTTCTGGCGTCTTAGAATAAACTAGTATATCATCAATGAACACTACCACTAATTTGTCCAAATACTATTTGAACACTCTGTTCATCATATCCATGAATGCGGTTAGCGCATTCATCAATCCAAACGACATAACCAAAAACTCGTAATGACCATAACGAGTTCTGAATGCCATCTTAGGTACATCCTCCTTCCTTGCTTTCAGCTAATGATACCCCGTATGTAAATCTATCTTAGAAAAATACTTTGCCTCTTTCAACTGATCGAATAAATCATTGATCCTGGGAAACGGGTATTTATTCTTAATCGTTCACTTGTTTAACTCTCGATAGTCGATACAAAGTCGTAACGACCCATCCTTCCTCTTTACAAACAATATCGGCGCTCCCCACGGAGACCCACTCGGTTGAATGTACTTCCTATCTAATAGTTCCTGTAATTGAACCATTAACTCCTTCATCTCTACTGGCGCCATCCTATATGGTGCCATTGAAATTGGTGTCGTACCCGACAACAAATCAATCACAAATTTGACCTCCCTATCCAGCGGAATACCAGGTAACTCTGTAACGACCGAGAAATTCGGATCTTATTGTAAAATAATTGTATTAAATTAAATAATAATAAAATCATATTTCATGTGTTATCAAGATGGTTGTCATTGTATAACCTATTGATGTTAGAATGTCGTAGTATTTGAGCTACGTGGATGAATTAAAGTGTTTGAATTTCCAAGACGAAAATAAAAGTTTTCCGAGAAATTTTCTGAAAACACTATTCATCGATATTTGCTCGGGATATAATTTTGAGTTTTCGAGAAATACGTAATGATGAAATAACAGGGTAGGATGGATTATGTAATAAAAATTTAGTTATGGAAAAAGTAATAATTCGCTTGTGGACTTAATTCATAAACTTTAGGTAAGGCGAATTAGTAATGAATAAGTAATAATTGTATCATACTTTGGTATTGTACAAAGTAATGAAAACGAGTATAATACGAAGTATTATACAAGTTTGTATGAAGAATTAAATATTGTATATTTTCTATATGAATTAGAATACAAAAATAATACATAAACTATATGTATGTGTATTAAGTAATGATAATGGACTTGTAAAGATTGATTGAATTAATACAAGTCCAAGTGAATTAAAGGGAGACGCCCAATCATTAATGAATGAACAAACTAGGTTTATTAATGTAAAGCCCAAAGGATGATTTAATGAAAGCCCAAGATGGAATCCATGAGTTGTATGACCCATGGGGCAAACCATATTGATATGGTTATTGTGGTGACCAAGTAATGTGGTGACCAAGTTAGAGTGGTGACCAAAACTTTGAAGTAATGACCAAGTGTAGGATAAAAGTTGTGCTAGCCAAGTAATGAATAGTAAGGAGGTGGTGTAACGACCAAGAAATACGGATCTTATTGTAAAATGATTTTATTAAGTTAAATAATAATAAAACCATATTCCATGTGTTATCAAGATGGTTGTCATTGTATAACCTATTGATGTTAGAATATCGTAGTATTTGGGCTACGTGGATGAATTAAAGTGTTTTAATTTCCAAGATGAAAATAAAAGTTTTCCGAGAAATTTTCCGAAAAACACTATTCATCGGTATTTGCTTGGGATATAATTTTGAGATTCCAAGAAATACGCAATGATGGAATAACAAGGTATGATGGATTATGTAATAAAAATCTAGTTATGGAAAAAGTAATAATTCTCTTGTGGACTTAAATTATAAACGTTAAGTAAAGCGAAGTTTTAAAGAATAAGTAATAATTGTATGATACTTGGTATTGTACGAAGTAATGAAAACGAGTATAATATGAAGTATTATACGAGTTTGTATGAAGGATGAAATACCGTATATAAATTCTATAAGAATTATAATACGAAAATAATACATCAACAATATGTATAAAGAAATGTTAATGGACTTGGATGATTGGTAAACAATTATATACAAGTCCAAATGAATTAGAGAGAGAAGCCCAACTAATGAATTAATGAACCAATTAGTGTTTGTTAAAGTAAAGCCCAAGGATTAATTAATGTAAGCCCAAGATGGAATCCATGAGTGGTATGATCCATGGGGCAAACCATATTAATATGGTTGAATGTGGTGACCAAGTAATGTAATGACCAAGTAATGTGTGATGACAAAGATATATGGTGACCAAGTGATGTGGTGACCAAGTTAGGAGTATTGACCAAGACTTTGAATTAATGGCCAAGTAAGAGATATGAGAGTGGCTTGCAAATAATGAATAGTAAGGAGGTGGCTTAAGGAGGTGGGATGTTTTAAAGACCAAACTACCCTAACCTTGGAAAGTCTATAAATAGAAGAGCTTTGCTAGTCATTTGTTGGTTGATCAAATAATCCAACACTTCTAAAGTGCTGAAGTGTTAGAGAGAATAAGCTAGCAATAAGTCATTTCCATAAGCTAAGAAGAAGTAGCAAGCTACTTACCAAGACAACAAAAGAGTAAGACTTCTTCTCAAATTATTTTCTATCTCTATTCATGATAGGATGATAAGAAAAGTTGGATTAAGAAACATGAATGAGTAAGTAATGAACTTGAGCCAATTAAGTTGGTAATAAGTCATTGAAGCTAGCATAAGTTATAAACTTATGTGAAAATAATATGAACTTGTAAGAAGTTTATTAAGAGAAATGATATGAAGGTAAAAGAATTTATATGATCATATGTATCATGTATACCCAAGTTAAGTTATAAGTTAAGAACATATAAGAAATGATGTTTAAGAAACTTTATCTTGTCATAAGTCATTAACGATGAAATCTTAAGTAGTTTATAAATGACAAGTTATAAGCTCTTGAAGAATAAGTCCAAAAAAAATCCAACCATGAATATAAGTTTTTGTATTAAGGATGTTAAAATGTTCACATGATGAATGAAGTTCATTTGTAATGTTGAACAAATCATAAGAAGGAAGAATTGCCAGAATTTGCACGATTGGACGATAATCGTCGAATACGTAAAATTCTCGGAATGGAAATCAAATTTTATGTTTGATCATGAAACCATTGTTTTCCAATAAAGACAATTCATAATTGACATTTAAGAGTTGCGGACTCGAAAATGACCGGATTCTGACTTAGAACGAAGAAACGAGCGTTGAACGTTCACGAACGTTTATCGTTTACGTTAAAAATGAACCAATAGGTGAATTTTTAGCAAACAAAGTCAAATAGATAAAATTATTGAATGATCATGTAGAGTACATAAATTGTGAACCGTAGGCTTTTGAACGAGCCAATTCGGACTTATAACGAAGAAGTTATGCGTTCGGGAAGTTCACAAAATTTTAAAACTAAAATTGATATCTGGTGCACAGAGTTAGCGCCGCGGCGCCAACCCTAGGCAAAAGACCCGCGCCATGGCACGGAATAGTAATCGAGCCTACTGCAAGAGTTCGCTGCAGTGTGAACCTTAGTTCAATAAGTGGAAAGCCAGCGCCATGAACGATGAAAAAAAATCCTGGAGGTGTGGGCGTAGTAAGCGCGACCCATTAAGTAAGGACTCATGGCGCATGACAAAGACCGAGTCCGGGAGACAAGTCTATACATTAAGTCGGTGGCCAGTAGCGCCCGATCTCGAGCGAAGATAGTAATGAAATTTTCTATGTATAAAGAAAAGAAATGGAAGTAAACATAACTTAAGGAAGGTAATGTAACATTGATTAAACATTGTTAAACCTTAAGGATGATGTGTAAAGGTTGAGATAACCTAGTCAAGTATAATGCAAGCATAATGATAAACCAGAACGAATATTAAATACATCTAATACACAATTAGATTGAAATAAAGAGTATGATATAGTCATATACATACTATATTATATGTGACCTAATGTAAGGCATTATGTGATCATGTATTGTAGAGACTTGAACGACTTGAACATAAAGTTAATTAACCGTAGCAGACGCTAAAGGCAAGTATTCTAACTCTTGTTTCAGTTCAATCTGAACAAGTTTTTGAGATTCATGTATTCTTTTGCATAAATTGAAGTATGATGAAGTTGAAGCCAATTCCTTTGGCTAGACTTGATGAATTGATAATCTATTCATGTATTATCAAATGTTTCTATCTTTTGTCAACTACTTGATATGGTTTTCAAAAGAAGACTGAAATGTTAAACAAATATTTTGTCGGAAAGCAGCGAGCACGTGAGGTTGCCAAATGCTTAAGCGTGCATCGTTTAATGGATGTAGTGTTGATCAACATAGAGTATAATAGGTTGATCACCTAGAAGTGCTCGTAAGTGATATCGAGACTTACGGACTTGTTTAGGGTTGTCCTTTTCAATAAAGAATGAATACCGAGGTCTTTGGATAGGAGTGAATGTTTTACTAAATCTTTGTTGTTATTGTAAAACATTTTGAAAGAAAAGATGAAGTGCTATTTTGAATTATCAATAGTACTACATAACTATTATTCAGTTATTGAAGATATACGATTTTGTATGTGTCAAGTATGTTGTTATTAAATTGTTATACTTGCTGAGCTAGTTATGCTCACTCTTGCTTGAACCATATGAATACAACTAAGACTGAACGTCCCGAAGGATCGAAAAAGGATAAAGGAAAAGCTAAAGTGATTCTTAAATTTTGTCTTGTAATAGTATAGGTCTATTGTTGTAATTTAACTGATATTATGACAAAGAACCTTTTGTAACGGGTTTAGAACTTGGGAAATGTAAATATTACTTTAAATATATAGAAGTTTTGTTCGTTCTTTGAGACTTTTCAATTGAATGAATGTATGAATGTTGAACAGTATAGCACCATCTGTCAGGTTGGAAGATACCCGGATTTGGGGGCCCTACAGGTGGCTTGAGGAGGTGGGTGATTTAATGACTAAACTACCCTAGCTTTGCAAGTTCTATAAATAGAGAAGGCTTACAAGCCATTTGTTAGTTGTTCAAATAATCTAACATCTCAAAAGTGCTTAAGTGTTAGAGAGAATAAGCTACACATAAGTCATTCCATAAATAAGAAGAAGAAGCAAGCTACTTTACCAAGACTACAAAAAAGTAAGACTTCTTCTCCAAATTATCTTCTATCTCAACCATGATAGGTTGATAATAAAAGTTGGAATTAAGGAACATGGATGGTAAGAAGCAAGAAGAATGAGTAAGTCATGAACTTAAGCCACATAAGTTGGCAATAAGTCATTTGAACTTATAAAAGTTATCAACTTATTATAAGTTAACCTTGAATGTTAAGTATAAAAATATGAACATGTAATGAGTTTATTAAGAGAAATGAATTACGAACTTATATGCTTATATGTATCATATATACCTAAGTAAAGTTATATGTGAAGAACATTTAAAGTATGATGATTAAGAAACTCTAATTGTCATAAGTTATGACTAATCAAATCTTAAGTAGTTTATAATTTGACAAGTTATAAGCCCATTAAGAATAAGTCAAATTCCAACAATGAACATAAGTTGTTGTATTAAGTACGTTAAGATGTTCACATGATGAATGAGGTTCATTTGTAATGTTGAACAAATCATAAGAATGAAGAATTTGCCGGAATTTGCATGATTGGACGATAAACGTCGAATTCATATAATTCTCAGAATGAAAGTCAAATTTTGTGTTTAATCACGGAACCATGGTTTTCCAATAGAGACAAGACATATTTGGCATTTAAGAGTTGCGGACTCGAAAATGACCGGATTCCAACTTAGAACGAAGAAACGAGCGTTGAACTTTCACGAACGTTTATCGTTTTTGTTAAAAATGAACCAATAGGTGAATTTTTAGAAAATGAAGTCAAATAGATAAAATTCTTGCATGATCATGTAGATTACGTAATTTTTGAACCGTAGGCTTTTGAACGAGCCAATTCAGACTTATAACGAAGAAGTTATGCGTCCGGGAAGTTCACAAAAATTTAAAACTGAAATTGTTTTCTGGTGCACAGAGTTGGCGCCGCGGCGCCAACCCTAAGCAAAATGACTCGCGCCGCAGCATGGAATAGTGTTCTAGCCTGCTGCAAGAGTTTGCCGTAGCGCGAACTATTGTACAATATGTGGCGTCGCAGTGCCATGTACAGTACCAAAATCCTCTGGAGTGTGGCGCCGCAGCGCGGTCCATTAAGTAAGGACTCGCGCCGTAGCGCCAAGTCCAGGATAGAGATACAATAAGCTCGCGCCACAGTGCGAGATATAAGTATAAAGCTGGTGCCATAGCGCCAGTCTCAGAACAAGGATAGTAATGAAGGTTTCTAAGTATAAAGAAAAGGAAGTTAATTTATTTAAAAGTAAACATAACTTAAGTAATGTAATGTAACATTGTTAAACTTTGTTAAACCTTAAGGATGTTGTATAAAGGTTGAGATAACCTAGTCGAATATAAATGCAAGGGTAATGATAAATCGGAACGAATAGTAACTGAATCTAATACACCATTAGATTGAAATGAAGGGTATGATATAGTCATATACATACTTGATTATATGTGGCCTAATGTAAGGCATTACGTGATCATGTATTGTAGAGACTTGAACGACTTGAACATAAAGTTAATATACCATAGTAGACGCTAAAGGCAAGTATTCTAACTCTTGTCTCAGTTCAATCTGAACAAGTTTTTGAGGTTCATGTATTTTTTCGCATGAATCGAAGTATGTTGAAGTTTAAGCCAATTCCTTTGGCTAGACTTAATGTATTGATAATCTATTCATGTATTATCAAATGTTGCTATCTTTTGTCAACTAATTGATATGGTTTTCAAAAGAAGACTGAAATGTTAAACAAATTTTTTGTCGGTAAAACGACAGGCACGTGAGGTTGCCAAATGCTTAAACGTGCATACGTTTAATGGATGTAGTGTTGATCAACATAGAGTACAATAGGTTGATCGCCTAGAAGTGCTCGTAAGTAATATTGGGCTTACGGACTTGCTTCCGGGTTGTCCTTTTAAAATAAAGAATGAATACTCAAGGTCTCTGACCGAAGTGCATGTTTTACTAAATATTGTAATTATTGTAAAACATTTTGAAAGAAAAGATGAAGTGCTATTTTGAATTATCAATAGTACTTCATAACTATTGTTCAGTTATTGATGATATACGATTTGTATGTTTCAAGTATGTTGTTATTAAATTGTTATACTTGCTGAGCTAGTTATGCTCACTCTTGCTTTAACCATATGAATGCAGCTAAGACTGAACGTCCCAAAGGATCGAAAAAGGATAAAGGAAAAGCTAAGGCAGATTACTAAACTGTCTTGTAATATTATAAGTCTATTGTTGTAATGTAACTGATATTATGACAAAGAACCTTTGTAACGGGTATAGAACCTGGGAAATGTAAATATTACTTTAAATATATAGAAGTTATGTTCGTTCTTTTAGACTTTTCAATTGAATGAATGTATGAAGGTTGTACAATATAGCACCATCTGTCGGGTTGGAAGATACCCGGATTTGGGGGTGCTACAAGTTGGTATCAAAGCCTAGGTTATAAAACTTAAGGGGGAAAGTAGAACCTTAAGTCATAACCTGAAGAAAGAATAAAGAAGTAAAAGATGTAAAGTAACTTTATAAAAATGCATTATATTATGTTATGTATTTTTATTATTTTAATGACATGTACTAATCAAACAATATTATTTTATTGCAGATGTCAGGAGAAAATGATATGTATAGAAATATACATATAGTGAGCGAGGATTTGGTTAATCGGGTAGAGATACTACCAAATCCCGTAGCGGTAGAGCCAGAGTTGGTGACAATCGAGTCGGGAGACTCAGACGATTTAGACTACATGTCTATATTTGAAGGCATGCTAGAGGAGGAGGTGGACGTGATGTCCTTTGACCAGGTTCCACTAATAGAGGACCAGGTTCCACCTACTGAGGAAATATCTACGGGTGAATCGATGAAGGCGTTGTTTATGTCGGTATTGGATATGAATGTCCATTACTGCCAAGAGGTTAAGGAGTTGAAAGAAGAACTCCAAGCTGTCCAGAAGGATAAGGCTATCATGGAGGGAATGTGGGAAGCGGAGCATGATGATAGAGTTCTAGCTAAGGACAAGGTCTGAGAGCTGAAATGTGAAGTCTTTGAGCTCAAGCAGGAGCTAAAGACTAAAAAGAGGAAGTTGGAGAGGATGTCCTATATTCATAGGAGTTCTCACGTAGATTTCCAGCAGCAGGTAGCTGAGTATCAGATAGAAGCAGGGCAGACCCGACACACTATCAGTAGAGATGTTCTTGCCGATCTGGCCAGCAAAGATTTTGAGAATGCCCTACGACAGATGTAGTCTAGCAATAGCTAGAGTAGAATAGATATGTAAATATTATGTATCTAGTAGTGACGTAAAACCCTCTTTTGTATAACAAAGGGTAGTCTTTTGTAAATCCCAATTTTTGGAAAGTAATTGCGGGATGGTAATGTAATAAGCTAAGGCTGTGTAATGTAAACAATGTAATGTTAAACTATAAGTTATGAATCAATATAAGTCTTTTTATGGAATATGTTGAGTAATGAGTATAAGTTATTGTTTTATTACAAATAATAACAAATCAACAAAAATAAAGTAATAATGATGTGTTATTTTCTTAACAGCAAAATGCTGCCAAGAAGGAGACAACGAAATCGAGCGCTTAATGTTAACCAACCGGAGGGTGGTCCGATTAATCAATGCGGGGAGTTCGTTAATCTTTTAACTACCGTGCATTTAATAGAACGAGGGCTAATGTACGTGATTCTGAGTAATCTGAGCTTCTACTTTTAAGGATTTTAAAAGTGTAGGTCATGGGAGTTCAAAGGAACTACGGACCCTATAAAGCCAGACTTGGGTAAAAGAAATCGAGAAAGCATTTGTACTAGCAAATGTTAAGGAGGGTCAAAAGGTTGCCTTTGCAACCTATTTGATGAAGGAGAGGCCAACTTACGGTGGGAGGCAAACCAAATTTAGGGCCGATATAGGAAACCTAACGTGGGAGAGGTTCAAGGAGATTTTCTTTGAGAACTATTTTCCCACGAGTATGCAAGGGAGGATGGAGATGAGGTTTCTTGAATTAAGACAAGGGGATATGACAGTTCCCCAGTATGCTGCCAAGTTTAATGAACTGGCACGATTCGCTCCAAATCAAGTGGACACTAAAGTGAGAAAGGCTAGAAGATTCGAGCAGGGCTTGAAACCCTGACTCTATAGCCGAATCTCTGTGTTCCAAAGTACTTCCTTTTGAGCCATACTAGATATGGCAATAATTACCAAAGGTGGGAATGAGGCTCTCAGCCAGTACCACAAAGATAAGAAAAGTAAGGGCAAGGTTGATGGAAGAGCCAGTGAAAGTGGCAACGGTAAGAAGAGGAAGGGCTTTAACTCTGGGAATACCAGAGTAAAACAAGGGGACTCTAAGAGGAGGATGGAGGCCTGTAAAACCTGCGGGAAGACTCACTTAGGAGTCTGTCTCAAAGGAAAGGCGGTTTGTTATAATTGTGGACAAGAAGGGCACATTTAGCCTAACTGTCCAAATTCGAAGAAAAATCACGGATGCTTTGTATGTGGATCAACTGACCACATAACAAAGAACTGCCTGAAGAAGGGGATAGAAGGAAATAAGGGAACTAATAGCGGGAAGTTAGCTATTAGTGGTACAACTCAACCGGGGAAATCAATGGCCCGCACTTTTAATATGACGGTCCAAGTTGCGGTGGCATCAGGGGATGTAGTTGCAGGTATTATTCCTATCAACAATATAAATTCATACGTGCTATTTGATTCGGGTGCTACTTGTTCGTTTATAGCATGTGATTTTGCTAGACGACTAGAATTATTACTAGAAAAATTGCCTATACCTTTGAACATTAAGGCAGCAAATGAAGAGATAATTCCAATTGAAGATATTCATAGGAGTTGTTGCGTAGATGTACGTGGTTGTAAGTTATCGGTAGATTTAATACCGATAAAGTTAGGAGAATTCGACGTAATTATCGGGATGGATTGGTTAATTAACCATGGAACAATTATAGATTGCCAAAAGAAATATGTGAGAATCCGGACGTTGAAGCAACCTCTTGTAGTATTTTACGATAGTAAATTGCCAGGACGTCCATGTTGCCTTACGATGACACAAACTAGAAAACTTTTAAGGAAGGGTTGTGTAGGTTACCTATGCCATGTTGTTGATACCCAGAGAGTGGGAGCAACCATGGGATAAATACCTATAGTAAACGAATTCATGGATGTATTTCCAAGTGAGTTATCGGGTTCTGCATCACGGATAGGAGATCGAATTTGTGATGAACACCTTAATGCTAGGAGTGGCACCAGTCTCTAGGGCACCGTACCGTATGGCGCCGGTGGAAATAAAAGAACTAATGGTTCGGTTACAGGAACTATTAGACAAAAAGTACATTCAATCGAGTGTTTCACCGTGGGGAGCACCGGTGTTGTTTGTCAAGAAGAAAGACGGATTGTTAAGGCTTTGTATCGACTATCAGGAGTTGAACAAGTTAACAATAAAGAATAAATATCCATTGCCCAGGATCGATGATCTCTTTGATCAATTGAAAGGGGCAAAGTATTTTTCTAAAATAAATTTGCGGACGGGGTATCATCAGTTGAAGGTTAGGAAGGAAGATGTACCAATGACTGCATTCAAGAATCGTTACGGTCATTACGTGTTTCTGGTGATGTCATTTGGGTTGACGAATGCACCTGCTGCATTTATGGATATGATGAATAGAGTGTTCAAATTATATTTGGACAAGTTCGTCGTGGTGTTTATCGATGATATTCTAGTCTATTCTAAGACGCCAGAAGATCATGCTGACAACTTAAGATTAGTGTTGGAGACACTAAGGAAGGAGAAGTTATATGCGAAATTCACCAAATGTGAATTTTGGCTGGAAAAGGTGTAGTTTTTAGGTCATTTCATTGACCAAGAGGGGATTTCAGTGGATCCAGCGAAGGTGGAAGCAGTAATGAATTGGGAACAACTAAAAACGCCGACTGAGGTGCGGAGTTTCCTAGGGTTAGCAGGGTACTATCGAAGATTTATCCAAGATTTTTCAAAGATAGCTACCTCGTTGACTAATTTAACAAAGAAGACGGTGAAATACGTATGGACGGATAAATGTGAAGACAGTTTTCAAGAACTAAAGAAAAGATTAAGTGAAGCGCCTGTTTTGTCATTGCCAGATGACACGGGAAATTTTGTAGTGTATAGTGATGCTTCACATAGAGGACTTGGTTGTGTGCTTATGCAGCATGGCAAAGTCATTGCGTAGGCATCTCGACAGTTGAAGGATTATGAGAAAGTTTATCCTACTCATGATCTGGAACTGGCCGCGGTAGTGTTTGCCCTAAAAATATGGAGACATTATCTTTATGGGGAAAAATGTGAGATATATACTGAGCATAAAAGTCTAAAGTATATCTTCACTCAGAAGGAGTTGAATATGAGACAGAGAAGATGGCTAGAGTTGATAAAGGATTATGATTGTGAAATCAGTATCACCTGGAAAGGCGATGTAATTCTTGAGGCGCCTTAAGTAGAAAAGGGTCGGGAAATTTTGTCTATGTTAACAGCTCAAAATGAGTTAATAACAGAGATGGCTAGGATGGAAATAGAAGTGAAGATGCCGAGTGATTCAGGGAAGTTACTTTTTGCGACAGAGATGCAATCTACCATCGTAGAAGAGTCAAGGAGGTACAACTCAAGACGGACGAGTATAACCAAATGAAGAAGCGGTTATCCGAGAAGGAAGATGCTAAGTATAGTCTTGATAATGAGGGATTATTAAGATTTGAGGGAAGAATTTGGGTTCCAAATGAGACGGAATTAAAGGAGCAAGTGTTACAAGACGCTCATAGTTCGAGATACTCGATACATCCTGGTAGCACTAAGATGTATCGAGACCTTCGATAGAGTTTTTTGTGGCCAAACATGAAGAGAGAAATAGCAGAGTATGTGAGTAGGTGCTTAACTTGTCAGAAAGTTAAGGCCGAACATCAATGACCTAGTGGCTTAGTACAGTCATTAGAGATTCCAGAATGGTAGTGGGAGCATATCACGATCGACTTCGTGGTGGGACTTCTGACGATGCAAAACGGGTACGATTCGATTTGGGTAATAGTGGACCGGTTGACGAAGTCGGCTCACTTTTCGCCAATTAGGGTCAAGTATAATGTAGACCAGTTAGCTAAAATTTATGTTAAGGAAATCATTTCCAGACATGGAGTACCATTGTCGATTATGTCAGATCGTGATCCACGATTCACATCAAATTTTTGGAGGAGTTTGCAAGAACAGTTGGGAACACAGGTGAGGTTAAGCACAACTTATCATCCACAAACCGATGGGCAAAGCGAGAGAACAATTCAGACGCATAAAGACATGTTAAGGTCGTGCGTCATGGATTTCAAGGGTAGTTGGGATGATCACCTACCACTAGTAGAGTTTGCATATAACAACAGTTATCATGCAAGCATAGGCATGCCGCCGTACGAAGCTTTATATGGGAGAAAGTGCATAACGCCTTTATCTTGGGATGAGGTGGGAGAACGTAGGATGCTAGGACCAGAATTGTAGCAGCAGACAGCGGATGTGGTAAAGTTAATTCGGATGCATCTCGTCACAGCTCAGGACAGACAGAAGAAGTATGCAGACTCACATAGACTAAGTCGAGACTTTGAGGTGGGAACGTATGTGTTTCTAAAGGTATCTCCCTGGAAAGGAAAGATACGCTTTGGAAAGAAAGGAAAGTTAAGTCCAAGGTTTATAGGACCTTTTGAGGTGTTAAAACGGGTGGGAGAGGTATCTTATATGATAGAATTACCTCCAGACCTAGAACGAATACATAACGTATTTCACGTATCTGTATTACGTCCATATAAGCTAGACTATAAGCATGTAATCGAGTATGAGCCGATTCATATCGAGGAAAACTTAACATATGAAGAGTCGCCGATGCAGATCATTGATAGAAAGGAACAAGTTCTGAGGAACAAGGTAATACCATCAGTAAAGGTATTATGGAAGAACCACGATGCTGAAGATGCAACGTGGGAACTAGAAGAAAAGATGAAGAAAAATTTTTCTCATCTATTTTGATTAAAGTAAGACGAGATTCTGGGGACAGAATCTTTATAAAGGGGGAAGAATTTAACGACCGAGAAATTCGAATCTTATTATAAAATGATTTGATTAAATTAAATAATAATAAAATCATATTTCATGTGTTATGAAGATGGTTTTCATTGTATAACCTATTGATGATAGAATGTCGTAATATTTGAGCTACATGGATGAATTAAAGTGTTTGAATTTTCAAGATGAGAATAAAAGTTTTTCGAATTTATTTCTGAAAAACACTATTCATCAGTATTTGCTCGGGATATAATTTTGAGTTTCCGAGACATACATAATGATGAAATAACAAGGTAAGATGGATTATGTAATAAAAATCTAGTTATGGAAAAAGTAGTAAACTAAAGTAATTCGTTAGGAATAATCTAATATCATACAATTTGAATAACTATAGCATACCTTGCTTGAACAACACTAAGCCAAGGTTAAGTAGAATTGAATAGTAAGCATGCATATCATATATAGTTGTGCATGCTAAACCACAAGTTAAATACAAGAATAACTTACTCCAAATAACTTACATCATTATATTGTAATCGAATTGAAAACAGTAATTGAATTAACAAGATAATAGATTAGAAAACTTATATCATCATGAGTAACTAGATACAATAACTTACTCAATAATAGGAAATCTAGCTCTACGAAAGTGTAGAAGTAGCAACTTACAACAATTGTAATTGAATTTGAAAACAATAATGTACCAAATGAAATTAAACTCGCACAATGAAGTTTTGAGTTAGAGAACTTGCTCAATTATACAATAGAGATAGAAAACTTGCCTTGCTCCTAGGCTAAACCAAATCAATACGAATCACAATATCCTATAAACATATGTCATCATGACATAGTTAGCCATTACCACTTTACAAACATAACTAAGTACGTTCATCATTTAAAATTAGATTTTTAATCACATAATCACAAGCTAATATTTAATAAAATAATTATTCATAGTATAGAAATACTAACATCAATATTTTATAGTCCTACTATCATCACATAGTGTTTCTTAAAATTTCGTGTACAAAAGTACACTGTCAGACCATTCTGCTAACTTTCGTATTCACTTATTTCCACAATTTATAATGTGGTTACGCCTTCATGTATTTGAGTTAATGCCATGACTTTGGGTCACAGGCCATTGGTTGGCGCTTCTGGTATGATGGTATGGCGTATGACTATGAACACGATATTTATCTTTCTTTGGTATGTTACTGCTTTGGATCTCAATCTGGCGACCAAGCTCGGCAACAGTATGAACAAAAGCCAAATTGGCCTAAAAGCTCGAATCTAATAGACTGATTAACATGTAATACACATATAGACTTCATATAAACATATTGTGAAGACGTCTAACATGTTTCTACTCATAAAAAAACATAAACATCAAATTTACAACACCCAATTTCAATATTTTTGGCAAAAACTCCATTGTTGACATTTTTAATGAAAATCAACAGTGTGATTTTGTTTTTCAATCAAAACAGAAATTTCAAAACATCATAGTTATGATTATACATACCCTATCAATTTCCTTAATCAATTTATCAATTTAACAACTAATTAAAACTTAATTTCTATTTTAAATTAAGCCATACTCATATATTTTTCATATGAACACTCTGTAATATATTTTCTTCACAAAACACATAAATACATGAATTAATTTTTCTATAATCATGCATAAACTCATGAAACAACCTTTTACAAACAATTATTATACTAAACTATATATATATCAACAATTCCTCTTTTACAAATATTTTACAGAGACTTTTTGGGAAGAGGAAAACTAAACTTTTAAAGAAAGAGATTGATCTCCTACCTTTGATTAAGAAGATGATATCCTAGAGTTAGATTATCCTTTTGATTATCAAGTTTCTTCTCCCCCAATTCCTTTCTCAATTTCTCTAGCCTTCCTTCCTCTCTTCTTTTCTCTCTGTAAACTTCAACTGAGTCTTCTTCTCTAACATACGTACTAACAATATAACGTATATAGTATTAATATATATTAATGATATAATATAAGTATAGATATAATTATATCAGTTATGTATTATTTGAAAATCAAAAGCCATAAGGCTTGTTTGGCTAATCAAAATAAAATAACTCGTTAATCCTTACACCTTGTTTGGTAAGTCTAACTAAAGCAAATGGATTAATCCTTATACCTTGTTTGCTAAAACATCATTAGATTAAAGACTTATTATGCAATAAGACATGTTTGGCAAGAACTAAATTAAAGTCCTTTACTTTATTTTAATAACTCCTTTATAGCAAGGTTATTAGTCACACTTTTATTTAATTAATTAATCAATTTAAATATTAATCTATTAAATTACTTTAGTACATAATTTAATATCACATAACTATAATTTCTTTTATAATTGTAACTTTATTCGAATTAACTAATATTTTAAATTATAATTCCCATTTAAAATATTATAATTTATTTAAATCACTATAAGCTCTCTAGCTTACTTATTAAATTAAATTGGTATATAATCTCATAGCAATTAATTTTCTTAGCTCCTTAATTATTTACTCAACAAATAATTAACTAAATTACATCAACTTAAATTGCCATATAATTCAATATATATTTAATATTGCAAATAAATATTTAATATTTAATATTTAATTATTTATTCAACAAATAATTAACTAATTCACATCAACTCAAATTGAACAATTATTTATTCAACAATAAACATAATCCATTAAATACTTATATAAATCAATAAATATTTAATTTTACACTTTAAAATTCTGGAATGTTACAAATATCATCAACAGAAATTATCTCTTCGTTAGCTACCTTAATATTTAAAGGTATAGGCAATGTTTTGGGAAGTAATCCTAATCGTCTAGCAAAATCACATGCTATGAAAGAACAAGTAGCACCCGAATCAAACATCACATAAGCATTTAGGTCATTAATCGGAATAATACCTGCGACTACGTCCCCCGATGCCATCGCATCTTGGACCGTCATGTTAAAGGTACGGGCCATCGGCCTACCTGTCGTTGCTGGACCACCAATTGTGACACCCCCAAATTCGGGTATCTTCTAACCCGACAGATGGTGCTCCACGATACTACAATTCATACAGTCATTCCACTGAGGTAACAACAAAATGAGTGTAATTACTATATTCTTATTGCATTAGTAATAAATCCTTTTCTAGGTTCATAAACTGAATACATTCTTTGTTATTCATAAGTATATTACATACGAAAACTCTAGTCTATTACAGGATAATCAATTATCCATCTTAGCCTTGCCTTTATCTCTCTTAGAACTCTTAGTTCGTTCGACTTTAACTGGAATCATATGGTTCAAGCAAGAGTGAGCATAACTAGCTCAACAAGTCTAAAAAAGGATCATATGAATATCACATCGAACTTATATGATTATCTTCCATAACTGAACCAATAACTATGAGGCACTATGAAACATTTGACTAGTACTTCTCATTTCATAATAAGAATTCCAAAGTATATATAAGAGCTTAGGAATTCTGAACCGGTTAAAAGACCATGAACATACTCTTTCCGTTTTCATACTTGAAAAGGACATCCGGCACTAAGGCCATCCATCCGGCTTTACTTACGAGTACATCTAGGTGATCAGCCAATAGTACCCTATGTTGATCAACACTTTTCCGTTAAACGTATTTATGTTTAAGTTTTGGTAACCTCGCGTGCCCATCGAATAATCGATGAAAATACTTTTGTTTGTTCATAGACAAACTTATCTTCACATCCGTACCAAATACTTGGCATAGGATAGCATTAACAGTTCTATATCGAAATACTTATAAACAAATCAATCTAGCTCTTAAGAATAGTCTAGCCGAGTTAAAACTGGCATAGACCCTTTCATAAAACAATTCATGCATCTCATAACATGAATCACTGAAAACCTGGCTAACACGAAGGTTAGACAAGAGTTAAGAAAAACTTGCCTTCAGCGTCTGCTACAGAAAAATTACTTTTCCTTTCAGTCTTTACGATCTCTACAACACATAACCACATAACATACCACATTAGGTCATGAATGAACATACATGATTCCTAATGAATCTTACCCTTCTTCTCAATCTAATCATGTATTAGATTGTTTATTATTGGTTCTGGCTTGCCGTTTACATCGTTCTTACCAACTTCTTTCTCTTCTATGTTGTAAGTGAATTTACTTTATTAATACCACTCGTTCGAGTTAATCACCTTTCCTCACGGCTTACTAACGTTCTTACGTTATTAATCGAAATTCGATCGTCATTGGTTAAGTACACTTATTGCATACCGTTCACGTTCACTTAATATTCAACAACTTTTATTTGTAACTCTCAACGTTATTGTCATCATCGAAGATGCTACTTTAACTTAAGTAATTCATCATCAATTAACTATCTTTCATTTGGTATACTTAATCATACTTATTTGATTAATAAAGGAAGTTCGACTTACTATACTTCATTACGACTTGTTAACATTCTTACGTTTTTAACCGACACTCGATCATCATTGATGAAGTACCAAAGTTGAACATCATTCACGGTTTACTTATTAAACTATTGCGTTCTTCGTTTAATTATGGTTAAACCATACTTAATCTTGTTATCGCTTTATAAGTGATTTAAAGTCAGCCTTATCATGTACATTAAGTACATTCATGTCTTACCTTTGGTCTACATTCAAAGAGAATAAAAACCCTAACTTGGTCAACCATTCTACATTTTTAAGGTGTGGTGGCGACATCTTCTTCATATAGTGGTATTTTGCAGGCATTACTCTCGAGGTTTTGCTTTGGGACTTCTATTTGTGGTGCGAGTCCATGAACTAATTCTCGCGCTGCGACGCGAGTCTCTAGACATTTCTAGTTTCTCTCGGTCATACCTGGCGCCGCGGCGTGACACATTTACACTGGGTTGGCGGTGCGGTGCCGTCCCTGTGCACCAGATAGTTATGACAGTTGGTTTTTCCAACGAACATCCCGACTTTATAACTTATTCATTTTACATCCGAATTGGCTCATTTGAAATCCCATAACTCACAAATTACATACTCTAGGTGTTCATATAAGAATTTTACATTTTCGAATCCGTTAACTTGGAATTCACCTTTTGGTTCATTTTTAGCTTTCGTTTACCATTTTCGAACGTTCAATACTCATTTTCTTCATTATAAGTCAGAATTCAATGATTCTCGATTCCACAACTCTTGAATACCCTATCTCATGTGTTGGCATTGAAAACCAACGTTTTCAAGTCACACGAAAACTTTTGACCCTTAATCAAAGATTTTTACGTTTTTGACTTTTTACGTCTATTTTTGCAAAATTTGCCATAACTTCGTTACTCGTGTTCTATAAGCCAAATCAAATGGAACACTCCATTGATTCATTATCTCCATCCTAACCAAATAATATGCACATACCCTAGCTATGATGGTTTTCAAATCGTCCAATCACAACTACGTTCACGTTCATAACTTTCTACGGTTTTTAGCTTATGTAAACATTACGATTTCCATTTAATCATGACTTATCAATGATTTCATTATTAATAGTCATCCTTATTCCTCCTCACTAACATGCTCCACCAATCTATGATTCTCTACGAGAAAGAAATCGAAAAAGATGAAGACTATTATTTTACGAGAATATTACCTTTTTTTGTTCTTCGCGTTCTTGCTCTTTCTAGCTCTTTCTCTCTCTCAATATATGTTGGCTAATATTTGTAAACTATCAAATGAGCTAGCCAAGCTTCTATTTATAGGAAACTCAAATGGAGGGCATAAGGGTCATTAATCCACCCACCTCCTTAATCACCTCCTTACTATTCCTTACTTAGTTCTTAAGTTAACTTGGCCACCACACTCTTTGCTTGGCCATTAAACTTACTTGATCACCACACTTACTTAGCCATTAAGCTTACTTTCTAATCACCTAGCTTATCTCTTGTTTGCTTATCACCTTTACTTAGCCACCAAGCATAAACACTTTATTTAGCCTCCAAGCATAAGTACTTTACTTGGTCATTAATTAACTTATCCTTTGTTTAGCCACCAAGTACTTTACTTGGCCACCACTTGGGGTCACCCATGGTTTATAGCAAACATAACTTATAATTGGGCTTCCACGGATCCGGTTCTTACTTTGGGCTTCTAGCTTAATTAACTTAACTTATAATTGGGCTTGCATTAGCAAACATTGGGCTTGTTTATTAAATCATATTGGACTTATCCATTTTCTACAATTGGCTTAACCATTCCTATACTTGGACTTGTATAAATTCTAACCAATCCTATAAGTCCATTATATATGGCTTAAAGCCTTAGGACATATTCTATATGTATTATTATCGTATTCTAACTCGTATACTAATTCATAATATACGATATACCATCATTCATACATACTCGTATAATACCTCGTATCATACTAGAATTCATTACCTCGTACAATACCTACGTATTATACGATCATTGCTTTAATTCATTATACGCATTTCATTTCTTCTCAGAAACCACTTTCCCTAACCGTTAGGTTTTAAGTCCGCAAGCGAAAAACTGCATTTGCCTTAACTAAAATATTATTGGATATTCCATCTCACCTCAATATTCTATCGTTACGTATTTCTCGGAAGTTCAAAAATAATTCCCGAGCAAAAATGCGTGAATAGTGTTTTTCAAAAAATTTCTCGGAAAGCTTTTATTTTCGTCTTGGAAATTTAAAAATTTAATCCTACCACGTAGCCAAAATACTACGACGTTCCGACATGTTTAGTTCATTGAACGACCTTCAAATAGATTACTCACTTAAATAATCAATTAAATTTATTTAATCCACATAATCAAATAAAAATTTAATTCTCAGAAAAATCCGATTTTCTCGGGCATTACATTCTTCCCCCCTTATAAGGATTCTGTCCCCAGATTCACTCTATAAATACATAACCAAATGAGGAATTTTTTTCCATCATTTTAATCTCAAGTTCCCACAATGCTTCGTCGAAATTGTGGTTCCTCACCTTCACCTTCACTACATTATCCTATTTTACATGACTTGTCCCTTCCTATCAATAATCTGAGTTGGAAGTTAAGCACTTACAAACACATTACGCTATCTTCCTTTTATTAGTTCTTCTTTTAACTCAGTTTTATTTGGAACTCAAATTCCTCCTTCAAAACGAGATGATACTTGATCTTCTCTTCATCCTGCATCCTCTTCTTCATTTGCTTACGTTTCTCGTTACTTAGTTGTACTTCCTTGACTCGTTCCATTTTCATGGGTTGAGTCTACATTACGAATGACATTTCTACCTTTTCATTTCATAATTTAACTTCTAACTCTATTCTCGCCATCTTTGTTATTAAATCATTCTGAGTCGTTAACATTGATAGCTTTTCCCTACCCTTCCTACTTAACGCGTCGGCTTCTACGTTTACTTCTCTGTATGATATAAGATATCCCAGTCATGATCCTTTATCAATTCTAACCACTTTCTCTTCCTCATATTCAACTCCTTCTGTGCGAAGATATATTTCAGACTCTTACAGTTCTTGTATATCTCACACTTCTCTTCGTATAAATACTATCTTCCGATTTTTTTTATTCAAAAACTACACCTGCCAATTCTAGATCACAAGTAGGATAGACCTTCTCATAATCCTTTAAGTGGAGTGATGCATACACAATGACCTTGCCATGCTACATGAGCACGCCATCTCGTCATCCATGCGAAACATCGAGATACACTACAAAATTCCTCGTATCATCTGATAAAGACAATACAGGTGCCTCACTTAACCTTCCTTTTTAGTTCCTGAAAACTATTTTCTCCCTTCTCATTCCCATCATACTTATCAATAATAAATCTGTTTATCTTTTAAGCTAAAATTCACACGTAGTGAATTTCGTATCCAACTTCTCTCTCCGTAGTGATTAAACACTATCTTCACATGTTCAACGTAATCTTCTGGCGTCTTAAAAAGACTAGAATATCACCAATGATCATTACAACAAACTCGTCCAAATATTATTCGAACACTCTATGACGCTAATGGTACTTTCAACCATAGCACCTGACAAGAGTACCTATCAATTTGCCACCAACTTTCTCGGCGCCCCTACGAAAAGTCTAACTTCAATGCATTGGTCAACCCCAATTGACATAACCAGAAACTCGTGGTAACTATAACGAGTTCTGAATGTCGTCTTAGGTACATCCTTCCTCCTTACTTTCAACCAACGATACCCCATACATAAATCTATCTTAGAAAAATTATTTGCCCCTTTCAACTGATCAAATAGATCATCGATCCTGGGCAATGGGTATTTATGCTTAACCACTAACCAATTAGTCATATATTTGACTTACGCATTAGTTTACTTAACTTTACTTCTTAAGGTTCGCGTTCTTTCAACCTAAGTTTACGCGACCTACTTTCATTACCGGCTTACAACTTTATGACATACGGAGATGTTTTACTTAATACGTTCATCATCTTTGATGATTTACATTCTTATCTTCTTCTTATTACTTCTCTAGGATTCAGCACACATCGCTTCTCTGCTAGTAGTCCATATGGTACTCTGAGTGGTTTCCCACAAACAACTAACAAACAAGTTCCCGTCTCATCTACACTGCCTTCACAGTGAGTTAGATCGGTTGCCAGTTTCGTATATACCTTTGCTCTCTGAAGGAATTGTTTAGCCCATCTCCCATATGTCAACCATCAAAGGTTACGATTGTACCACAACCTAAACTTATCTTAACATCCTTCTAGATTACGTAATGATTTAGACAACAAGAAAGTTTCGGTGATTTATTACCGTAAATTACTACCTTGGGTTTTCATAGAAAACCTGTAACAACCCGGAATTTTGGATTATCCAGAATTTAGGTTTAAAGAATTAGTTATTAATAAAATGAATTTTTATTAATACTATTATGTGTTATGTGTTTATTAATCGTTCTATAACCTAGAATGATTATTAATCTGGAGGATTCTGGCTACGAGCTAGATTGAACGAGTAAGAATTTTCAAGACGAAAATAAAAAAATTTCGGGAACAAAAATATTTCAGGGGATAAAGACGAAATAGGCACTATTCACCCATTTCTGCTCGGAGATTTATTTTGAAATTCCGAGAAGTTATTGATTGCGTGAAATCTTGAGACGTGATGGAATATTCAATAATATTTCAATTATGGCAAAAACGAAGTTTTCGCCTACGGACTAAAAACCTAAGGGTTAGGAAAAGTGAGTTCCGAGAATGTAATGAGTACGTATAATAACTAGTGTTATTATGCGTGAGAAATACGAATGATACAAGTTATTATACGAGTATATTACGAAGATTAGTATGACGTATAATACGAATCTCGTACAAACAATATACGAAGAGAAGACGAGAATACGAGAATGGAATGCGTAGAATGCGATTAGTCTTAATGGACTTTGTGTCCATGGACTTTGTAGAATCTAATTGGACTTGGATTATGTCAAGCCCAATGATTTGTGAAATCAAGCCCAAGTCAGGCCCAATAAGAATTAGGGTTAAGGCCCAAACCAAGAAAAGAAACCGCGGATCGAACCGATGGGTAAACGGATGGGTAAGAACCATTGGGGCAACCCATGGGGTGACCCATGGGCATGTGGGCCTGCCACATGGCCACCAAGTAAGGGTGGTGGCCAAGTTAACTTGGTGGCTAAGTTGAAGAGGAGGTGGGAATAGTAACTTTAAGGGCGAAATGACTATTTTGCCCGTAGCTTTGGTTTTCTATAAATAGAAACCTAGAATTTCATTTTGTAGGATTTTTGAAAATCCTACACTTGAGAGAGATAGAGAGAGCTCGGTTGGCAGAGGAAGCGGAAGAGTGTGAGCATGAATGCTCAGATCAAAAGTGATCGTGAAATAGAAAAGCTAGCGAATCGCCGACTTTGTATAACGAAAGAGAAATAAAGAAGAACGGTAATCCGAACACTAGTTTCTTCTAATATTTTCTTTAATTTTTCTATGTCAAAAACATAGCTTAATGAGAATAAGGAGTAAAAGATATTGAGAATGATTTCATATGGTTGAAATCATGAGAAAAGAAGAAATAAGAAATAAGAGATTTAGTTTATAAATTTCTTAAGGATGTATATGATTCGTAAGGATTTTGAGCAATCCGAATGAATCCTATGAATGAGTAGGTCAAATAAATAAGAAATGGTGTTCTATAACATTAAATTCCAAGAAAAAGTGAAATCGTAATCCAAAATATCGAATAAAATGAAGAACGAACGAAGAACACGAAAAACACGCGAAGAACACGAAGAACGTTGTTGATGGACAAATTTAAAACCATCGTAGTGTAATTGTTGTTGATGGACAAGTTTAAAACCATCGCGTATAAGTTAGATGCTTATTTCTTGGTTAGGAATGTTAGAAACGTTCATGAAGAACGGATTAAAACTAAGCTATAACGAAGTTATGGTGAAAATTTCGTAAAAGAAGAACAAAAATTGGAAAGTTAGTAAATGAACCCGAATGTGTAGGGTTTCCTAAGAATGTAAGAGAACGTATAAAACGTGAGTCGTGGACTCAAGAACGAATGAATTTCGAGTTCGGATGACCGAATTACGGATGAATGAACAAAGAACGTTAAAAACGTTAACATGAACAAAGAATGAAGATTAATCCAATTGAATGGCATGTTAATGGATTCAGAACAAAGTTCATTCGAGGGTAATCGAAGTACGTAAGATAAGGAAGAAAATTATTTTGGAACGACCTCGTTCCGAGTTATAACGAAGAAGTTATGAGATTTCGAAATCAGCACCTCAAGCTTGTAAAAGACTTAGAAAAATTTTCTAGGGTTCATGCTCGGCACCGCAGCGCGAGTTGTGCCTTGGAGGCCGACTCATGACCCGTAACGATGTCCGAAAGCACATCGCAATAGTTCATAAGCGCGAACCGTAGTAATCTGATTTGTAGTTGGCCATTGCACAGCCATTACGGCTAACATGAAAGAATAGATCGAAAATCTTCTCAGGTGTGGTGATGCGCCACAACATGACCCACTAAGTAAGGACTCGTGCCGTAGCGCCAGTCCGGGAAGAGAGGAGAGAGAAGTAGGTCGCACAGCAGCGCGAGAGGAATGGAAGGAGGCACGCAGCCCGCAGCACGGCAGCAGAGTAATGCCAGTAAATGAGATTTTAGTTCTCGATTCTTGGAGGATGTGCAAGAAAGAAATATGAACATAATGTTCAACTAATGTAACACTTAATCAAGTATTTTAAACCTTTAATAAAGGTTGAACGAAAAGATTAAACGAGAATTAAAGACAAAGAATGTAGATGCGGGTTATGGAACCGATGTTCGGGGACCGTAGTCGCGATAAACGAACGTGAGGGATTTCTATTGTTGTGATTCCTTAGACGTTGGTTGACGATGTTAATGTATAACATTTTGATGTTATGACATGGCATTGAGAGATGAATGTAAAGCATTTAGACGCTGTGAACGCAACGTTGTTGCGATGAACGATCGGTCTTAGCATACAGTGAACCGTATGGCTTTGACATTAAGAAAGAATAATCAACATGGGATTCATGGGATGGATAACGATCAAAAGCAATTAAAACCTTGGATAAAGGTTGAATGACAGATTAAGAGACGAGCAACGTGAACGTTGAATACGTAAATGATCCTTGTGAATCGTATTCGCGTTTGACGAACGTGCTAAGTATACCCTAGTTGTATGATTTAGACGTTGATGAATGTAGTAAGTAAGATACGAATGGTATCAAGAAAGCCGTATCGAACGGTAAAGAGATTAATGAAAGCCAAATGTGAATCAGATAAGAATGAATCCTGAGGTATGACAATTATTTGCCATAAAGCCAAAAGGAATAAGAAATTAACTTAACGAACATTATAATTTAATAATCCGTATAAGTTAAGAGAAAGTTAGGTTGTGGTACAATCGTAACCTTTGATGGTTGACATATGGGAGTTGGGCTAAACAATTTTTTCAGAGAGCGAAGGTATATACAAAACTGGTAACCGATCTAACTCACTATGATGGCAGTGTAGATGAGACGGGAACTTGTTTGTTGGTTGTTTGTGGGAAACCACTCAGAGTACCATATGGACTACTAGCAGAGAAGCGATGTGTACTGAGTCCTAGAGAAGTATACGAAGAAGATAAGAATGTTAATCATCAAAGATGATAAACGTGTTGAGTAAGACGTCTTCGTATGTCATGAAACCGTAAACCGGTAATGAAAGTTAGTTGCGTAAGATTATATTGCAAGAACGCAAACCTTAAGAAGTAAAGTTAAGTAAACCAATGCGTAAGTCAAGTATATGACTAATTGGTGTATTTGTTATTTCCTTATGTGTTATAGGGATTGGAATGAGCAGTTCAGCGTAAGCTGTAGCTGTGCATAAGGCAAGTTTCCTAACTTCATTCATATTTTAAATGAATGCTAGTTTCTTAAACTTCTCAGATGTTGAACTTGAGAAGTTATGTCTTTGTGCGAATGTGCGATATTTGTGCAAGGTGGTAGAACGTATGAGGCCTTGTGCCACAATGTGAACACTTCGGTGTTTCTATGAGATGAATTATTCTATGTTTGAACTGTTCAATAAAAGAATGTTCTGTTTATACATGAATCGTCATTGCTAAGTCTGTGCTATTGATTCTAGCCAGACAGAATGTGCATGAAAGAGAGTAGAGAATGAAAGTTTTTCAAAATGCATGTAACTAATGTTTTAAGATGATAGGAATCAAGACTATTCTTATTATTCAAGCTGCTTTGTAACCTTTGTTCGGTTATTGAAGTCTGAAAAGAATGTTTAAATTCTTGAAGTTGTTTGTTCAACTGTTATGACTTGCTGGGCAATTGAATGCTCACACTTGCTTTAAATGAAAAACATTTTCAGCGAACGATGTTAGAAGAACTTAAGGATCCCATATAGATTAAGCTGACGGTATCCAGATGAAGTGTCATTCAGAATGTGAATGAGCGAGAAGATCAAGTGAAGATTTGTAATGTAGAAAGATGAGAATTAAACTATAGAATAATTTAATGAACGATTATGTATCCTTGGTGGCGGATACAAGTCACTCGTGCAAGATGTAAGGAATAATGTAATTATCATTATTTGTAATGAGAAAGGTTATAAGGTTTCCAAAACCAGGGATTTGAGAATTTATGTTATTATATTTCAGTATATAATGATGTATGTTAGATGAATGATGTACTCGTGACGTACGGAATCCGGGTGTGAAGATAGACCAGATTTCGGGGCGTTACAAAACTGAAGATTCATACTTTTCCATAGACAATTTATTAAAGCTCTATGTTTAATCAACCCATTCATACCGAGAATTACTTCAAATTCTCTTAACTTTATCGGTACTTATCTACCAATACCCGCTTACCTTTCTTTTTCATGAAACCATTTCCACGAATATATTCAATGAAAGTTATTTTCTCATTCTCCGCCTTAACGTTTAAAGGTACTTATAATTCCTTTTCGGAATGAACTGAATCACTTAGCAAATCCACATGCTAAAAAAATAATAATCAAGTAGCACTCCAATCAAACTGCACATAAGCATTCATTGTATTGACTAGAATGATACCCGCTACTAAATCTGTTGATGCAACCGCATCTTAGACCGTCATATTAAAAGTACAGGTCATATGTTTACCCGATGATGGTGGTCCAGTGATGACTAACTTACCACTACTAACACCTTTACTTTCCTCCAACCCCTTCTCTGGGCAATTTCTTATCATGTGGTCCAAAGACCCACATACAAAACAACTATGGTTTTTCATAGGATTAGGACAATTGGGTGATATATGACCCTCCCGTCCACAGTTATAACAACCTGATTTCCCTTCAGACAGACTCCTAAATGAGTCTTTCCACATTTCTTACATGCTTCCATCCTATGTTTAGGATCCCCTTGTCCTACTCCAGTATTCCCAGAGTTAAGATTCTTTCTTTTTTTTCTTTTTTCTTTTTTTCATACTGCCACTACCACTGGAACTTTTTTCCTTGGTTCCTCCCTCTCCCTTGCTCCTATTCTTTTTCTCTTTGGGGTTTTAGGTTAACGCCTCACCACCACTCGCCACTATAATCGCCTTCTCCAGAATGGTCCCCTAGGAAGCACTCTTGAAAACCGAAATTCTGCTATAGAGCCAGGGTTTTAGGCCCTGCTCAAACCTATGAGCCTTTCTCTTCGTCGTGTCTACCTGGTGTGGAACAAACCTTTCCAATTCATTGAATTTGGCTGCGTACTAGGGAACCGTCATGTCCCCTTGCTTAAGTTCTAGAAACTTAATCTCCATTCGCCCTTGCATGCTAGTTGGGAAGTAGTTCTCGAAGAATACCTTCTTAAACTGTTCCCATGTAACAACATCTATTCCAGCCCCACCTTGGTGAGCCTCCCACCAGTAGGTTGCTTCCCCCTTCATCATGTAGGTCGCAAAAGAAGTCTTTTGCGCCTCTGCTACGTTTGTAATTACAAACGCCTTTTCTAATTCCTTGACCCATGTCTAGGCCTCCATTGGGTCTGTCGTTCCCTTGAAGTCCGGCGGACAAACACTTTTAAATTCTTTAAAGGTAGTTGTTCTTGCTACCCTAGGTTCCGCGATTATTCTACTCTCAGTTTGGCTAAATGCAGCCGTTAATAAATTAACGAACTATTGCATAGGGTTATTCTAACCCCCTTCATTATCAATATGTGATTCCGTTTCTTGATTACATTGTTTTCTCCGTGGTGGCATTTTCTGATTAAACTTCATTATTATCTATTTACTTACTTCGTTATTATTCACAACACAATAACTCATACCATAACAAAGCACATTTAAACGAAAACTTCATTATATTAATATGCTTCTTCATAGTTTGAAACTATTTACAATTTGCTTCTATAGCTAAAAGCTATTACATTTCTATCCCGCAATTGAACTTCACAAAAGTTGGGATTTACAAAAAGACTACCTTTTTTTACAAAAGAGGATTTTACGTCACTACACACATGTTTAAAACTCCAAACTCCTAATAATGCATAACAACATCCTTGAGTTCCTCATTTGCAATCATCTCTACAGTATCCCGACTAATATTATGTCGAGTCTATCCCGACTCAATGGAATAACAAGTAATTTTTGAAATCTCTATGAACACTCTCATGGATGTAAGACATTTGTGCTATCTTCTGGTCTTTCTCAATCAGTTTCTTACGAAGCTCATCAGCCTCTTCCTTATAGTCTCTAGCCCTCTCTGTCATAAGCACCTGTTTATCGTGCTCTGACTTAAAATTTGCTTCTGCAGACATCTTAGCTTCATGGAGATAATTAATCTCTTCATTCTAGTTCTGCACAATTGTACTCAGTTGCACATTTCTGTCAAGCACTACCAGATACAATGCTCTCATTGCATCTGGAGATGTTGACTCTAATGTAGGTACCACCGTATTAACCGATGTTACCTCTATTTCCTCCTCCTCATAGATCATCATATCCAGGTATGATGTCAAAGCTACATCTCCCTCGGAGTAGTCTTCCTCAGAAAAGTACTCATTTGGCTCCGACTCTTCTAGAATTACTAATGGTACCTCCGCAACTGGCATGGGTACATGCTCTACTCTGTTCACAAACTCTTCGTTCACTGCGTGTATATCTCTATACATCAAGCTATCGTTCGACATCCTACAGTACATAAGATGTTGCTTAGTACTTAACACACAATAGTATAAGCACGAATCATAATTAATTGATTTAGGGTTAATTTTCATCTTTTAAATCTTTCGGTACTGAGTTTCCTCAATACCTTATTAACTCATTTGACTCGAGTTAACTTTTTTTCGGACCATTCCTTTCCTAACGAGGTTATTAGCCTAAGGTTCTTCCCTCCTTAAGTTTTATAACCTAATGCTTTGATATCAACCTGTGACGCCCCCAAATCCGGGTATCTTCAAACCCGACAGATGGTGCTCCACGATACTACAATTCATACAGTCTTTACATTGAGGTAACAACAAAATGAGTGTAATTACTATATTCTTATTACATTAGTAATAAATCCTTTCCAAGGTTCATAAACCGAATACATTCTTTGTTATTCATAAGTATATTACATACGAATACTCTAGTCTATTACATGATAATCAATTATCCATCTTAGCCTTGCCTTTATATCTCTTAGAACTCTCAGTTCGTTCGGCTTTAGCTGCAATCATATGGTTGAAGCAAGAGTGAGCATAACTAGCTCAACAAGTTTAACAAAGGATCATATGAATATCACATCGAACTTATATGATTATCTTCCATAACTGAACCAATAACTATGAAGCACTATGAAACATTTGACTAGTACTTCTCATTTCATAACAAGAATTCCAAAGTATATATAAGAGCTTAGGAATTCTGAACCGGTCAAAAGACCATGAACATACTCTTTCCATTTTCATACTTAAAAAGGACATCCGACACTAAGGCTATCCATCCGGCTTTACTTATGAGTACATCTAGGTGATCAACCTATAGTACCCTATGTTGATCAACACTCTTCCGTTAAACGTATTTACGTTTATATTTTGGCAACCTCACGTGCCCATCGAATAATCGATGAAAATAATTTTGTTTGTTCATAGACAAACTTATTTTCACATCCGTACCAAATACTTGGCATATGATAGCATTAATAGTTCTATATCAAAAGACTTGTAAACAAATCAATTTAGCTTTTGTTAAAACTGGCATCGACCCTTTCATAAAACAATTCATGCATCTCATAACATGAATCAGTGAAAACCTGGCTAACACGAAGGTTAGACAAGAGTTAAGAAAGACTTGCCTTCATCGTCTGCTACATAAAATTTACATTTCCTTTCAGTCTTTACGATCTCTACAACACATAACCACATAACATACCACATTAGGCCATGAATGAACATACATGATTCCTAATGAATCTTACCCTTCTTCTCAATCTAATTACGTATTAGATTGTTTATTATTGGTTCCGGCTTGCTGTTTACATCGTTTTTACCAACTTCATTCTCTTCTATGTTGTAAGTGGATTTACTTTATTAATACCACTCGTTCGAGTTAATCACATTCCTCACGGCTTACTAACGTTCTTACGTTATTAATCGAAATTTGATCGTCATTGGTTAAGTACACTTATTGCATACCGTTCACATTCATTTAATATTCAACAACTTTTAGTTGTAACTCTCAACGTTATTGTCATCATCGAAGATGCTACTTTAAGTTAAGTAATTCATCATCAATTAACTATCTTTCATTTCGTATACTTAATCATACTTATTTCATTAATAAAGTCAGTTCGACTTACTATACTTCATTACGACTTGTTAACATTATTACGTTTTTTACCGACACTCGATCATCATTGGTGAAGTACCAAAGTTGAACATCATTCACGGTTTACTTATTACACTCTTGCGTTCTTCATTTAATTATGGTTAAACCATACTTAATCTTCTAACGTTATCACTTTATAAGTGATTTAAAGTCAGCCTTATCATGTACATTAAGTACATTCATGTCTTACCTTTGGTCTACATTCAAAGAGAATAAAAACCCTAACTTGGTCAACCATTCTACTTCGCTTGTATCGTGTGCTGGTGACATCTTCTTTTATAGTAGTGGCTGTGACATCATACTCGAGGTTTTTCTCGGACTCGGCTCTACGGCGCGAGTCCATGCACTAATTCTCGCGCTGCGACGTGAGTCTCCAGACATTTCTGGTTTCTCTCGGCCTTACTTGGCTCCGCGACATGACACATTTACACTAGTTTGGCGCTGCGGCGCCGCCCCTGTGCACCATATAGTTATGACAGTTGGTTTTTCCAACGAACTTCCTGGCTTCATAACTTATTCATTTTACATTCGAATTGGCTCATTTGAAATCCCACAACTCACAAATTACATACTCTAGGTGTTCATATAAGAATTTTACATTTTCGAATCCGTTAACTTGGAATTCACCTTTTAGATCATTTTGAGCGTTCGTTTATCATTTTCGAGCGTTCAATACTTGTTTTATTCATTATAAGTCGGAAACGATTCTCGATTCCACAACTCTTGAATACCATATCTCACGTGTTGGCATTGAAAACCAACGTTTTCAAGTCACACGACAACTTTTGACCCTTAATCCGAGATTTTTACATTTTTGACGTTTGACGTCTATTTTTGCAAAATTAGCCATAACTTCGTTACACGTGTTCTATAAGCCAAATCAAATGGAACACTCCATTGATTCATTATCTCCATCCTAACCAAACATTATGCACATACCCTAGCTATGATGGTTTTCAAATTATCCAATCACAACTATGTTCACATTCATAACTTTCTACAGTTTTTATCTTAGGTTAACATTACGATTTCCATTTAATCATGACTTATCAATGATTTTATTATTAATAGTCATCCTTATTCCTCCTCATTAACATGCTCCACCAATCCACGATTCTCTACGGGAAAGAAATCTAAAAAGATGAAGACTATTGTTTATGAGAATATTACTTTTTTCGTTCTTCGTGTTCTTGCTAAACTTCTAATGTTTTCCTTCAAAGTAGATTGATCAGTTGTTTTTAGCTAGTTCTCTCTCTCAATATATGTTGGCTAATATTTATAAACTATCAAATGAGCTAGCCAAGTTTCTATTTATAGGAAACTCAAATGGAGGGCATAAGGGTCATTAATCCACCCACCTCCTTAATCACCTCCTTACTATTCCTTACTTAGTTCTTAAGTTAACTTGACCACCACACTCTTTTCTTGGCCATTAAACTTACTTGATCACCACACTTACTTAGCCATTAAGCTTACTTGCTAATCACCTAGCTTATCTCTTGTTTGCTCATCACATTTACTTAGCCACCAAACATAAACACTTTACTTAGCCTCCAAGCATAAGTACTTTACTTGGTCATTAATTAAATATCCTTTGCTTAGCCCCCTAGTACTTTACTTGGCCACCACGTAGGGTCACCCATGGTTTATCTTTACCCATTGGATCGATCCACGGATCCGGTTCTTACTTTGGGCTTCTAGCTTAATTAAATTAACTTATAATTGGGCTTGCATTCACAAACATTGGGCTTGTTCATTAAATCATATTGGACTTATCCATTTTCTACAATTAGCTTAACCATTCCTATACTTGGACTTGTATAAATTCTAACCAATCCTACAAGTCCATTATATATAGCTTAAAGCCTTGGGACGTATTCTATATGTATTATTATCGTATTCTAACTCGTATACAAATTCATAATATACGATATACCATCATTCATACATACTTGTATAATACCTCGTATCATACTAGTATTCATTACCTCGTATAATACTTACGTATTATACGATCATTGCTTTAATTCATTATACGCATTTTATTTCTTCTAGAAACCACTTTCCCAAACCGTTAGGTTTTAAGTCCGCAGGCAAAAAACGGTGTTTGCTATATTATTGGATATTCCATCTCACCTCGATATTCTATAGTTACGTATTTCTCGAAAGTTCAAAGGTTATTTTTGTCTTGGAAATTTATACACTTTAATCCTACCACGTAGCCAAAATACTATGACGTTCCGACATGTTTAGGTCATCGAACGACCTTCAAATAGCTTACTCACTTAAATAATCAATTAAATTTATTTAATCCACATAATCAAATAAAAATTTAATTCTCAGAAAAATCCGATTTTCTCGGGCGTTACACCAATAGCTAACTTACCACTATTAGCTCCTTTATTCTCGTCCGTCCGCTTCTTTGGGCAGTTCTTTTCTATGTGGTTAGTTGACCTAAATACAAAGTATCTGTGGTTCTTCTTCAAACTTGGACAGTTAGACGAAATGTGCCCCTCCTGTCCACAATTATAGCATACAGCCTTCCCCTTGAGACAGACTCCTAAACGAGTCTTCCCACAGGTGTTACAGGCCTCCATCCTTCTTTTCGGATCTCCTTGCTTCACTCCGGTATTCCCAGAGTTAAACCCTTTTTGTTTCTGTCCTTTTCCACTCCTGCTGGCTCCTTCAATCTTCACTCCCCATCAACTTTTCCCTTATTCTTCTTGTCCTTGTGGTACTGGCTTAAAGCCTCGCTCCCACCTTCGACGATTATCGCCTTCTCTAGTATGGTCCTAAAAGAAGTACTTAGGAACACATATATCCGGTTATAGAGCCAGGGTTTCAAGCCCTGCTCAAACCGTCGAGCTTTTCTAACCTCGGTGTCCACTTGGTGTAGAGAAAACCTCGTCAGTTCGTTTAACTTGGCAGCGTATTAGGGAACCGTCATTTCCTCTTGTTTCAAATCAAGAAACCGCATTTCCATCCTCCCCTTCATACTCGTGGGAAAATAGTTATCGAAGAAAATCTCCTTGAACCTTACCCACGTTATATTTTCTTTACCAGCTCTAGTCTGGTTAGCTTCCCACAAAAAATTGGCTTCCCCCTTCATCATATAGGTTTCAAAGGCAACCTTCTGACCCTTGTCGACATTTGCAATAACAAATGCCTTCCCGATTTCTTTTACCCACGTTTGGGCTTCTATTGGGTTCGTAGTTCCTTTGAACTCCGGCAGACCCACACTATTGAAATCCTTAAACGTACTAGCTCGTACTTGTTAGGTTTGTAATATTCATATGCGCAATCAAATTGCAAAATAATGCGGAAGCGTGTAAAATCAGAGTTTAAAAAATTTACAAACCATATACCCGGATCACCCTTTATGCATAATTATTAATTAAACGAAAAGATAAAGAATAAATCATACCCTTGAAGATCGAGCTTCCTCAGGTACAAGTTCACCTCCAAATCCTTTCGCGTTCAATCTTGAAACCACCGGGTTTGGTTCCTTCCTTTGATCAACGTTAGCCACCCAAATGTTTGGCCTCTAGAGGTGATCCACCAAGGAAGAATAAAATTCAATAAGATGGGTGTTATGGCTAACCCTAGTTTTCTATCTCTATAGAAAAGGCATACTCCCAACAACTTGGAATTATTACGTACTTTGTTAAAGTCAACAACCCATACCACCCATAATAAGACTCCTCTTATTTATAGATGTGGGCAACCCACCTTAACAATTAAGGAATTGGGTTTTAATTAATTAATTCTTTTAATTAATTAAGCTCCCTAATCTTATTAGGGATAATTAATTAAACTCTTTTAATTAATTTAACCTCCTAATCTTATTAGGAATAAATGAGAGTACTTATATTAAATTAATTCCTAAACTCTTTTAGAAATTAAAATAATAATAATTGTAATAATATTAATAAGACTCCTCTTATTAATTTATATTTAATATTTCTAAAATATTAAATAATAAATATTAAGCTATTTAATTTATTCTATCACCATAGATTAAATTAAATATACATAACATATTATTACGATTATGCCATTTACTTCTTAAATAATTATTCTTCCTTTTATGGTGTGACCCTTTAGGTTCTCCATATTAAACCGGTTGTGAATAAATCAATTAGAACAATTCTAATCTTATTTAAATAAATTAAACAATTAATTTATTTAAATAATATTTATTCTACAATAGGGATAAGCCTCCCTAGCGATTAACGACTTTCCAGATAATATAGATTTCAACATTAATCATTAAAGAACCTTTGAGTAAATAGTTACTGCACAATTCAATCCTTCCACCATACAATGTCCCAATTAAATATAAGACATGGAATTATTGTCAAGTCTTATTTTATTTAATTATATGTATTTCGATCCTTAAATGCACAACTCAAATAATGCAAATTAGAAACTCCTTTCTAATTTCATTACGCTTTAGCCAAGGACTCTTTTGGGTTGTCATTTATCGAATCACATAGGACATTTCTCTTCTTTTATTAGAAGTGGTAGATTCTTTATTGATCATACATTATCTCCATGTACAACTTATTATACCCAAGCATACCCTTTGATATACCCTAAGGGTCTTAAGGAATAAGTCAAAGTATAACTCATCATACACAAGATACTATGATGATCTCAAGTCCAAGGATTACTTGTACTACTATCACTACAGAATTCCTATTCGACAGCAAATAAAACTCCATTAGGTATTCCTTAGCGAGCCACGCTCAAATGTGTACTTATTCTCTAATAAGCACCTACATACTTGCTTTAGTGTCTCCACACAAATGATCATGAGATCAATCATCCTCATCCAATGAGCAAGCAACGATGTACCAATCTATCCGAATTCACTAATCCCCAATTTAGTAATCCAATGATTGGGAACTATTTTAGTTTTAATCTTTCTAAGAATTTAGATCTCATTAGAATGATCATCATCATTATTCTAAAAGCATTGCTTAAAACTATGGGTTTATCACATATTATAAAACAAAGATCATGTAGATAATTAAAAGCCTTTAATAAATTAATACTTTTATTAATAAATGAATAAGATTGTTACAAAGTATATGCTTTATCATCAAACATGATTGGCTTGTATGCATATTACTTTCAATCTCCCACTTGCACTAAAGCCAATCGCCATGGTAACTCATACTCTTCTTCTCTAAGTGACGATTATCCTGCTGTTGGATAAGCTTTAGTTAATGGATATGTAATGTTGTTCATGAAGTCCACTATCTCTATAGTGATTTCCCATCTTTCAATGATTCTAATAATCAAATGAAAGTGCCACAACACATGTTTAGATCCAAGATGAGACTTGGGAACTATTCCTAGTTCTGTAATGAACTTTTAATCCAAACAATCAACTTGCAGCTTCATTTATAGCTATATACTTTGTCTTTATCACTAAACCAACAACTCTTTCTTTGTTTGGAACCTTTCCAATTCAACGCACCATTGTTTCAAGATAACACTTTACCTTAAAGTGGAATTTTCTTGTCGTCTTGGTGCATCTCGAAAAACTTGAGTCTCGTTAAGCCCTCTAGTTTTAATTTAGACCCACCATGAATATGATCACATCCTTAGTGCTTGGTTAAGCACTTTAAGATGTTTTTCAGCGACTCATAGTGAACTTCTCCGAATATGGTGATCAACATCGGTCTCGTACATTTCATTGCATACATGATTGTCACTCATGCAATCTCTCTTCTTTGGAGTCTATGGGGACTATTAAGAGAGATACACTCCATGGCTCATCAACATGAGACATTTCTTGGAGTTTGCCATGCTAAACGACTTTAGCATCAAATGAATATACGTTCCTTGGGTTAAGTCGAACATCCTCTTAAATCTATCTATATAGATTTATATCCCCAATTAAGATACTCTTCCAAATCATTCATGGAGGAATGTTTAGACAACTTTATCTTTACTGATTGTAGCATTGGTATGTCATTCCTTATCCATAATATATCAACATATAATACTAGAAATTTCACGACGCTCCCACTGACCCTTTTGTACACACTAGAAGTCTTACCTCATCGAATGTAACTCTGGATCATCGTCTTCTATGATGTGTACCTCATCATCATCATCCATGATGAATCCATACCTCCTAGGTATCTTTGGTACTATTCCAGACTTACGATTGATTTGTGGTACAATAGGTCTATCTCTGTGTTCCTCTTATTTGACTTATAGTATTTTGTGGTTCTGAAACTCTTCAAGATCTATTATCCTCCCACTAGCCCCTTCAATGATAAACGCCTTTATCTTAGAAGGCAGCGTGTTTCGTAACAAACACCTTTTGCTAAGTAGAATTATAGAACATATACCCTAAACTTACTTTAGGATGTCCCACAAATTGTACTGGTCAAATCTTGTCCCAAACTTATCCTTTGAAACCTTTTCACATAAGTTGGACAACCCCTTATCTTAACATACTTAAGATTAGGAATCCTCCCTGTCCATAACTTTTATGGAGTCTTGGGGTCGGATTTTGAGGTTACCAATTTCCAGAGATATATACGACCATTTCTAGGACATAACCCTAGAAGGATCTTTGGAATGTCAGTAAAATCATTATGGACCGCACTATGTCTAACAAGGTACGAATTTTCCATTCGAGATACATCAATCAATTATTACGTATCATGAGGTGTCCATTATGAGAAAAACCATTTGAGATGATCTAGAAACTTATTGCACAAGTATTTATTCCTTGATCTAATCAAAGAATCTTAATACTTTGCCAATTTGTTTCACTACTCAAATCTTTGAACCTTTCAAATAATTCACACTTGTATTTCAACAAATACATACATTCAACTCTTTGAATGATCATCTCCTTTTTCTTATACTAATTTGTTCAATATGCAAAATTATTTTCATGTAAGTCAGTATATAAAATCCATTAAGTAATATTTCGATTCTATACAAAACATTATTATTATAAATAGAACAACAATTGTTCTTAATTATAATACCAAAAATTTTATTGTCCAACAATAAAATGGAAATAATGTTTCTAACAAGAATTGGAATACAATAACAACTTATTGACTTAATAGATTTGCTAGTAAGCGTTGCTAAACTATAAGTTTCTATAGCTAATGCAAAGCAACCTTTGCTTCATTTTCCACACATAGGATTACTTATATTTGTTTAGCTTTCTACTTACGCTTGGTCCTTCATAAATCTATATTTATGATAACCAAAAATCTGGTATCCAATACCCAAGTAGAACCTTGACTTAAAGAAAAATTTATTTCAATCATGAACAAAAAAGCGTATGATATGCAAACTTCACTAAGCTTCTTTGGTTAGCCTCTCGCAAGATGTTTTTCGCAGATTTCTTTCCGGTGTCGGGCTTATAGCAAATTGGAAGCAAACTCCTTTGCTATCCATATCGCTTTTGTTCTTATTATCCTTTGTTTTTGTCTTTCTATTTACCTTCTTAGAATCGTTCTTCTTTTAGGAAGATCCTTTGGCCCCTACCGAAGAAGACATGGTCTTTCTTGGTTGGAAAGTGACTCTCAACATTTTTCAACATGTTAAGCAAATCGTGAAAGGCGATATCTAGCTTGTTCATATGAAAAATTCACAACAATTAATGAAAGGAGTCAGGGAGTGAGGCAAGATCAAATCTTGGCTCAACTCTCCATCCATGACAAAACCTGTTGTCCTAATTGATCAATCAAATTGATTATGTTAAGGACTTTTATCTGTACTGTAGTGCCATTGGCCATTCTAGATCGAAAGAGCTCCTTAGATATCTGATATCTATCAGTCCTACTTTCCTCACCATCAACTACTTGTTGTGCAGGAATATAGTAGGTGCATCCATAGTTTCATGCTGACGCTGAAGCTCGTTACTCATGGATGCGAGCATGATGCATTGAGCCAACTATGCATCATCTTGCCACTTTCTAAAAATAGCAATGTCTTCCTCAGAGGCATTGTCTGCAACTATTGCAGGGATAGGCATATTAAGAACATAAGATAGCTTTTCAGCTATGAGAACTATTCTCAAATTCCTTAACCAATCTGTTTAATTCGGTCTGATTAATTTAGCATCTAATATGCTTCGCAGTGATAGTAATTTTAGACAATGTAAAATTCTGTAAATGAATTTGTAATTAACAACATTTTCACATACATTCTTTTATTAATTACCAAAATAAATTAGGTCTTGTTTTAAATTGGTATCTCCCACTATTTTCTTCAAACTATATTACCCTCACTTATATAGTTCGGCAAAATCTACTTAAAGATTTGCTAGTGAGAATAAGGATCCCATTTCAAATGTATATAGCCTTGTGGTGACACAACAAACTATATATAAATAAATAGGTAGACAACTTTTGTCAATTACATCAACTATGCAACTCCTTGTATTTTGCCTCTTAGATTATTTTGATCAAGTGGTGGCACATCCGAATCAAAATTATCCAAGTTAAGTCCGACCTAGCACTCCATATATTCAAAAAGAAAAATATCATCCTTGTGGTGACACAACAAAACAATATTGTTCAATTTTCTTTATAAGCATCAAATGTGATAAATTAACATCTTAAATACTTAATACTTGCCTTGTGGTGACACAACAAACTCATATTAAATATTTAATACTCTATTAATTTTATCATGCTAGAAAGGCGACGTTCGATATTCCAAATATCTTTGAACGCTTAGGACTTAATATAAAATTGAGGGTTTGTTATTAATTTGTCTCATCTTGTTTAGTAGCATTTGCATTATATATATATAAAAATCGCGTCATTATATTAATAAACATGCGAAGCATGTTTATAATATATAATATATATAATATAAGCATGCACATATAGAATACTATATTCTACCGGATTGATTATGGACTTTTATTCTAGTTTGGTTCACTAGAGCCACCAAGTGAACCAAAAGGTCAAACTCCCTAGGGTGCAAGAAATAATATTTAAATATAACTATTACATTTAAAACTCTGCTCCATTACAAAGCGGGTCTTCAAACGCTCCTTGCTCCTTGATCTCCAATTCTTCAAAATTAATTCTAAATATTCCTATTACAAAACTATTTTAAAATAAATAGAAACCTTGACCGGCAGATCGAGGGAAGTACATAGGAGGAGATAGAATTTACATTTAGAAAAATTAGAGAAGGCGAAGTCTGTGCAGACCCCATTTAATAAAACCCATACATTCATGCATCCAACTAAAATAAAATCCAATCATATTGGTCAATAGTCCATAATCAATCCCATTTATTATCATACACATCACCATACGCATCAATAAATAACATTCATCTCATGAATAATAAATATTTAATATATATATTGATATCATTTAATGGGCAAATTTAGTTAGTATAAAATCTATTTTGAATCAAAATAAACTCCTTTATTTTAATCCAAATTTAAATCAAAATAAAACTATTTTATTTTAATTTATCTAATTTTGAATAAAATAAACTATTTTATTTTAATCAAAATTTTTAATCAAAATAAACTCCTTTATTTTAATTAATTATGGAATCCAATTCCATGTAAAAAAAATCTTTAATTAAAATAAACTCTTTTATTATAATTAATTATGGAATCCAATTCCATGTAAAAAAAAAATCTTTTATTAAAGGAAACACGGATATTCTTTCCTATTCATAAATAAACTCCTTTATTTTGAATAATATGAAATCATATTTCATATCTAAATAAACTTCTTTATTTAAGGAAATACGGATTTTCTTTCCTATTCACAAATAAACTCTTTTATTTTGAATAATATGAAATCCTATTTCATATCTAAATAAACTCTTTTATTTAAGGAAAGATGGATTTACTTCCCTATTCATAAATAAACTCCTTTATTTTAGGAAAAATGAAATCCAATTTCAACTCCAATTAGTTATCATGGAATCCAATTCCAACTCTAATTAGTTAGCATGAAATTCTAATTTTAAAATTAAAATAAATCTTTTATTTTAATATTAAAATAAACCTTTTATTTTAAAATTAAAATTAACATTTTATTTTAATTATAAAATAATTAAGAATAATATATATATATATATATATATATAGTATATATATATAACTATTATATACATAATATAATAATCAATATATATATATATATATATTATATAAAACCGTGCCTTTTCCTTAAAAAAAAAAGTTGCTGCATGTCCCAAAAAAATTGCAACTTAATTCCCTTTTAATGATTTTCCTGTTGCTTTGTCCGGTTTTCTTAAAAACAAGAAGCACGTGGTTCGGTCTCCAATAGCTAAAGCAACCGTGAAATCCCACTTGCCCATCAGAACCACTTAACCGAAGCCTGTTTTAGGATTATTTTGATAACATGGTGGACATGCTTTAATATTATTAAAAAAAAATATTTCGCGTTTTTTTTTTTTTTTTTAATTTTATACAATAAAATTATGCCCAATTAAATTGTTCTAGACACATATCAATATACATATTAAATCAAACAATTAATAATTCGCATAAAGGTTTGGGCTCGATGCCATTATTAGGTTCAGTAATATTCATACGCTGCAATCAAATTGCAAAATAATGCTAAGCGTGTAAAATCGAGTTTAAAAATTTACAAACCATATACCCGGATCACCCTTTATGCATAATTATTAATTAAAGCGAAAAGATAAAGAATAAATCATACCCTTGAAGATCGAGCTTCCTCGGTACAAGTTCACCTCCAAATCCTTTTCGCGTTCAATCTTGAAACCACGGGTTTGGTTCCTTCCTTTGATCAACATTAGCCACCCAAATGTTTGGCCTCTAGAGGTGATCCACCAAGGAAGAATAAAATTCAATAAGATGGGTGTTATGGCTAACCCTAGTTTTTATCTCTATAGAAAAGGCATACTCCCAACAACTTGGAATTATTACGTACTTTGTTAAAGTCAACAACCCATACCACCCATAATAAGACTCCTCTTATTTATAGATGTGGGCAACCCACCTTAACAATTAAGGAATTGGGTTTTAATTAATTAATTCTTTTAATTAATTAAGCTCCCCCTAATCTTATTAGGGATAATTAATTAAACTCTTTTAATTAATTTAACCTCCTAATCTTATTAGGAATAAATGAGAGTACTTATATTAAATTAATTCCTAAACTCTTTTAGAAATTAAAATAATAATAATTGTAATAATATTAATAAGACTCCTCTTATTAATTTATATTTAATATTTCTAAAATATTAAATAATAAATATTAAGCTATTTAATTTATTCTATCACCATAGATTAAATTAAATATACATAAATATATTATTACGATTATGCCATTTACTTCTTAAATAATTATTCTTCCTTTTATGGTGTGACCCTTTAGGTTCTCCATATTAAACCGGTTGTGAATAAATCAATTAGAACAATTTAATCTTATTTAAATAAATTAAACAATTAATTTATTTAAATAATATTTATTCTACAATAGGATAAGCCTCCCTAGCGATTAACGACTTTCCGGATAATATAGATTTCAACATTAATCATTAAAGAACCTTTGAGTAAATAGTTAGTGAAACAATTCAATCCTTCCACCATACAATGTCCCAATTAAATATAAGATATGGAATTCTTTGTCAAGTCTTATTTTATTTAATTATATGTATTTCGATCCTTAAATGCACAACTCAAATAATGCAAATTAGAAACTCCTTTCTAATTTCATTCTCGCCGCCAAGGACTTTGGGTTGTCATTTATCGAATCACATAGGACATTTCTCTTCTTTTATTAGAAGTGGTAGATTCTTTATTGATCATATATTATCTCCATGTACAACTTATTATACCCAAGCATACCCTTTGATATACCCTAAGGGTCTTAAGGAATAAGTCAAAGTATAACTCATCATACACAAGATACTATGATGATCTCAAGTCCAAGGATTACTTCAGACTACTATCACTACAGAATTCCTATTGACAGCAAATAAAACTCCATTAGGTATTCCTTAGCGAGCCACGTCAAAGGTGTACTTATTCTCTAATAAGCACCTACATACTTGCTTTAGTGTCTCCACACAAATGATCATGAGATCAATCATCCTCATCCAATGAGCAAGCAACGTATGTACCCAATCTATCCCGGATTCACTAATCCCCAATTTAGTAATCTAATGATTGGGAACTATTTTAGTTTTAAGCTTTCTAAGAATTTAGATCTCATTAGAATGATCATCATCATTATTCTAAAAGCATTGCTTAAAACTATGGGTTTATCACATATTATAAAACAGCATCATGTAGATAATTAAAAGCCTTTAATAAATTAATACTTTTTATTAATAAATGAATAAGATTGTTACAAAGTATATGCTTTATCATCAAACATGATTGGCTTGTATGCATATTACTTTCAGTACTACTCTAGGATTTACGGGGATATTAGCCCCATTTCTATTAAATGATGTTGTTAATAAATTAATAAATTCCTGCATTGGGTTAACCGGACCTCCCTCCGGTTGATTTTCATTAGCGTCTTAATTATGTTGTCTCCTTCTTGGCGGCATTTTGCTGTTACAATAAACAACACATTTCGTTATTATTCGCTTCTTGTTAATTAGTTATTATTTAATATTAAACAATAACTTCAACATTCATTACTCAATATGTTCCAAAAAAGGTTTATATTGATTCATTCATTGTAGTACAATATTCATCATTTTCATTACACAACCTAAGTTGATTACATTAGTATCCCGCAATTGCTTTCCAAAAATTGGGATTTACAAAAGACTACCCTTTGATATACAAAAGAGGGTTTTACGTCACAACTAGATACACAAAATTTACATATCTAAAACTACTCTAGCTACTACTAGATTACATCTGCCGCAAGGCATTACTAAAATTCGCGGTGGCAAAACAGGCGATAACATCACGGCTGATAGTATGCCGAGTCTGCCCAGCCTCTATGGGATACCTAGCTACCTGCTGCTGGAAATTCTTATGAGAACTCCTATGAATATAGGACATCCTCCATATCTTCTATTTCTTGGTCTTTAGCTCCTGCTTGAGCTCAAAGACCTCTTGTTTTAGCTCGTGGACCTTGTCCCTGGCTAAATTTCTCTCATCATATTCCTGCTCCCATAACGACTCCACATCTATCTTATCCTGCAAGATAGCATGGAGTTCTTCTTTCAGTTCCTTCACCTCCTTACAATACTGGATGATTCAATCCAATACTTCCATGAACAGTGCTCCCATTGACTCCCCCGGAGTCATCTATTCCTCAGGTGCTATGGGGTTAAAAGACACCACCTCCACCTCTTCTTCAGACATGCCATCGAACATGGCCATTAGGTCTAAGCTCTCTGAGTCTCCAGACTCAACTATCACTACCTCAGGCTCTACTGCTATAGGATTCGATATAATCTCTACTTGATTCACCGACGCTTCACTGACTACATATATATCCCTATACACTTCATTTCCTCCTGACATCTACAATAAAAAAATAGGTTGATTAGTACATGTCAGTAGAATAATAAAAACACATAACATATATAATGCATTTTTATAGAGTTAATTTCCATCTTTTATTTCTTTGACTCTTCTTAAGGTAATGACATAAGGTTCAAATCCCCCCTTAAGTTTTATAAACTACTGCTTTGATACCAACCTGTGACGTCCCTAAATCCGGGTATGTTCCAACCCGGCATATGGTGCTACACGGTGCTACAGTTTACACATACATTCAATTGAAATGCCTCAAAAGAACGAATATGTCTTATATATATATATTCCAAAACAATATTCCCTTCCCAGGTTCTTTATTACCAATACATAAGTTCTTTGTCATAATATCAAATACATTACAACATTAAACCTATACTATTACATAGACAATTCAACGGTCTGCCTTAGCCTTTCCCTTATCTTTACCGTATCCTTCGGTCCGTTTGATCTTAGTTGCATTCATATGGTTCAAGCAAGAGTGAGCATAACAAGCTCAGCAAGTACAACAATTCCAACTAAATAGCATGCTTGAAACATAGGAATCATATATCTTCAATAACTGAAAAATAGTTATGAAGTACTATCGATAATTCAAAATAACACTTCTTTTCCTTCAAAACGTTTTACAATGACAATATTCAGTAAAACATCAATTTCGGTCCAAGACCATGAGCATTTCATACTTTCGTTGAAAAGGACAACCCGACACTAAGTCCGTAATTCTGGCATATCTTACGAGCACGTCTAGGTGATCAGCCTATAATGCTCTATGTTGATCAACACTACATTCTTTAAACGTTTGTACGTTTAAGTTATGGCAACCTCACGTGCCTGTCGTTTGACGACAAAACATTTTAGCATGTTCAGTCTTCATTTGAAAACCACACCAACATAGTTTGGTAAAATATTGACAATACTTCAACAGATTATAAGAAATCCAACATAACGTAAGTCTAGCCAAAAAAATTGTCTTTGACTTCATCATACATCAATTCATGCGTAAGAATACATGAATCACAAATCTTGTCTAGATTAAACTAAAACAGGGGTTAGAACACTTGCATTCAGTGTCTGCTACTGTTATTACACGTTCACTTTAAGTCTTTAAGGTCTCTACAATATGTATCACATAACGTAACACATTAGGTCATGAATAAACATACATGGTTCCTAACGAATCTTAGCCTTCTTCTCAATCTAATTATGTATTAGATTGTTTATTATTGGTTCCTTCTTATCATATTACATTGCTCTATCATTTAATTAATCTTTCGTCAACCTTCAGTTGCAATACTTAAGGTCTTTAACATCAATTAAGAATGTTACTTCAAGTTCCTTAAGGTTGTACTAACTCTTTGTCTTTCTTTTTATCTTTATAACCATTCATTTCTATGCAAACCCTAAGGTCGACGTCATGCGGTGCGACTTCCCTTACTTAAGCCATGTACTACATTACATCATACTGTAATGAGGCCGGAATAAAGATCATGGCCTTGAGTCCCAGCGTGATGCTCACACTGCGATGCAAAACTCCAGTGGTTTATGGCCTTTTCATTGACTGCAAGACCACCTATTTGGCCTTGAAATTTGGTCATGGCGTCGTTTCTATCTACACCGAGAAAAATTTTACAGACTTTTTCTTATGTGAGATTCCCGGACTCATAACTTCTTCATTATAAGTCCGAATTGGCTCGTTCAAAAGCCACTAGTTCACAAATCACATACTCTACATGTTCATGTAAGAATTTTATATTTTTTACTTTGTTAACTAAAAATTCACCTATTAGTTCATTTTTAACGAAAACGATAAACGTTCGTGAACGTTCAATGCTCATTTCTTCGTTCTAAGTCGGAATTGAGTCTACAACTCTATAATGCCAAATAAGACGTGTTCTCATTGAAAACAACCGTTTCTGAGCTCAATATCAAAATTCGACTTCCATTCCGAGAATTTCACGAATTCGACGATTATCGTCCAATCGTGTGAATTCTGGCATAACTTCATTACTTATGATTTGGTCATCGCTCCAAATGCATTCTATCCATCATATTGACATCTTAACCTAATCATTTCATTAACTTATTTTCATGATAAATTATTACTTATTCTTCATAAGCTTATAACTTATCAAAGTATAAACTACACATAAATTCATTTCTCATTACTTATTATGATTTAAGTCTTCTAACCAACATTCTTACATCCTTTTATCATACTAATTTCATTCATGTAACATATGACAAGTTCAGTATATGTTCTTAATAAGTTCATAACTTATCTATGAACAAAGTGCTTATTCACGGCTTATTAAGACTTAAGTCCTTTGATTATCCAATTTCTTTACTTCTTAACATATATGTCCATTAATCCACACTTCTCTTACCAACCTACAATGGTAGAGATTGAAGATTAATAACATAAGAGGCTTACCCTTGATGATCAAGCTTGTTCTTCTTCTTTTCTTATAAATGAAAGTCTAACTTATACTTGTTTATTCTCTCTACTAAATAAGTTGAAAGTGTTGGATGAAATTTAACAAACAACTAATGAACAATCTAGTTCTCTATTTATAGGAATTGCTAGATTAGGGTAGTTTAGTCATTTAGGCCATCCCACCTCCTTAAACAAACCTCCTTACTATTCTTTACTTACATACTAAGTAAACTTCCCCCCTACACTAATTACTTGGCCATCACAACATTATCTTGGTCACCACATAATTATTTTGGTCACCAAGAATAATCATATGATCATGGGTTGCCCCATGGGTCACCCTAACCCGTTAGATCATGGCTTGGGCTTAGGTTTAATTTACTTAACATAAGCTTTGGGCTTGTATTAACCAACTTAATTGGACTTCACAATAACAAACACTTGGGCTTGCACTATAAATTCTATTGGACTTTACAATTTGCTAAACAATCCTACAAGTCCATTTCATTTGGCTAAAATCCTTATAACGTATTGTTTATGTATTATTCTCGTTTTCTAACTCGTATATTAATTCATAATATACGATAAACCATCATTTATACATACTCGTATAATACTTAGTATTATACTCATATTCATTACCTCGTACAATACCTACATATTATACGATTATCGCTTTACTCGTTAACACTTTGTTTTCCCCTAACATTCTCAAATTAAGTCCGCATGCGAAAAATTACGTTTCCCATACTTGAATTATTATTACATAATCCATCTCACCTTGATATTCTATCGTTACATATTTCTCGAAAGTTCAAAAATAATTCTCGAGTGGAAATCGATGAATAGTATTTTTCAGAAAATTTCTCAGAAAGCTTTTAATTTTGTCTTGGAAATTCAAACACTTTAATTCACGTAGTTAAAATACTACGACTTTTTGACGTTTCTAGGTTATAAAATGACATTCATCTTACTAACACATAATAATAACATATAATATAATATTATTCATTTTTTAATTAAATAAAATTATTTTACAATAGATCCGAATTTCTCGGTCGTTACAACAACAAAATCATCGTATCTTTATCACACAAGAAAGATCAAGGCTATTCAAAGTATGTCAGAACGCCTGTTCTTGAGATATGTAGATTTTCGATTTCTTCTTAAAGGCAAAAATAACGCTTGTTTGACCAAAAATATCTTTGATCATGTTATGGATCTGGGTGATCTAAAGGCTTGAAAGTGTAGTCCTCATGTCAGAATACAAGATTAAAGCACTAACACGGACTAAAACACAAACAGTAGCAAGATCAGAGGCTCGAAAAATATTGTCAGACGAAATCTAGGTTTCTCGGTTACCTAGAAACTCAGTTTTCGTGATCGGTCAATGAGTTTTGACTGCTTATATCTTAAGATCTAGACGTCATCTAACCCTGTTTCCAGTTCCAGATCATAGTCTACATGACATACTACACATATACAACTTCAAAACCCATAAATAGTTCACACAAAAGAATCTAGAGGCCCTGACATTAGCTTGTCAGACCATATATTCCAACTTTTCCAGATTTTTGAAATCTTTAAATTCGTGCATTTAGATGTTATGGATCTATGTTTTTACCACCCAGATCACTCAAAAACATCCTATTACACAACTTTAAACAATAAACAACAACAAATAACTTGAAATCATATGATTTCTAAGATTAGGATTGTAAACCATTTTGAGCCTTGATCTTGAATATGGGGTTCCTGATTTGTTATTGAAGTAGTATGGACCTGATTTACTAATATATTTCGTGGGTCTAGAGAGAGAGAGAATAGGTTAGGTGATTATGAATAAATGAGGCATGAATGTACACTTTTCCCTCTCTTAATCTATCTATATGATGAATTTAATGAAGTGGCTGAAATATAATGGCTGAGTTGTGTTATTCTCAGTCACATGGCTGATCTATTAGGCCACCAACTCCAAAATATGGCAAGATCCACAAGTTATGTCAAATAATGCAATAAGGGCAAATTGGTCTTTTGGCCTGAAATTTTAATGGCACATTTGACATTTGCTACAACCCTTAGGGTTTGACTTTTAGGGTTTAATCCTAAGGTTAAAAAAAATTCTAGGATTTCCAATTTATGTTTTAAAATGGAAAATTATGATTTCTAAATTATAATTAGGGTTTTTTAATTATATTAAGATTTCCTAATCATAATTAAAGCTTGTTAATTAGGATTAATAGTTTCTAATTAGAATTGCTAATTTAGCGATTAGGTTCGTAATTGTACATTAGGGTTTCAAATGAAACAATTAGGGTTTTAAATTTTAACATTAGGGTTTTCTAATAATTCGTTCGGCTTTACCCTAATTAATCTTATAATCAATACACTTAAGCGTTTTAGTTCCCGAATTAGGGTTTTCGTAATCTGAATTAGGGTTTCAAATTCTCGAAACTGAAATTATGGTTTCCAGAACCGGTATTAGGGTTTCTTATTAATCGTTATGGTTTTCTAACTGAACGTCGATGTTCTTAATATAATATTAGGGTTTGGACACTGATATAATTTATCTGGTCAACCCTTGACCCTTAACCACATTCTGTACACATATATGTCCATACACATAGAAGATATACACTTATATACTTAAACCTGAATAATTCACCACAAAATTTTAAAATCTATAAAAATCCTTCAAAAATGCCAAATCCATACACTTATTTTCTATCTAGGTTTATTATTTAACTTTTATTAAATATTTTAAGATTTTACTAAATATCTAAATTCTCGTTTTGTCAAATTCACCCGTTCTTCTAAAAATTTCATCCCCAAAATTTAACTTACACCTTATACCTTTCATACACAACATCACATGCTACACACAACATCTATCACAAGAGATAAATTATTCAAATCATAATGAGGTGTCATATAGACTACGAACTTTCATTTTCGAAAAGGTTTTATGGAAATTCATTTACAAACTGTCATACTTACAGACACATAGGGTAATTAGCCCGATATGCCCAGTACTAGCCAAGTACTGCTGGTTGGAACAATTTTTCCCCGTTCCTTCTATCCTATCCGCCTTAGGAGCACAAAAATTTTCTTACCTTAGTCTTTACTAAAATTCACACCAAAACAATTTTGTTCGGGAAAAATTTTCTGTAACGCCCCGAAATCCGGTCTATCTTCACACCCGGATTTCGTACGTCACAAATACATCATTCATCCAACATACATCATTATATACTAAAATATAACAACATACACTCTCAAATCCCAAATTCTGGAAACCTTATAACCTCTTTCATTACAAATAATGGTAATTACATTATTCATTTCATCTTACAAGAGTGACTTTTATCCGCAACCAAGGATACATAACAGTTCATTAAACTAGTCTAAAATTCAATTCATCTTTCTAATTTACAAGTCTTCACTTGATCTTCTCGCTAACTTCACACTCTGAATGACAATTCATCTAGAGACCGTCAGCTTGATCTTTACGGGATCCTTAAATTCTTCTAACCTTGTTCGCTGAAAATTGTTTTTCATTTAAAGCAAGTGTGAGCATTCAATTACCCAGCAAGTCATAACAGTTGAACAAATAACTTCAGAATTAAAACATTTCTTTAAAACTTCTATAACTGAACAAAGGTTATGAAGCAACTTGAATAGTAGGAATAGTCTCGATTCATATCATCTTAAAACATCAATCGTTTTCTCTTTGAAATACTTTCATCCCTCTACCTTTTCATACACATCCTGTCTGGCTAGAATCATTAGCACAGACTTAACAATAATGGTTCATGTATAAACAGAACATACTTGTATTGAACAACTCAATCACAAAACAATGCATATCATAAAAACACCGAAGTGTTCAAATTGTGGCTGAAGGCCTCATACGTTCTACCACATTGTACAAATATCGCACATTCGCACATAAACAAAGCTTCTCAAGTACAACATCTGAGAAGTTTAAGAAACTAGCATTCAAGTAATATAAATGAAGTTAGGAAACTTGCCTTACATGACTACGACGCCTTTAGGCTGTTCATTTCAATTCCTATATAACACATAAGGAGAAAACATAAATACCAATTAGTCATATATTGAACTTACGCATTGGTTTACTTAACTTTACTTCTTAGAGTTCGCGTTCTTGCAATATAAGTTTACGCGACTAACTTCTTTTACCAATTTACGGCTTTATGGCATACGGAGATGTCTTACTCATACGTTCATCATCTTGAATGATTTATATTCTTATCTTCTTCTTATAACTTCTCTAGGACTCAGCACACATCGCGTCTCTGCTAGTAGTCCATATGGTACTCTAAGTGGTTTCCCACAAACAGCCAACAAACAAGTTCCCGTCTCATCTACACTGCCATCACAGTGATTTAGATCGGTTGCTAGTTTTGTATATACCTTCGCTCTCTGAAGGAATTGTTTAGCCCAGCTCCCATATGTCAACCATCAAAGGTTATGATTGTACCACAACCTAACTTCTCTTAACTTATACGAACTATTAAACTATAATGTTCGATTAAGTTAATTTCTTATTCCTTACGGCTTTCTGATAACTAAATGTCATCCCTCCGGATTCATTCTTTATCGAATCACATTCGGCTTTCAATAATCTTATTACCGTTTGTTACGGCTTTCTTGAAAATTCTTATTCACTCAATCTAGCTCGTAGCCAGATTACTCCCGATTTATAATCATCCTAGGTTATAGAATGATTAATAAACACATAGCACATAATAATATTAATAACAATTCCTTTTATTAATAACTAATTCTTTAAACTTAAATTCTGGACAACCCGAATTTCCGGGTCGTCACACTCTTCCCCACTTATAAAAATTCTGTCCTCGAAATTTCTTAAAACCACACCCTTACCTGGGTCATCACATTCACCCCATCTTCATAGAATTTCGTCCTTGAAATTTTAGCCTACCTTTCTTCTCAACTTCTCTTCAACGAAGTTCTTATCTGTCCCTCATTCCTAACCCCCATAACGTATCAAGAATCATGAAGCAGAAGGAATAACGAGGAATATAAAATTTCCTCTTAAAACTTTTCATACTTTTGTTGAGGGGTCAAATCGACCATGAACTCTTACTAGGTTAAATAACATTTCGCCGTAAGCCCTTCTTTAACGGTCAGTTTACAATCACAAAGAATGTAACTACCTCTTCCATGTTCTCCTCATACTAAATCATTAGATTTCGCACCAAAATAATTTGTTTTGGCACAAGTTCTCAAAGAAAGCGATGACATACCATTTGTCTAGCCGAATCAAGTAGCTTAGACCATACCAATAAATTGGATTTTAACGTGAAACATTCGTCTAGTCAACTCAATTGACATCGACTACTTCTTTAAATTCTTTTCGCAATACATCAAAATGGTTTATGACGTCATGATATCGTACTTTTTACAGTACGTTGAGAACTTCGTCAGTTTGTGACTTCGTCATTATACATCATACCATAGCGGGTTGTTGATCCTAAGATCACATCCAACACCAGGTTCAATGGTATTAACAACTCCATCGTTTTACCACCCTTTCATCGAATGCGCAGATGATATAAAATTCATTTTGAATATTTTAAATCAATTTCTGTCTAGCCGAAGCAATTAGGATAGACATACCAAGAATAGCATTTTTTTTTTAAAAAAATTCTATTGATTCCAAAAGTTGAACCAATTCTTTCCTTTTCAAAGTACATATCAGCACGAGTTCAATAAAGTTCAAAATCTAGCATATCTAGATGACTTGGAATATTCTATTATCCACCTTCCTTCATTGTCTTACTGCGACAATACTTAATCTTCTCTAGTACCTTTCTTTGTTAGCCTCTTGAAAACAACGTGTTTTCAGTCTAAACATTCCTATACCTTAGTACAGTCCATCAACTTACCACACATTATGAGTTCAGGAACTTTCCACAATAATATGAGTTTAAGAACATCCAGATAGACCATAGGCGTCCATTCGCTGAGACGTTCAAAAACATACCATATTATTATGAGTCACGAACTTATCATAAGTATGAGTTTCAAGAACTCGCACCTATCTTATCGTTCTCTACCTATCAAGTATATACATGAGAAAAGATTCACCTTCTCATCATATACATCTTGATAGCGCGACCAATCCCAATGATTATCACTACCAGAAGCTAAGTGATTCTAGAACCAAACACAATTCCCTACCCATACAGAAAATTGGTCAACTCAGCTTCTGACCGATATAAGGAGCTAAGCGGTTGTTACACCAAGAACAATTCTCTGCTCATACAAAGAATTGTTCAACTTAACAACTATATCGCATAATAAGCCAAGTGGTTCTTAAACCACATACAATTTCCCCACCCATACAAGGAATCATACAACTCAGCTGCTGATATGAGTCCTCAATTGAAAATTTTCTACTTCTAAACCTCTCTTTACTTAATACGAATTTTCTTTAATTCATATACTATCCTTCATAACTCAATCTAAATTCTTCTTCCCGTACTACTTCATAGTACCCTTCATTCATAGCATTTGCTATAAATCATTCATCGTTTAACAACCCATCTGTTACTACGAGTCACTATGATCACGTGGTGATCTTCTTATCATTCTCTCTACGATTATAGTCTTTGGTACTCCTACCTAAGGTTTATAACCTATCAGCTCTGATACCAACTTGTAACGCCCCGAAATCTGGTCAATCTTCACACCCGGATTCCGTACGTCATGAATACATCATTCATCCAACATACATCATTATATACTAAAATATAACAACATACACTCTCAAATCCTAGGTTCTGGAAACCTTATAACCTCTTTCATTACAAATAATGGTAATTACATTATTCATTTCATCTTATAAGAGTGAGTTTTATCTGCCACCAAGGATACATAACAGTTCATTAAACTAGTCTATAATTCAATTCATCTTTCTAATTTACAAGTTTTCACTTGATCTTCTCGCTACCTTCACACTCTGAATGACAATTCATCTAGAGACCGTCAGCTTGATCTTTACGGGATCCTTAAATTCTTCTAACCTTGTTCGCTGAAAATTGTTTTTCATTTAAAGCAAGTGTGAGCATTCAATTACCCAGCAAGTCATAACAGTTGAACAAATAACTTCAGAATTAAAACTGAACAAAGGTTATGAAGCAACTTGAATAATTGGAATAGTCTCGATTCCTATCATCTTAAAACATCAATCGTTTTCTCTTTGAAATACTTTCATCCCTCTACCTTTTTCATACACATCACCGTCAGCTAGAATCATTACTTACAGACTTAACAATAATGGTTCATGTATAAACAGAACATACTTGTATTGAACAACTCAATCATAGAACAATGCATATCATAGAAACACCAAAGCGTTCAAATTGTGGCTCAAGGCCTCATACGTTCTACCACATTGTACAAATATCGCACATTCGTACATAGACAGAGCTTCTCAAGTACAACATCTGAGAAGTTTAAGAAACTAGCATTCATGTAATATGAATGAAGTTAGGAAACTTGCCTTACGCCCAGCTACAGCTTACGCCGAACTGTTCATTTCAATTCCTATATAACACATAAGGAGAAAACATAAACACCAATTAGTCATATATTGGACTTACCAAGCGTCCATCGCAACGATGTTCCATTCACAGCATCTATATGCTTCACACTTATCTCTCATTATCATGATATAACATCGAAATGTTATTCATTACCCTCGTCACTCAACGTCTAAGGAATCACAACCATAGCAATTCCTCACGTTCGTTCATCCCGACTACGGTCCCCAAATATCGGTTACGTAACCCGCGATTATATTCTTTGTCATTTAATCTATACATTCAACCTTTAATAAAGGTTTACATCACTTGATTAAGTGTTACATTAGTTGAATATTATACTCTTTATCATCCCTTACATTTCCCCCAAGAGCAGAGCAGTTAAAAGATCATCTCTGGCTTTTTCCCAACACTAGCGTCGCGGCGCCACTCCCTTTGTTATCTCTCGCGCCACGGCGCGAGTTTGTAGTACCCGCCCCGATGCAGCGCTGCCAGCGCGCTTTGTATTTATGATATGTTGGCCATGGCGCCAAGCCCTAACCCAAGAAATTTTCTCTAAGTGTTAAAAAAATTTTGAGATGCTTACTTCGCGATCTCATATCTCCTTCGTTATAACTCGTAATGAGATCGTTCTAAAACCATTCTCTTCCTTATCTTATGTACTTTAATACCCCTCAGACAGAACTTTGTTTTGAATCTATTAACGTGCCATTAGATTGGCTTGATCTTCAATCTTTGTTCATTTTTATGTTTTTTTAACGCTCTTTGTTTGTTCATCCGTAATTCGATCATTCGAACTCGGAACTTGTTCGTTCTTGAGTCTATGACTCACGTTTTCTACGTTCTATTACTTTCTTATGATACCCTACACGTTCGGGTTCATTTACTAACATTCTAATTCTCATTCGTCTTTTACAAAATTTCGCCATAACTTCATTATAGCTAAGTTTTAATCCGTTCTTCATGAACGTTTCTATCGTTCCTAACCAAACAATACACATATAACTTATACACGATGGTTTTAAACTTGTCCATTAACAACAATTACACTACGATGGTTTTAAATTTGTCCATCAACAACGTTCTTCGTGTTCTTCGCGTGTTCTTCGTGTTCTTCGTTCGTTCTTCATTTTAATCGATATTTTGGATTACGATTCCACTTTTTATTGGAATTTGATGTTATAGAACATTATTCCTTACTTATTTCACCTACTTATTCATATAATCCATTCGAATCGCTCTAATTCATTACGAATCTTATACTTCCTTAAGAAATTTACAAACTAAACTTCTAATTTATTATTTCTTCATTTTCTTATGATTTCAACCATATGAAATCATGTCTAACCTTATCTACCTCTTATCTTCATTAAGTTATGTTTTTAAACATAAAAACTTAAAGAAATTTAAAAGAGATTAGGTTCCGGATTACCGTTGTTCTTTAATCCTCTTCCGTTATTCAAAGCCGACGATTTGCAAGCTTTGCTATTACACGATCACTTTCGATCCGATCATTCATGCTCATGCTCTTCCTTCTCCCTCCCATTCGACTTCTCTCTCTCTCTCTCAATGTGGGATTTTCAAAATCCACAAATAATGAAATAAGCATACTATTTATAGATTTTCAAAGCTAAGGGCATTTTAGTCATTTTGCCCCCACCTCCTTACTATTCCCACCTCCTCCCACAACTTAGCCACCAAGTTTACTTGGCCACCACCCTTTACTTGGTGGCCAAGTAGCGCCCCACATGCCCATGGGTCAACCCATGGGTTGCCCATTGGTTATTACCCATCCGTTTACCAATCGGTTCGATCTGCGGTTTCTTTTCTTGGTTTAGGCCTTAACCCTAATTCTTATTGGGCCTATCTTAGGCTTGATTTCACAAAGAGTTGGGCTTGACATAATCCAAGTCCAATTAGATTCTACAAAGTCCATGAACTCAAAGTTCATTAAGACTTATCGTATTCTACGCATCCCATTCTCGTATTCTCGTATTTTCTTCGTATATAGCTCGTACGATATTCGTATTATACGTCGTAATAATCTTCGTACTATACTCGTATAATAATTCATATCATACTCATATCTCTTACGCATAATAACCTTAATTATTATACGTGATCATAAAATTCTCAGAACTCACTTTTCCTAACCCTTAGGTTTTAAGTCCGTAGGCGAAAATGTTGTTTTTGCCATAACTGAAATATTATTGAATATTCCATCACGTCACAAAATTAAACGTAATCTATAGCTTCTCGGAATTTCAAAATAAATCTCCGAGCAGAAACAGATGAATAGTGCCTATTTCGTCTTTTTCCCCGAAAATATTTTGTTCCTGGAAAACTTCTATTTTCATCTTGAAAATTCTTATTCATTTAATCTAGCTCGTAGCCAGAATACTCCCGATTTATAATCATCCGAGGTTATAGAAGGATTAATAAACACATAGCACATAATAATATTAATAAAAATTCCTTTTATTAATAACTAATTCTTTAAACTTAAATTCTGGACAACCCAAATTTCTGGGTCGTCACATTTTCAAAGAACGCTTAGGATTTTCATAAACGTTGGTCTAGCCGAATCAAATAGCTTAGACTCATAATAATAATTCAATTCAATTGAAATATTTAGGTATAGCCAAACCCCGTTGGCAAATTATAATTTTAAAAGTAGTTTAAAAAATGACGTCATGATGATCGTCTTTGGATTAATGCTTGGATTCGAGGATCTTGATCATCGAGTGACTTTGTCATAACACATTATACAATAGTGGAACAACGATTTTAGATCAAATTCAACACTAAGTATTCTTGTATTTACAACTCCATCAAATTTTTTTATCATCTCTGCACCAGGTTACATGGGGTATAAATGATAAATAAAAATATATTTTGATATTTCAAATCATTGTCGTCTAGCCGAAATAAGTAGCATAGACTATACTTTAAACCGTTCAAAAACTGTTGCAATTCAGTTTTATCATCTCAACATGTAACGATGTGTCGGTGGCCTGAAGTCCACTCATACACAATGGTGACCAAGAGTTGAGAATAAAAATTCCTTTTTAAAAGCACATAGTGCGTAATTAGCTTGATGTCAAAAATTTTGAAGTTTAGCATAGCTAGGAGATTTGGAAAATATATGTCTCCACTAATAATTAATTGCTTAATCAATTTACATATTCCTATAATCCTCAATACTGAATTCACACAAAACTTTATCCAGTTCGTTAAACTTACCACACTTATGAGTTCAGGAACTTGCCACAATAATATGAGTTTAAGAACTTGTGCTAGACAGACCTTTGGCGTCCATTCGCTGAGGGGTTCATAAACATTTCATATAATTATGAGTCACGAACGTACCATAAATATGAGTTTTAAGAACTCGTACTTAACCTTATATTCTCTAATTATACCCTACCTATCTGTTATACACTTGAGAAAATAATCACCTTCTCAACAGGTATATAGAAAATAGCGCGACACAGATATTCCAATAATTATCCTAACTCCATTCTCATTACGAATTTCATTTGATCTGTATTCATAATCCTTTCCTGAATCTATACCAATTTATAGTACAACTAACACACATCAATCTTACTATAAACTTTTCAATCATTAGATTGATTCTTTTCCCTGATATCACCTTATCAGATCACGGGGTGATCTCATCGTATAGATTATGATTCATTTCTATGTCTTGATCATTTTGTTTTATGATCTCCTATCGCTGTACTTTTAGTCTTTTAGACTCTATCTATTCACCACTACCGTTCAGCTTTATTATCAGAGTTAAGGAACTCTGTAGCTTTTATAACCCGCCGATATTCGTCTTTGAATCTTACCGACACACTAACTCTATTGGAGTTAGTACTTATCCCAATCACTGCGGTTATTAGACTAAGGTAATCCTACCCTAGGTTTATAACCAACAACTTTGATACCAACTATGAGAGCCCCAAATCCGAGTCCCAAATCACCGCGGATCCGGTACACTAATTCAACAACTATTGCGGAAAATATAAACATAAATTGTTTATACAATAAACTTTACACACTATCCCCAAGGTCGAGTAACCTTAACTTATACACAATTCATAACCTAATTGACATACAATGCCATTATAATACATTACTGTTACATTTTTAGCTGCACATAATAATTCCAAGCTGGACTTGTCTTTGACCTTTCCTTGTATCCGATGTATTCGTCTTAATCTGAAATGTTAATCATGATATAGCAAGGGTGAGCAACAAGTTTCCCAACAAGTTTAAGTTCAATAAATTAAAGATATATCATGATATAAAGAATTTTGAATAATAACTGGCTAACATTCAACAATATAATTATGAACTAGCATGGACAATTTTTTATAACTGAACGAACATTGAACATGAACATATCAATTATATCTAGACCGAATGGTAATGAAGGTGATCAGTCTTTTATACTTGATAAATACATGCAATATGCACTGAGTACGATTCAACAATTCATAGACATGGTAATTAGTAATGATTATCCACAAGCATATTTGAATAAACAACTTGCAGTTGAGTTAAGAAAAAACTTGCATGTTTGGTCGATTACTGTTACACAATTTATTTAGCTTTGCCTGAATACCTAATATAAATAATATTGATTTACAAATTAGAATAATATCATCACAATATTTAAAATAACCTAAACACATTATCACATAATCATATCAGTCTATAAAACATATAAAACCTAACCTCAAGTCGAACTTTTACAGTCTAAGTCGAGTTTTATACAATTCTGACATCCCGATGGCCTAGTCGGATAATTATCGAGTTTAAGATCAATTAAAGTCTGCCTAAACACTTTAACGATTATCTTAGATAATTATATTATTAATCAAAATAATTTTCCAATTCTTATAATAATTTTTAAATAATTATTACCATTTATCATGATTTTTCAATCATTAATATCGTATTTATCTAATGTAATTACCATAATATTCTATTATAATTAATATTTATTTAATATTAAATATTAATGAAATACATGTCACAATATTATAATTTATTTATAATATATCAAAGTATTTTTAATACCTTAAAATCATATTTATATGATTCTTAAACCTTTAAATTCATTATCAGATAATTGCTATTAATATTAAAATATTAATATTTTCATGACAAAATGTCAAAAGTTATATTTTATAACTTCAAATATTTTTATAACAATTAAATAATTTTATATAATTTTGAATCATTAATTTATTTTTCCACAATTTATTTAATACATTTATTAAATAAATTAATTACCATTAACAATAATTAATTAATGAAATTTCTCACAAAATATTAAAAGTCATTAAAAATAACTTAAAATATTTTTGTATACCATTATATAATTTTTCATGATTTTTCAAGTATTAAAATTATTTTTAACTAATTTATTTAATATTATAAATAAATAAATTAAATACCATTAATATTCCAAAAAATATTAAATATTTATGAAATATATTCAAAATAATTAAAAACCCATTTTTAGGCTTTAAAGTATTTTTTTAGTAATTTAATATTAATTTTTAATAATAAAAAACTATTTTTTTCTATTTATTAAATAAAATAATTTATTTTTTGATATTAAATGTCACTAAAGGGGGCCTATAGCGACAGAACCGTCACTATAGGTGTTCTTCATATTCTTGAGCCAAACCTAGAAACTCATGGTCAGTGTTCAAGGTAGGAGGTTTGACTAGTTCTAGATCGTTGGTTATTAAGTTTTCTAGGCTGCTAAAATTTCAAGATTGTAATATTCATGTAATACTTCAACTTCAATCAAGTTTCAAGGCCATCATATAACATATCTAAGAGATCTAACCTCTCAAAATCGCTGTCAAACATGTTCTTCAATTTCTGGGTTTTCCAGAATTGAAGAACAGTCGAGGTACCTATTTTGAAGCTTTGCATCTTAGCTTTTTGGGATCAGTTTGTGTGATTTAAGAGTTTCTCCTTGTAGTAAGGATGTCAGGGAAGAATTCTATAACAATAGATCATCATATCATCATCACACAAGAAAGATCAAGACTGGTTAAAGTATGTCAGAACGTCTGTTCTTGAGAAATCTAGGTTTTCCATATTTCTTCTCAAGGCAGGTGGTCAACGCTTGTTTGACCCAAAATATCTTTGATCCTGTTATGGATCTGGGTGATTTAAAGGTTTGAAAGTGTAGTCCTCATGTCTGACTACATGATTAAAGCACTAACACGGACTAAAACACAAACAGTAGCAAGATCACAGGCTCGAAAAATGTTGTCAGACGAAATCTGGGTTTCTGGGTTACCCAAAAACTCAGTTTTCGTGATCGGTCAACGAGTTTTGACTGCTTATATCTTAAGATCTAGACATGATCTGACCCTATTTCCAGTTCCAGATCATAATCTACATGGATACAACGCTTCGAATGGAGCAATGCCAATACTTGCTTGATAACTGTTGTTGTAGGAAAACTCCACCAATGGTAAGAACTTGTCCCAACTTCCCTTGAAGTCAAGGACACAGAGTCTTGGTCAAGTGTAAGACGTTCAAGTGTATAAGTTTCTCGTATCGGTAAGAAATGAGCAGACTTGGTCAATCAATCAACAACGACCCAAATCGCATCTATGCCTTGAGAAACCTTAGGAAGACCGGTAACGAAATCCATGGTAATGTGCTCCCACTTCCATTCTGGTATTTTAAGTGGTTGCAATTGACCTTTTGGTACTTGATGCTCCGCTTTAACTCGTTGACAAGTTAGACACCTTGAGATAAACAACGCTATCTCTCTCTTCATATTGCTCCACTAAAATGTATGACGAATATCATGATACGTTTTGGTACTCCCAGGATGGATTGCAAACGGTGTGTTGTTTGCATGAGGATTGTCACCTTCCTGACGCACATTATCCTGATTATTTATATGTGGTGAATCATGGCTAAGATGTGAGAATAGTACTAGGAGGGGAGAGACGGGGAATTCCTTCGCTAGTATGACCTACCTAAGTTTATGTGGTATTTAATTGGTCGGTCAGAATTTAGGGATAATATGTTACATGTCAATTAACCTTTGTTTTGTGGCAGTATCTGAAAATGACATCCGAGAATGTTGAGAATAGCAATGGAGCCTTAAGTAGATAGGGTTGGGAGAAGTTGATGATGTTGACCGCTTAGGAGGAGCTAATTTCAGAAATTGAGAAAGTGGAGTTGGAAGTGAAGTATCCTATGGAAATTGATGAGAAGCTATTTCAGATGCAATCTGGTATAACCCTACTGGATAAAGTTAAGGAGGCTCAACTTCAGGACGAAGAATGCAAAAAGGTGATAAGGAAGATATCTGAAGGAACCGATCAAATATTTAAGATGGATAAGGAAGGAATACTGAGATTTGAGAGCAGAATTTGGGTACCGCCAGTACAAGAGATTAAGGAAGACATTTTGAGCGAGGCTCATAGTTCACGCTATTCGATTAACCTTGGTATTACCAAGATGTACAAAGATCTTCAACAACATTTCCTGTAACGACCCCAAAATTCATACAATTTAATTCTCGACTTTGGTCGTTAATAATACATTCACCCTCTAATTTTACATCATTAAACAATAATACAACCATTTAAATTTGCAGAATAATTAAAATTTTCTATTACAAACTATCCTCGTTCCCAAAACCTTTAACCATTACATCTAAATATCTCAGAATCATTTTAATACTACAATAGTTTACATTCGCAAAACAATATTACAATTCAACATTAATACATTATTCGAAACCTTAAACATGGTTCAAATAATAATAACACAACCAAAGTATATAAATCTTCAAGTATCACATCTGATTCATGTCTTTCAAGTAACACATAACTTTATCTTGAATCTTGAACCTGCAAAAGTGGTTATTTGCAAGGTTGAGCTCGATGACCCAAAGAAATTTAACGATACCATCATGTTTCACATAGCACACAATTCATGCATTCTACATTTCTAATTTATCGAGTTACATTATACAACATGCATGTGATATCACATATCACATATAAATTGTGTTCCATAACCCAATTAACTTGGTCATATTTTGACATTAACAAATCATAAAGCATGGTATGTAACTCACCACATAATCACATTTAATCCACAAACATAATAGAACTGAAAAACTTGCATTGGATGTTGTTTAATGTTTATAACTTATCTGCACTGTGATGATCCTACACAAATTGAGGATACATACATGTACATATTAGTTTCACATACAAAATTCACGTACTCAATGTAAACTAATTTTATTTAACTATAATATTTTGTTCTTGTCTTAAAACCATTCCATGTTTCTTTAGAGACTTTTGTCCGTTATAACCTTTTTACGCCCAAAAAGGTTCTCTGATGGATTTAGTATGTAAATACTTTACGTATCAAAACATAAACCATTTATATCCCCTTCGTTTTACATTACTAGGTTCAATATATTTTCAAAGGGATTTGCGCATTTCATTATGTTACATATACGTTTTACATATCATTTTCTGAATTACGCTCGCATAGTTATGAAAACTTACATTTACATTACATTTCTATCATTTTCTTGACATTTAAAGTGAGTTTTTGCGATATATAAGCATTATATAATATCTATACATCTCTCTCGGTGTTTTGTTACATGTTAAACAGCCACAAAACCACCCAAAAGCGTTACGGAAAAAAAAATCGACTTATTTGAAGAACACATAGGTTCTTTCTTATCTCTGCTGCACGCCACAAGCAACGACCCTCACCTTTGACACCCACTTTGCGGCTTAATAGCTTGCAATCTACTTATCCAATCGTAAGGCATTTTTTAGTATGTTTTCCATGGCATACAAGACTATTTTTAAGAAATACTAACCTCTCATTTCGGGTTTGTTAAGTAGTCTAAAAAGCGTGCCAAAAATTGACGTTCATAGCAATCTTCAATTTTTTTTCCCAGCTTTACCCTCTCTCGCTAAAATAGTCATAACAAATTCGTTTCAAAACATTTTTGAGCGATTCCTGAGCCCACGCGAAGCTAACTTCAGAGGCTACAACTTTTAGTCTTTGACCATTTCAAAATTCAAAACACAGAATTCCGGAAAATTCGTTCAAGGTGACTGTCCCGAGTTGGTTAGACAGTTTTGACGCGACTACTTTGAATGGTCATAACTCTTGCTCCAAAGTCAGAATTAGTCCGTTCCGGAGTCTATGGAAATCTGATTCAGTGTAATATAACATACCAAAAACCCAGAAGTTTTTGGAAATATTAATTGAATGAAACAGTGTCCCGAATAGCACGTCCCGCTGCTCACTTTCAGTTTCACAAATTCGACACATTTCTTTCCAATCACCGTAACTCCCTCATCCGAGGTCGGAATGAGGTCATTCCAAAGCCTATGACTTCCTAACTCAGTGCACTACAACTACCCAAAAACGCAGAATTTTTCAGGCAACATAGCTATTCCAGAATTTGACACTATAGTCATTGTTCATTCAGTTTTCATTTCTAGACATGGTTTACTAAAATCTTCACTACGGATTCATTGTAACTCTGTTTTGGTTCATTCAAGTTTAGAAATCTTCAGAACTTAGAGGGATATAACATACAATCATCAAATTAAGCTTTTAAACATAAATCAAAAGCACAAATGGTCCTCAAGCACAGTCCCAAAAACTGCCCAACAAGTTTCTTTGTAAATCTTTTATTTTGTGAGTTTTGGTTACACTTGGATGATGTTAAGGCTTCATATCTCTAATTACAATCATTAGAACTCATTTACAGAATCAATTACTAGCCAAAATAAATATAGTAAACTAACTAGTTTTCTAACAAAACTAACTAAACTTCCAAAATACAAACATTAACTAACAAACTAAATACAGTATTTAAAATAATAACATTACCAAAAATTAAATAAGAAAAATACCCGAAAATACGAATTCCACAAACTGAATACGTACTCGACCAAAATTTAACTAAGAAGATCTTTATAAAAAGTCCTCCCACAACAAAGCCTTTCTCAAAATTGGAGGCCTTATTGTTGGTGAATGAAACAAAGGATCAAGCCATTCTATTTATAGGTTTAGCAAAGGGTAAAGTTCTCAATTTAGTTGATGTGGGACTTGGTTTATACTAATTCTAATTTGTTTATACTAATTTTTTCTATTTTCAACATACTGAGTGTATTCATTCATCACGAATTCGTTTCTTAACCAATTCGATCCGTTCAAGTTGCGTTGTTTTCGTTTTATAGAGGAGAACAACAATCATCCATCAATTTAAAGTTTCCATCATGAATTCATCATCAACTTTAGTCCCAAAGTACACCAAAACACACATTACAATCAAAACCCAAATTCCTCTTCTGTAGTATAAATACATGAATTTGATTTCTGAAAATTTATTTCTAGACGACCACTATCAAATTATAAATATCTAATAACATATATAATATCGTAACCCACAAATTCATTAACCAAAACTCCAATTTTAAAAGAAACTCAAGAACACATAAACTAGATTATGTACCTTTAATTCCTTAAGAAATAAAATTAACCTTATCAGTAAAATTATAATTTCTATTCAACCATTATAATCATAATATTATTTAACAAATTCTCACTCCTCTAATTTAATTATTTAATTAAATTACAATATCTAATTATACCCGTGTAATAAAATACGTATAAATCTCATCTATTTTATCACACTTAAATAAACTATCCCATAACAATTTTAATCAAATATTTATTTAATATCATAAATATTCATTTTATTCCATAAAGTTTCCAACTAAAATATTTAATGTACTTAATAAATATTTTACTCGCAATATACTAATATTTACATTTTCATGGAATATATTACCTTCTCACTTTATTAAATCAATTATACTTGTATTAATTCACTATTTTAATTAAGTGAATTATTCACACTATTTATGAAACTTAACTCATAATAATTTCCATTGCCCACAAGGCATAATAATTAAAATTATATTATCTCATAACATAATTTCAACTTAAATAAATTAACTAATATTATTTAATTTCTTTAATAGTTTAATTAACTTTTAAATCTCACATTCTCCAACATACGAATATATAATTCTCTTCACACCAAATCATATAATTCAAAATACATACACCTCATAATAAGAATTTAATTATTAAATTCTTATTTTAATAACTTATGAAAATTCGGGTTGTCACATTTCTGGTGGCCGAATTTGAAACGTGATGTTGCAGAATATGTTGCCAAGTGTCTAACCTATTAGAAAGTGAAAGCAGAATATCAGAGACCAAGTTGATTTCTACAACCGTTGGAGATTCCAGAATGGAAATGGGAACATATTACAATGGACTTCGTGGTTGGCCTTTCGATGACTCAGAAAGGCTACGACGCAGTATGGGTTATCGTTGACCGACTGACGAAATCCACACACTTCCTTCCGATCAAAATCAGATTTAACTTAGATCAGTTGGCGAGACAATACGTAAAAGAGATTGTTTCGAGGCACGAAGTGCCGGTGTCAATTGTTTTTTATAGAGATCCACGCTTTACATCAAATTTCTGGAATACGTCTACAGGAATGCATGGGTACGCAATTGCGGATGAGTATGGCATATCACCCTCAGACAGATGGACATAGTGAATGAACGATTCAGACCTTAGAAGATATGCTAAGAGCCTGTGTGATGGACTTTAAAGGAAATTGGGATGATCACCTACCGTTAGTAGAGTTTGGCTACAACAACAGTTACCACGCTAGTATTGGTATGCCGCCTTATGAAGCGTTATACCGCAGAAAGTGCAGAACTCCGCTTTACTGAGATGAAGTTGGTGAAAGACAATTGCTAGGCCCGAATTGATGTAATGCAGACAATGAGAAATAGTCAAAGTGATCCGAGAACACATTGGTAGCACTCAAGATGAGCGGAAGAAATACTGTTGATCCACACGTAGTAAGAATGTTGAATTTGAACCAAGGGTAGTTACGTGTTCTTAAAGGTCTCTCCCTGGAAGGGAAAGATTAGGTTTGGAAAGAAAGGAAAATTGAGCCCAAGATTCATTGGACCCTTTGAAGTACTACGAAGAATCGGAGAAGACGCGTACGAGGTAGCCCTACCTCCAGCACTCGAGAATGTCCACAACGTCTTCCATGTTTCTGTGTTACGACCCTACAAAGCTGATTACAAACATGTAATTGAATATGAACCCCTACATTTTGAAAAAGACTTATATTACGAAGAAATTCCTGTTTAAATTGTCGACAGAAAAGAACAATTTCTCAGAAATAAAGTTATACCTTCTGTTAAGGTAATTTGGAGGAATCACAATGCTGAAGAAGCTACGTGGGAACTAGAAGAGAATATGATGAAGAATTATCCTCAGTTATTTACTTAAATTATGTGTAAGCGATTCTTGGGATAGAATATTTGTAAGTGGGGGAGAATGTGACGGGTTGAATTTATTGAGTCGTGATTCTGGGGACAGAATCCTTTTAAGGGGGGAAAGATGTGACGAACGAGATTTTTGTAATTTAATTTAAAATATTCATTGAAGCAAATAAATATTTTTGATGATTTAATTATTAGATTAAATAATTAATTAATGCAATTATGATAGATTAATTTAATTATAGGAGTTATATTCATTGAATTAATGTTGAGAATTTTATTATTCAAAGTATGTAATTATGTGAGTTTATTAAATTAAATGAAATATTTAATAAGCCTAATATTATTTTATAATTAATGAGAAAATTAATTATATGACTATGTGAATTAATGAAAAATTATTACATTTTATTTATATTAAATTAAATAATATATTTGAGTTATTGTATAATTGGGTGTGACACGATTTAAACTATAGTGTAAGAGATTTATTAAATTAAATAATTTTGAATCAATTGAGGCTTGCCAAACAAGGCCCTAGTAGAGGTTGGAAGCAGTTAACCATTATTGGATTAACTGACCACTCAGTGCATCAGTTCCTTTTATTTTATACGCATTCTTATTATTTCCTATTTTCTAAGTCTAAGAACAAAGCAAACGTAGAGATAAATTATCAAAGAGAAATTTTGATATTGAGAAGGAGATTAAGAGTGAGTGATCGAAGAAAAGCATCTAAACCTAAAAATCTACACTTTATACTCTGGGTAAATTCTCTAAACCAAATTATGTTTTACGTTGTTTGAGTTTTCATAAATATGGCTTTCAAAGTTTTGTAAAGTCTCTGTAATTGGGAAAGGGTATGATTATGAGTTTATATATGGGTTAAATGTTACCATATCGTATTTGATTATATATATATATATATATATATATATATATTATGTAAACCATATCTTCAGTATCATAAAACATGTCGTATATGTTACTAAAAACTTACAGAGTATGGAATATGGCCATATGGCCTTATACATGATTTTAATATGTCAAACATAAATGTTTTTGTAAAATTCCCACTCTTATTTGATTATGCATGTTGATACAAAGAGACCAAACCTTAAATGAACGAATTCAGTGTTATAACGAATCCGTAGTATTAATTTTCATGATTTATGTTCAAAACCTTCAAGAACATCGAGAACAGTGAAATTTACATATTTTAATTATGTAATTATGTGTTTTAATGGGTTAAAATCATTTTATAAATGTTGGGTAATGATTATGTATGAATTATATCATGTGGGTATGTCCAAATTAGTGTAGAAAATAAGAAATTGGTAGAAATTGGCATGTTCTGCGATTTTTTTGAATCAGAATTTCATGAATCGGTAAGTTATACCATTGCTTAGTACGTACGTCATTTAATTCAGCGTCAAGAAGTGCCCTACGCTCGCATGAGACCACTGCGCTACGCATCGCGAAGACCAAGTATAATGAAGAAAGCTTGCAATACCACTCTCCGTAATGTTGAAATGAATTTTTTTTAAATGTTCAAGTCTAGCAATGTTATAGCAACTTAATTTAAAGATCATAGAGATATGTTAGAAATATAATGAGATGTTAAAATAGATTCTTAACATGCAAATAAAATAATTGCACGTGGACTGAATTATTAAATGCATAGTTAGCTTATGATTCGTGAAGTGCTTATTATGTGACAATAAGTGTGATAATTTGACTAAGTATAGTCATAACCAAAGTTAGACGGAAAGAATGAAGTTGCTATGATTAATTACGTTATAATTGACTGGTATTGTGATCATAAATGATATGTAGGATTTAAATCAAGGAACGAGTTTAATTAACGTGTAATCTACGCACGAGAAAAGTTTCCTAACCCTACTTGTTATCATTATTCAAGTTTATAAATCAAGTTCATTTGTTATATTAAAGATTTAGTATCTTTTCAAAGTATGATTCTGTTATACAATAATTGTTCTATTGTATACCTATTGAGATTGTTATTCATTATAAATATCATTTATTGTTGAACTGTGTTAGACTAGCGAATCCTTATTGATTCAACTAGTCCATAGTTGATGAACGTTCTAAATTCAGAACCCTTATTGATTTATCCAAACCAAACTTCCTTTGGTGCGGACTCTAATGTCAAACTGAGATGAACAACCATTCAAAGGGATTTACTTATGCGTTAGCGTTAATATATTGTGCATAGTATGGCACTAAGGGCTGATCCCCCTAAGTACGAGTAGAAAGGTCCATAGTCTTATGACTATTAAAGGTTTCAAGTATAACCCTTGCTAACCTGGGACATAGTTCAAGGTCTTATGACCCTCAGAAATCTTTTGATTCTTGTTATTCATTCTTGATTCAAAAGTTGAGCTTTTATTTCAGAAGTCTTTGATTCCCTCGCATGTTATTATACATTGTTATTTCATTATTTTATTTGTGGGAAATCATGCTCACTATTTCTTAATAATAACATTGCAGTTAAGAACGAAAAGTATAACGAGCCTTCTACTAGTAAATGCAAGGGCAAGGTTAACAAATGTTGAAGACTTGTATTTATGAGATGTTCAATTTATGTGTTAAGAATTAATGTTGTTAAGACTTCTTAATTGTTTATGTTTCCGCACAAATGTTTAAGGTTAGTTTGACCTGGGATTGTATTTACTATTCGGATGTTGTAACCCCATAAGGGGAGGATTTTATTTCTATCTATTGCATGGTTTGCATTTATTATGGGTAGATAGATAGATGATATTTGTACAGTGAACACCAAATCCCGTGGAATTGAAGTACCCAGATTTGGGGGTGTCACATTGGGTGATTATGAACAAATGAGGTATGAATGTACACTTTTCTCTCTCTTGATCTATCTATATGATGAATGTATTGAAGTGGCTGAGATATAATGGGTGAGTTGTGTTATTCTCAATCATATGGCTAATCTATTAGGTCACTGACTCCAAAATATGGCAAGAACCACAAGTTATGTCAAATAATGCAACAAGGGCAAATTGGTCTTTTGACTTAAATTTTTAATGGCACATTTGACATTTGCTACAACCCTTAGGGTTTGGACCCTTAGGGTTTGACCTTTAGGGTTTAACCCTAAGGTAAAAAAAATCTAGGATTTCTAATTTAGGTTTTAAAATGGAAAATTATGATTTCTAAATTATAATTAGGGTTATCTAATTATATTAAGATTTCCTAATCATAATTCAAGCTTGCTAATTAGGATTAATATTTTCTAATTAAAATCGCTAATTTAGCAATTAGGTTTGTAATTGTATATTAGGGTTTCTAATGGAATAATTAGGGTTTCAAATTTTAACTTTATGGTTTTCTAACTAATTCATTCGGCTTTACCTTAATTAATCTTATAATCAATACAATTAAGCCTTTTAGTTCCCGAATTAAGGTTTTCGTAATCCGAATTAGGGTTTCAAATTCCTAGAATTGAAATTAGGGTTTCCAGAACCGGTATTAGGGTTTCTTATTAATCGTTATGGTTTTCTAACTGAACGTCTATGTTCTTAATATAATATTAGGGTTTGGACACTACTATAATTTATCTGATACACTTATATACTTAATCTTGAATAATTCACCACAAAACTTTTTAAATCCAAAAAAATCCTTCAAAAATGCCAAATCCATACACTTATTTTCTGTCTAGGTTTATTATTTAACATGTAGTCAATATTTTAAGATTTTATTAAATATCTAAATTCTTGGTTTGTCACATTCACCTCTTCTTCTAAAAATTTCGTCCCCAAAATTTATCTTACACCTTATACCTTTCATACACAACATCACATGGTACGCACAACATCTCTTACAAGAGTTAAATTATTCAAATCATACTGAGGAGTCATATAGACTACAAACTTTCATTTTCGAAAAGGTTTTATGGAAATTCATTTGCAAACTGTCATACTTACAGACACATAGGGTAATTAGCCCGATATGCCCAAAGATCTTGGCAAAATCTTCTTTGGTTGGAACAATTTTTCCCCGTTCCTTCTATCCTATCCGCCTTAGGCGCACAAAAATTTTCTTACCTTAGTCTTTATCGAAGTTCACACCAAAACAATTTGGTTCGGGAAATTTTTTAAATAAAGATTAGGATTTACATAAATGTTGGTCTAGCCAAATCAAATAGCTTAGACTCATATCGATAATTAAATTCAATTGAAATATCTAGGTATAGCCAAACCCCATTGGCAAATTATAATTTTAAAAGTAGTTTAAAAAATGACGTCATGATGCCGTACTAGATTAACAGCCCGTTTGAGGATGCCGTCATCGAGTGACTTTGTCATAACATATTATATAATAGTGGAACAACGATTTTAGATCAAATTCAACACTAAGTATTCATGTATTTACAACTCCATCAACTTTTTTATCATCTCTGCACCAGGTTACATGGTACATAAGTGATAAATAAAAATATATTTTGATATTTCAAATCATTATCGTCTAGCCGAAATAAGTAGCATAACCTATAATTTAAACTGTTCAAAAATTGTTGCAATTCAGTTTTATCATCTCAGTCGGTAACGATATGTCAGTGGACCAAAGTCTACTCATACACAATGGTGACCAGGAGTTGAGAATACAAATTCATTTTCAAAAGCACATAGTGCGTAATTAGCTTGATGTCAAAAATTTTAAAGTCTAACATAGCTTGATGTTCTAAATCTCCGATTTATTACTGACGAAGTTTATTGATAATTTAATTATCTTTAGTCATGATATTCTTTATTGGGCTAGTTGTGCTCACCCTTTTGCTTCACAATTCCTTTTAGGTAATAAGAGTGTAGCTGGGTCGAGCGGGGCTACCAGGGGAATAGAACGATGGTCTATAGTTGTTGAGGTTTCCCCTAAAATAGTATGGAAATAATTTTATTGAGAATTTTAGATAAGTGTGTCATATTTTATACGTCATCTTAACCATTGATTTTGGTGAACCGAATAGGGTGAGGTGAACCCAACTTTGGAAGGGTGTTTTGCCACTATCATATAAGATGTCTAATGATAGACGACTTTGTGTTTTCATAAGACAGGGTTGTTCACATGCACTTGCTAATTATATCTATGAGCACTACCTATATAATCTCGGAGTTTTGTTGAAATATAATTCTCAATTAGAGATAATAGAGATAAATATATGTCAAGAGAAGACTCACCATTGAAAAGAACATGATAGTAATCTTCTCTTTTTCTTTGGGGTTTATTGGGTCAACCAAGGATAATTCTTGAGTCATATGATATCTATCATAACTTAGATGCATGGCCTCCCATGTACGAAGGTTTCCTTGAGCATTTTCCAAAGATTTTAATTTCTAAAATAGTTATTGACTGTACTTTTATGTAAAGTACCATTGTAAGGTGTTGTGGTCGAGACACCATGAGAGTTACATATATTTGTATTAAAACTCACAGCTTATGTGTTGTCGTACTCTGCACGACAGTTCAACAGATGTATAAATGAAGTTTGTATTTGATTTTTGTATTATGATATATGGCAACTAAGAATGGCTTGTGTGGACCTATTTTGGAGGCGTCACATAGGCCTTCACTTCCACCTTCTGCAATAATTGCCTTCTCTAAACTCCCGCAAAAGTGATCAATTGGAACATTGACACTTTGCTGTATAACCAAGGTTTCAACCCTTGTTTAAACCTCCTAGCTTTCCTCTCATCCGTATTCACCTGATAAGTTGCGAACCTAGCCAACTCGTTGAATTTTGCAGAATATTCTGACACCGTCATATTACCCTGCTTCAATTCCAAAAATATAACCTCCATCTGGTTCTGAGAGCTCGTTGGGAAGTATATCTCCTTGAAGCTATCCCATGGGATCGCACCTTGTCCTCCTCTAAACTTGTTCATATTCCACTAGTAGTTGGCCTCTGACTTCAGCATAAACGTTGCAAAGGCGGTCTTATAGTCATCATTGACCCTTGCAACGTCAAATACCTTCTCCATTTCCATAATCAAGGTCTGAGCTTCGACCAGATTCTTTGATCCCCTAAACTCTGGTGGTCTTACCGACTTGAAATCCTTGAATAGGGTAGGTTTAGCTTGCGGTTAATTCGTAAGTGCTGCAGCTTACAGGGTTACCAACTGCTGAACAGGATTGGCATTGGCATTGTTGTTGTTAATGTTTGTGGATTCTTCCATAGCTTGTTGACATGTTGGGCGTCTTCTTGGCGGTATTTTCTATTTAAGATATACGTTTGTTAGATCATTACTCAATCTCCTAAGTATTTAAGGCTTAACTTAAACATTTTAATATTATTTAACACAAAACATCTTGAATAAACATTGATATTTTATTCATTAATAACTTTCAAAACATAGAGAGATAACATCACTACTATTTACATCAACTATCTCGAGATAAATAATATTCAAGATTAAATCATCGTATTCCATTACTTATTTTTACACTGGAATTTACATCATTAACTAACATAGATATTCACATAATTTACACTGTTCCTATCACGGCCTATTAAGATGTCGAACATCTTCTCTGTGCTCTTCTTCCATGATACGAAACATTGTCCTACGATCCAGTATGTAGCAAGGTAAGTCTTCGAACTTGACTGGATAATACGTAATGTTAGTTCCAAGTAGGCACACAGTAGATCTAGAAGGGGGGGTTGAATAGATACTTTTTTAATTTCAAATATTTTTCTCGTTTATTTTGTATTGCTACTGATTTAGCATATGACAAACATAAGAATCTTTTCAAGCACTACAGAATAAGTAAAAGATCTCCTTCATTGATATATTCATAATCATACATACATTGGTCTTAGAGTTAGTTAAGTTGTAAGCAGTTAATACATGCATAGCAGTTATAGCAGTTAGGTACATAATGTAAATAACATAAAGTAAAAGACACAAGGGATTTTAAGTGGTTCAGAGACTCAAGCTCCTAATCCACTCTTTTGCTTTCAACTACCAGGATTTCCACTAATGAAGGGCAACACCCTGAATCACTAAGATTCCTTCAAGGCCAGCAGCCTTGGAACTTCAGTTCACTAAGATCTCTTCAAGGCTAACAGCCTTGGAACTCCTTTAGTTCCCTAGGAACTCTTCAAGCCCAGCAGGCTTGGAACTTCATTTAGTCCCTCTGGACAAGGACCCCTTAGGCCCTAGCTTCTTGTTGTTGATGTTGTTGTTGTTGTTGTTGGTATTGAGCTGCTAATATATCTTTTAAGCTTGAACATCATTTGTACTTAGAAGCTTGGTGCGGTCCTCTTTGTATTCTACTTCGAGTTTGGACCCCATCTTTTTTGGTACAGCTGATCTTCATTCTGTTATACTTATCTTCATTTGATGTCAGTTGTGCACCATCACCATTCCCTGAACCCTTCTTAACTGGTTGGCAGACATGATTCTGCACTTGTTCTGGTTCAGCTTTAGGTTCATGGTGATTCGTGGAGTGGCTCTCTGGATCTTCTTTATTCTCTACCACTTTTCAGAATGCTATCTTCTTGTCCTTCTCGGCTCTCAGCTTAGTTGCCATCTTCATTGGCATTCTCATCTTTTTTGAGTGAAGCTCTACTCTGTTTAAGTCCTTCTTCAAAGCTGCTTCACTTCCACCTTCGTAGTCTCACTGTCACTAAGACTGGTTCTATTAAACTCTGGTGGAACTCGTAGAGTCAACAATAACATTCCAATAACTCAATGATTCTGTAACTTAGCAATCATCAGCACTTTTGATCTTTGAAGCTATTATTGATTTATACTCCTTCCCGATCTTCCCATTGGTATATAGCCGTTGAAAGGTATTTGAATTGCTTCGCAGATCTTTAGTTATTTGGTGTAGACTGCAGATGTGACATGACATCTCCTTTATGACTTTCTGACACTGCAGTCTACTGTTTCACCTACCATGTCAGAGATGTCACTTTGATGTCTCGAGAAGGTAGTCGACTTTATTTCCTCCTTCTAATTTCTCGATCAGAGGTTGTCCTTTTGCATCGATGCTCTGAATAAGCTCTGTTCGAATATCAATCTTTAGATTAAACCGTTGCCAATGCTTCAATCTTCAGTTGACCAAACACTACATTTCTGATGCATATCTTCTTGGACCTGATCGTAGTGTCTTGTTGAATGTTGCTTATTGATAGGTTGAGACAACACTACGATCCTGAAGAGTGTTCATTTGATCTTCAATGTAGAACACCTCTTCCTTCTCTTGTCTTGATGCTTCAACACTTACATTTGCCTCGATCGCTCCTCGATCATCGATGTCTTGACGCATTGTTCTGGCCTCTTCTGAATAGCAAGACACTTCAGATTTGTGGTATGCCCAGCTCGCTTTCTCCTTGTGATCTCCAGTTCACTTATTATCAATGGACTGACCCAATGCTTAATCACCTTAGCCTTGATCTTCAGAAGCTGACCAGTATCTCTGTGTACACTTCATCAGGCTTTGTTTAGCAAATACTACGATCCTGGTTACTTCCAAGATCATTGTCTTCTGTTCACTTGACAGCTACTGCACTTGCTGACTTTCCTTAGTCAGTTACTTTGATTGAAGTCTTCTTCTGATCAACTTGTGGAAGACTTCAACTTGAATGGCTTCACAACTCAATTGAATGTTGATTGGGTTGGTGCTTAGATCTTGTGTTAGCTTTGCATGCCATTCTTTGAGTCCTCTCTGGTTTCCTTCAAGTTGGATGTAACTTTGTAGCTTAGACCAGAGGCTTCACACTTATGATATTATGGGAGTGCTCATTTGTTGAGAATCGTGTTTTCTCTATGATTATGCCTTGGCGTTGTGAGCACATCTATTAGGGCCTTAGTTCTGCACTCTACGATTCGGCTTAGGCTTTGCAGACACTACGACTACGAGATCAGATCTTGACATTCTACAATATCTGTCGTTATGCTTGTTGTCTTCATCTGATCTTGCTCGACTACGATCTCTGCCTCTGATATAATCAGTAGACTCTACGACTTCAAGTGCTACGATTCTTGACTTGGCTTCGGCAGATGCTTGGTCAGCTCGTAGATAGGCTGTCTCTATGATTTTGAACATGACTTCCTCAACAGACTACGACTTCGAGGAAGTTCTTCTCGACACACTACGATCCTTCCTCGTCTCTCTTGGCAGTTTACGAACTCCGAGATCTACTATCTTGCAGACTATGATTCTGCCTTGATAGCTCTTGAGTTTTCCTTAACTCTCCTGGCAGACTACGATTTTTGGTGCAGTGCTCGACAATCAGACAAGCCTATCTATTACATTATAAGATCAACCTAAAAAGCTTGATCTTTCTACATTTATAGTCCTTATACATCATTTGTTTTTAAGGACTTTACGAAGCTGTTTTGCTTATGTAGGATCAACCTAACATATTTGATCAATTCATTCTAAGTCCTTGTACATATGTTCCTATTATCTATCAAAGGACTTTACATCTTTTCTTATTGCAAGCATACTTGCACATTCATTCATATATATCATAATCTAATCATATATAAATAGGAATATCATTCACATGCTTATTCATGACAATCTCTCCCTATTTGATTATGACAAAAACAATAAGTGCATATGCATGATATGAATGAATCTTATATACAATGAGTAGTTGTATTTCTAAAATAGATAATCATGAATGTCATTGATAATAATATGGAATTTCTTAAGCTTTGACACTTTACATCATGGATCCAGAACATACCTAATTAGTTAGAAATATACCTCTTTGGCTCCATACCTCTTTCTAGGATGTCTATTGATTGGTTACTTATCCGCTTGATCGTTTTGCTCCTGTTCCCCCTGGGATGGTAACATTATTTCTTTTCTCTACTCCCCCTCAGATTCATGCTCTTCTTCTTTTTTGGCTCCCCCTCAAACTCTACATTCATAGGATCATTAACCTTTGGCTCCCCTCAGATGATGATTCAGCTTTTGCAGCTGCTGTCTTCTTCTTTGCCTTTCTCTTGGCCTTCTTATTTTCTTTTCTTCTGCTCTCCTTTCTCTTCATTGAATGCCTCTTTCTATGCCTCTTTTCTGCCCCTTTTTGTCATTAATCACTTGTGAAAGCTGCTCCATGTTGGACATAAGTTGTTCCATCAGATAAGATAAGTTACCAACCTCAATCTTAAGTTCTTGTTGGCTCAGCTCAAGTTGTAGAGAGAAAGACTGATTCAGATTGTCAATCTTGTCAAAGAGAGCTTGGATTTGCTCTTCATTGGCCTTATGTGCTCGTAGAGCTTCTGCTTTCTGATCATTTATAGCTTTCAAATTGATTTGATCTCTCTCTTCTATTTTAAAAGATATATCAGACATAGTGGTTTGAAGTCTGTTTTGAACTGTATTTCCTCATGCTTCGGTCAACATCTTGGCCTCTTCAGTGATGATAAAAATCTTCTTGACCAACTCATCAGAATTCTTTAGTAACTCCTGATTCGTAGAAGTTTGATCATGTGGTTGGGCAGGCTTTTGTTGAGCACTAGACTGGGCTCCACGATTTTCATTCTTGGATAGATTTTCGAAAGCATTGAGAATTTGATAAATCGTTGAGTTCCAAACATTGGTGGAGGATGGAGGAATATCAGACAACTGTGCTTGGGCAGATAGAAGCTCCTCAAACTGAACTTGATCATTTTCAATGGTAGAGTGACAAGACTCTACGATCATCTCCTTGGCCATGATCCTTCTGCCATCAGAACCCACTCTACGATTATAAGGAATGTAGTGATTTCAAGCATGTCGATAGACTTTGTAGTGAGGCTAAACTTTAATAATCATTGTAGCAAACTTCTTTACTCTTGGGAAGTTCTGTGCCACCAGCTCTGTGTTGGGAAGGTGAGAGAAGACCCATGTAAGATAACTGTTGTCTTTAGTTAGGGATTCCTTTACCCATGGCATATGAGAGTAAAACCATCTTATGGTATGATTCTTAGCTTCAGGCTCATATATCACAGTTGAAGTGTCCAGCTTCATAGCTCTATGATTGTTGAGAAAGTTTTATGAGGTCATCATTACCACATTTAACCTTCCATCTCAATGATTAATCCATCTGCCAAGAAGCACCTCTAATGGTTCTTCATCAACTACCACTATAATTCTTCTCTTGTGATGAACAAGGTGGGGAATGTGAAAATCTTCTAGTTCTTCTTCTTCAGACATGGAGTCTCTTCCACCTTCTCTCAGTTCTGAACTGGAGTTAGACCTTTGTAGACTTCCCTCTGATTCCTTATTTTCAGAGCTAAAATCTTTCTTCATTTCTTCACCTTCTAATCTTGAATCAT